>JAWQEG010000033.1:1275000-1435000 GCA_033782935.1 Petrolisthes cinctipes
GATATTGCTGAGTTGTATGTGTGGTTAGCTTTGACCATGATGATGCCTCATGTCAAGAAACATCGCCTCAAGGACTTCTGGAGCACACACGCCCTGATATCCACACCTGCGTTCGGGAAATACATGTCCAGGGACAGATATAGGGACATTTTGTCCTACCTGCACTTCGCCCCCAACATGGGTCCACACCCGAACGACAGGCTGTGGAAAATTAGGCCAGTAATGTCTATCCTCCAGGAGAAAATACGAGCATTTTTTCGACCATTCCAGAAAGTGGTTATCGACGAGTCTCTGGTGCTGTTCAGGGGAAGACTGTCCTTCATCCAGTACATCCCGTCAAAGAGGCATAGATTTGGCATCAAATTCTATGTCATCTGCGACTGTAAGACTGGCTATGTGTTGGATTTTATACTCTATTCAGGTACGGATGTGGATGTCCCGGCCGACGACCCTCTTGGCTTCAGCGGGAGTGTTGTCAAGGCACTCATGGGGGATTACCTTGACAACAACCACATCCTGTACACTGATAACTATTACACCTCTCCAGCACTTAGCCAGTTTCTCCTGCAGCACCAAACAGGATCCTGCGGAACTATTCGTGTCAACAGGAAGGGGTGGCCAGCATTCCCTCTCACCCGGAGGGGCGACTGCATCAAGAAGAAATGTGGGAACATGCTGGCCATCAAATGGCACGATAAACGCCCCGTCAATATGCTCACCACCGTGAACAGGGGCGTGATGCAGGATTCTGTGAAGACTGAGCGCGGCACAGGTGATACCATCTACAAGCCTGATGCTGTGCTCGATTATAACATCAATATGAGACTCGTCGATAAGTCAGACATGATGGTGAGTTCCATCGATTGTCTGAGAAAAACTTGTAAGTGGTACAAGAAGGCTTTCTTCCACCTTCTTGATGTCACAGTGCTGAACTGTTATATACTCTACCTCCAGCATCACCCTGACTCCAAGTTGGCACTCCGGGAATTCGAGCTAGAGTTGATATCTCAGCTCCTGGAGAGGTTCAGCACTGTGCAACCACAGCAAGGCAGACAGGCAGCGGCACAACGGCCTGACAGGTTGCAGCAGAGTGGCTATATGGCTCGCCACTACCTTACTAATCTGCCACCGTTGCCGTCAGGACGTCCAGGCTCTCGTCGCTGCTATGTTTGCAGGCACACAACACGTCACCCCCAGAAGTCCAAGGAAACTCGCTTCTGGTGCAAGGAATGTTGTGTGCCGTTATGCCCTGGAAACTGCTTCTCAGACTACCATATATTGGAATATATATAGAAGCAGGAAGTGATGGGAGTATGTGAATAAAGTGACAGTGACACTTGGTGACAGTGACACTATTTAGGCTATAAGAAAAGTGAGAGTGACACATTTGTACATATATTTTCGGCTGTAGTGACGTGATAGTGACACATTTGTACTTATTAGGCTATAAGAAAAGTGAGAGTGACACATTTGTACATATATTTTAGGCTGTAGTGACGTGATAGTGACACATTTGTACATATTAGGCTATAAGAAAAGTGAGAGTGACACATTTACGCATAGAAAAAATTATAATAAAAAATTTAAAACAACAAAATACAAAAATATATAGAAAATAAGGATAACAGTGATAGTGACACATTTATATTTACGTTGAACATGAACAAATGGTGCGAATGACACTGAAAATGTTTCGCGTAAATACTGTACATAACTCCCACGCTTCTCTCCAGGGCATAAAACCACTCTGGAATGGTCAGCTAACCACACAAATAATACAGGGGCTGTAATGGTAGGATGCACACGAACCGTACGACGTGTCGCCCGCTGGAGGCAAGTGTTGCGTCATTCTGCCGGCGGCCATCTTTCCTCCACCCGCGCCAGTCCTTGTCAGAGCCACGCTCACACAGCGAACGCAGCCTCGCTCTCACGGGAAAAGTGACCTCCATTCCTCACTTGATTTCTCGGCAATGGAGTGTCCTAGAGAGCTGGGGTTGGTTTTAATGGAAAGAGGAGGAGTTGATGGTGAGTAGACAATCAAATTTAAGTTGTTCAGTATTGTAGTTTAGACGTAGGGAGTAAGAGAAGTAGAGTGATTTTCCGGGAAATACCGGACAGGCAGGGTAAAAGTTAGTATTGGGCCCGTACCCACAGCGCGTAATTCCATTCTTGCCCCGTCCCGGAGGGGTTAAATACTAGAATTAATATGCGAGTTTTGTTTCGAGTACATTTGAGAGTTTATAATGGGAAAAGATAACGAGCACAAATATATATAATAAATACCAGTGTCAAAAAAAATACTTAACTACTACTAGTACAAGAACCAAGCTATCCTCTCAGGTGTACCATGTTTTTCTCTTTTATTGTTTGGTCTTGTTGAATCATAATTTACTTCATTTTTTTATTTTGGTGGGTTTGTAGAATTTGCGTACACTACCGTACGATATGCTATAATAATCATACAAACCGTACGATAATGAAACTACCGAGGGTGTAATAATCGTACATGTACGGTAATTTTCGTTTGGTTGGCAATCCTTCTCTCTGCACATTTATTTCCAAGCAAGGCGCCCATGGTGGTTAGCAGTAAAGTCGAATGTTGTACAATTTCTCAATGCCCAATAAGCTTTAACTGCCTAGGAGGCAAGCTACCGGATGCAGCTGCTAAATCGAAAAGTCGAATCTCCCACATCAAAATAGGGGAACATGACCTCTAGCTACGGTCTCGCTGGTCACAACCCTGCTAGGCTTCAGAAAATATACACTCGTATATAGGGAAATGTATGCAGTGTACACGATATACACTTTGGTCTACATAACAATAGCAAGACAGATAAATGGGACAAATAGGTTGAAAGGGAGCGTACACCTCCTTCCTGGCTTTGGTGTACACCACTGACTAAAATGCTGCACGATATTATTATTACTATTAGTAGTAGTAAGCTAACAAAGCTTCCTTCCAATGTGCAGATACAGACACTGGAGCAAGGACTAATTTTATGAAGTATCAGAGTAAAGGTATCTAAGGTTGATGTAATTCACAGAAAGATGATTGTCAGAGGCAGTATGGGGATGAGAATAGCAACAGGATAAGCTTCTGAAAAAGTGGGCAGAGACAAAGCTATTACCATTGTTACGCCCAGTTAATTTCAATGTTAACACTTCTTTCGTTCATGCTCGAGATAAGGCACAACATCAAAAGTTAAAGTTTGAATAGACAATAATGATGGTTCACAAAGGATATGTTAATAATTCTTTAGTTCATGCCCGAGACTAGGCACAACATCAAAAGTTAGAACGGACAACAAAGATAGTTCAAAGAGGTTATTAGGGCAAGAATAGTGGGAGGTTAATTATATATGAACTGCTTAGTAACATAAAAACCTAAAGTTACAACCAATTCCTTACAGCATACAAATGTTACCCAATAAGATTTTATCCTACTTAAAAGTTACTTTAAATTTAGACTACATTTGAACATAGAGGAGGGGGGCAAGAGTAATAACAATTGTGTCATGTATTCTAGCCATATACACTCCCAAACCATATTCCGGATAGTGTAACGGGGAAAGGGCTAGTTTACCTGACTGGTTGTTAGTTAGTAAGTTTCATCTAAATTATACGTATCTACAACCATTTCAAAACGCTCGATAAACGGCTCGATGTCGTTACCCTCGACGTATTTCGAAAGTTGCAGTCGGGGAGCTACTGCTGTTGAGTTTGCAACATTACTACTATTGAGGCTTTCATCGTTATTTGCTTGCATTTTCAATTGCAACATTTCTTTTTCATGTTCACTCTGTTCTTTTTCATTACCTATTTTTTATTTTCTCTAGTACTCTATGTTCTACTCTTTCTTCAAATTCTCTTTTGACTATTTCGGCCTCTCTTTGTCTAGTTCGTTCCTCTCTTTCTTCTTCCTGGTGACTTCTTACATACGCCTGTATTTCCTCCTCAACATACCCCAAGTCACGTGCTTCCTGCATCAGTTCTTTAACGCTAGCCATTTAAAACAAAAATTCTGTTATTTCTATTGTTTTAATTTCTGGGCAATTATAGCCTAACTATCTCGTGGGAGTGTGGGCGTGTGTTACTGAAATAGATGCAAAGAATCGAAGTCCTAATTGTTCGGGCGCTAATGTGACGGTGAATTAAGATTATTTTTATTTAATTAATTAATTAAGTAAGTGATGTAACTTACCTTACACGGGCTTATTCGTGGACTTTCGTTGTGTTGGCTCAACGATCGTCAATTAGAAGTTAATTATCCCATTTTCATCTCAATTCAGTCAACATAAATTTATTTTACGTGGGTACTTTTGATGTATATGTACTTATAATAGTATCAACAGAATTGTAAGTGTATGAAACAACCAAATTACAATTACTTTACTATATTTATTAATTTCAGTCGTGCACCAACAATTAAATTATTTAAATAATTAATAAATTATTAACACACTCATGCACTTCCACACAAATAAGAATAGCTAACTAGCTAATATCGTTATAAATAGATAATCACAACACTCGTTTTCTTTCAAGGTTTCGTAAATGTTCTCGTGTGTTCTCGTTCTGTTTTCTCTCGAATATTTTCTTTCGATTGTTCTTCAGTCGATTTTTCTTACGATAACCTAACTTACGTTACTCACTGTGATTAACAAATCTAGCACTGTGATTAATTATTAGTTAGGTACTATTTCAAGACCATCCTACTCAATTTACTTTAATTAATATTTAAATGCAAACTAACACTGTCGAGTTTGGAATCTAAAACCAAGATCGCTACACAGACTCAGTTATAGATTTATGTCCTACACCGTGAATTTTCAATGTCAATACGCAACATATCACTCGTTACTTACCATAGGTATGCGGAACTCTATGGAAGTCCTTCTAGCCCGGGCTTAATTACTGAGACTGGCTCCCTTCTTACCTTATTACCAATCAATTGTCTGTTGCAATCGATAAATAATATATAAATAACCGTGAAGCATTGGGAATATTGGTAGTCTTACCGAATTATTCAGCTTCTGGTCATCTCTTCGTCACGAGACAAAGGCGAGGTACGAGAGATCAAGGACGAGCAATATGTACGTGTGTTATCTCGTTTGGTGCAGGCCAAACAAAGTTCAAACTGGCTGCCTCTGGTGGCGCATCCACTCAGGCAACGACGCGTGTCTGCGATCGATATTCCTAGCTCCTTACCAACTCGTTCGAAGGCCTACACTGACTAACTAAGTTTACATCTTATATTACATATTCACATTAGTTATACATGCAATTTTAATATATGACGCATAATTAATTCTCTATGATTTCCCACTTCACGAATCATATGCAATTTAAGGAAATTAATCTGCCTTGGCATGATCAATTCCTTCAATAATGATACGAGCTAAAGGCTACAGACGAAACGACGGTTACAGAGGGGGACGCGTCGGTGCTTTCATAACCTACTGCCCTGTACACTCCTCCACCCACATACGGTAAAGCTAACTAGCTTACCAGTGGACTATGTGTACTCCGTTTGCTCAAATAAGCCATACTTCTATTCTACGATATCATCATTATAATTATGCCACGAGTCAACGCCTGACTTGTGACACTGCACATTCTCATCTCCACCCAGCCACACCCACACACACACACCATGGACTCCAATCCAGTCTCACAAACAGTAGCGTCCCCCCCATCACTTGGTGCTGCCACGCACTTATCCCCACAACATTCTTTCACTTCATCACCCTCTACTTCATCTTTACATAATAATGTCACCTCACAAGCACCTTATGTCCCACCTTTCTCACTCAACATACACTCTTGGTTTCGTCAAATGGAAACTCTTTGGGGCTCCTCAGGCTTCACGAGCAAACAACATTTCTACGCTGTCCTCCGCACACTCCCAGAGGACGTATTCGATGCTATCCCTACCACTATCACTCAACACCCATCTTACGAAGAATTTAAGGACGCAATCGTGTCATCACATGGTATATCCGACCACGAATACCTGAAAGCATTAGAAGAGATACAAATGGACGGCTGCCGTCCATCCGTGGTATTACGTCACATGCTGCAATTGAACAAGAAGGCTGGAAACCATTTCTCAGAGGCGTTACTAAAGAGGCGCCACTGCAAGCTGTTCCCTGCTGCATTGCAACTCCACTTCCAGGCCCACCTTGATCTTCCCATAAACCAATACGTTAAGCACGCTGATGCTATCATGAACGTACATTCAGAGGCCGACCCACTACAACTACACCACCACGTCAACACAACCACCACTACGCCACCACCTTCAACACCCCTACACATTACGCTCCACCTGCTTCCTCTCCTAACGTCCAACACCTCTCATAGGCCTATTCCACACTCATACCCACATCATCAACTTCACACACACGTTTCCACTCAGCCCCACCAATCAGATACGCTACACCATCACCCACACACGTATGCACACCCCCAGCACAACCATCCTTATTTGCACCAACATGTCACCCAAACCCCATGCATTCTCCCACCGTTACCTCAATACACTACCTCACACATTTCAATCCTTCACCCCATCAACACAATAACAACACTCCGCTCACGCAACTGTGCTTCTACCACCAACACTTCGGTAACTTCGCAGGTAATTTCCGCCCACCTTGCCAATGGGCGTCCCCTGACACTCGCCATTCACCTCGTGTCAACCGGGGAAACGAGTAAGGCGGTGGCAAGAACATGCCCAGAATGTCACCGTCACACATCCTAGCCAACACCACGGGCCTGCAACATGCGTACCCACGACGCAATGATGCAAAAATGACGACTATCATACCCTCGAGGCAACAAACAAACACACGAACCCTCAGGAAGCCTCTCTGCCCGCACCTCTACGTCACTCCTACGCCGCTGCCGTATGTTCATCACACTCTATGCTACGGCAGGTCGATAAACACGCCCAAGCCAACCACACTATTACGCCACGCCTTCAACCACGCACGAACCCAGCACACCGTATGTCTTCCAACGTCCACGCACGTGTTCCCCCCCCTCATGCCACCAGAGATTTCTTCTTATGCAGGCAGCACGTGACTTGGGGTATGACGAGGAGGAAATACAGGCGTATGTAAGAAGTCACCAGGAAGAAGAAAGTGAGGAACGAACTAGACAAAGAGAGGCCGAAATAGTCAAAAGTGAATTTGAAGAAAGAGTAGAACCGAGAGAACTAGAGAAAATAAAAAATAGATAATGAAAAAGAACAGTGAACATGAAAAAGAAATGTTGCAATTGAAAATGCAAGCAAATAATGGTGAAAGCCTCAATAGTAGTAATGTTGCAAACACAACAGCAGTACCTCCCCGACTGCAACTTTCGAAATACGTCGAGGGTAACGACATCGAGCCGTTTATCGAGCGTTTTGAAATGGTTGTAGATACGTATAATTTAGATGAAACAATAAAGAGGCTCGAATATATGAATTTGTTCGACGGTAAACCATTAAATATTCTCCACCGACTCGATTCTTCAACCAGAGACTATGAAAGCATGAAAAAAGTTTTATTACAGGAATACGGGTTAACGGTTGAAGAAGCCTGGAATCAATTCCAGCGTGCATTCTTGCAAGACAAGGAAGCTGTTGTTACAAAGGAATACAAAGGAGGAACAGGCAACAACAGCCCTGATGGGCCTCACAAGGCTGCCTGTGTAACTACTCTACATCTATGGTTTCTACATGTCTGAGGTAAAGGATAGTAAAGTGGAAGGCTCCTCCCCACCCACCTCTCCCTCCGCCAAACACCGGCCAGAAAAAAGTGGTGGAAGAAACACCTGTGCAGTAGTATAAAAAAAATACTCCACAGGAAATTTTGTAGGACAGTGTGGAAAAGTAAAACAATAATCTATCTATATCTAAAACAAAAAAGAAAAAAAAAGTTAACGAGGCGGGTAATAAGTTATGTTAGGTTTAGTTTTCAAGTATTTATCGAGTTTAATTTTAAAAGTTTCAATCGTATTACTATTGACTACAAGTGCTGGGAGAGAGTTCCATACATTAACTATTCTGTTGAAGAAAAAGTGTTTTGATTCTTCTGATCTATATTGACATTGTCGAAACCACGAATCATTTAAAAAACTTCTATTAGGTCTCCCTGTAGTCTACGTTTCTCTAAACTGAATAGATTGAGCTCCTTCAGTCGCTCCTCGTATGACTTGTTTCGCAGTCGCGGAATAATTTTTGTAGCTCGCCTTTGTACTCTCTCTAGCTTTACAATGTCTTTTCTGTAGTAAGGTGACCAAAACTGAACGCAATATTCGAGATGCGGACGCACGAGAGAATTGAACAGTGTCAGGATGACTTTGTCAGATTTGAACTCGAAGGTTCTGCCAATGAAACCAATTAATTTGTTAGCGGTTTTAACTGCTTCTGAGCAGTGTTTGCCTGGTTTGAGGTCGCTAGTAATAGTTACACCCAGGTCTTATTCTTCATTAACTTTATGAAGTTCAGTACCGTTCATTGAATAGTTAGTGTGATCATTGTTGCTCCCAATATGCAAAATTTACATTTATTTAGGTTATAAATTATGACATCTGCCACTTCTTTGACCAGTTAACTAAGCGATCAAGGTCGGACTGTAGTAGCGCTTTTTCGGCAGTAGTAGTAACTCTTCCAGTTATTTTCGTGTCGTCAGCAAATTTGGATATCTTACAGGTGAGGCCTTCATCGATGTCGTTTACATAGATTATAAAAAGAACAGGGCCGAGCACTGAACCTTGCGGTACTCCACTTAGAACATTTCGCCAGTTTGATGCTTTTCCGTTAAGTACGACGCGCTGTTTTCTCTCGTGCAGCCAGTCTTTGAGCCACGATTGAATTTTACCAGTAATGCCATGTGAAGTTAATTTGTTTAGAAGGTGCTTATGGGAATCTTTGTCAAACGCTTTTTGAAATTCCAGATAAATTACATCTACCGCTTTGGACTCGTCAAATATGTTAAATACATCGTTGTAAAAGTATAGTAGGTTAGTGAGGCATGAACGTTTATTACGGAAGCCATGTTGGGAGTTTTTAATGAGACTGTTCTCGTCAAAGTAGCTTACTAGTTTGCTATGCAATATGGATTCCATTACTTTACTGACTACTGAGGTGAGGCTGATCGGTCTATAATTACATGGAAGAGACTTATTTCCCTTCTTTTGTATGGGGGTAACGTTTGCAAGTTTCCAATCTCGAGGTACTGTACCGGAATTTAATGATTTGTTAAAAATTATTGAGAGGGCTTTACATATTTGATTTTTAGTTTCTTTTAGTACACGTGGCGCTATGCAGTCAGGCCCAGGAGTTTTGTTTACTTTAATATTGTCGAGTACTGTTATTATTATATCCTCTGTAATATCGCAATTATTTAAAAGGATGCTATTGTCTGGGACTAGGGGCGTCTCTACGAAACCATTTGTGTCTTCATCTGTAAAAACTGAGGCAAAATATTAATTTAACATTTCGGCCATATCGACCTCGTTGTTGATATGTTCACCATTGTCTAAGCGAAGTGGACCGATATTACTAGTTAGGACTTTTTTACGGCGAACATAGCTATAGAATTCTTTAGGGTTCGATTTAATTTTACTGACGATAAGCACCTCACAATTTTTTTTTTACTTTGTTTAATAAGTTTATTAGTTTCGCGCCGAAGTTTTTGAAATAATATCTTATCACTTTCAAGTTGAGTTTGCTGGTATTTACGGTATGCACGGTTTTTATTAGATAGGCATGTTTTTATTTGATTATTCCACCATTTTGGTTTAATATTGTTACCTGGACGCCTTTTGCAAACTGGTATACACGACCTAACTGCACTGTTTAAGATGTGAGTGAATTTATTCCATGAGTCATTTATGTCGTCGGTTTCTCGCGATAATTGGCTCCAGTCTGTTTCTGAGAGAATGTTTTTAAGCCTTTCGTAGTTACCTTTACTGTACACGTAAACAATTTCTTCACTAATGTTTTCATCGTATATCTTGAGATCTATGTCAAACTTAACTATTTTATGATCGCTCGTGCTGAACTCTGGGCCAACAATGACGTTACTTATTAGCGTTTCGTTTGTTGAAAATATAAGATCTAATATAATATCACCTCTAGTTGGTTTGTTAACATGTTGACTTAGGGCGCTATCTAGCAAGTTGACATATAAATCTTAACCAGAGTGGGACGATATTGGGTTTCCCCATGAATTTACGGGTAGGTTGAAATCTCCGAATATGACACTTTCGCTTGAATCGCTTATCTCAGTTATCTGGTCATATAAATCTTTATCGGTGGTAGCGCTTTGGGCTGGAGGTCTATAGACAAGTCCGATAATTATGTTTCTTGAACGAATAGTTAAAAGCAGAAATACTGAGTCCACATTGTTTATTTTTCTCTTGTCAGTAAACGTTGGCTGGAGACTGGCTTTTATGTAGAGAAGAACTCCTCCACCTAATCTATTTTTTCTTTCACAGCTAAACATAGAGTAACCGGGTAAGTTGTATTCTGCTAAAAAGTCTCTGTTTTCCGTATCTAGCCATGTTTCAGTAATGCCTAAAATGTGATATTCGTCCGACGCTGCGAGGGCTTCGAGATCAAGGAATTTATTTCGTATACTGCCCGCGTTAATCATGCAACAACTAATGACATTACGTTTACTGCAGGGTGAAGAGTCACTCACGACGACGCGTCTGCAGGAGGCCGTGTTTCGTTTTTTTGTCTGAAGAGAATTACTTGGTTATTTAGAAGCTTGCCAAATCGTACGGAGCCGATGTCGTTTAAGTGTAGTCCGTCACCCAGGAACAGGTCAGCCTTGTCATAAAAGTCGTCCCACATGCTGATGAAGTCGACACCTTCTTGGGAGCAGAGATTTTTTAGACGATTATTTGTACTGAAGGCTTTGTCGTAGAAGGCGCCTGTCGCATGGATCCTGGGGAGAACGCCTAAAATGATGATGTTGGTAGTTTGGGTTTTTGTCTTGAACGCCTGGATCATCTTCTTGTACTTTTCCATCAGCTCTTCAGAACGGGTGTGCTGAACGTCGTTTGTGCCGGCGTGTAAAATGAAAAGGGTATTGTTATTTGTGTTCGCGGTCGCCTCCTCGCAGGCTGCCGTGATGTCATCCAGGCGTCCACCTGGCATACACAGACGCTTCCGTGTAGCTCGCGCTCTGCCGCAGAACTCTTCCAGCTGGCCTCTCTCGATTGAGTCGCCGATGAGTCTCGTCTCGTGTGCTCCCTCTTCTTCTTCTGATAGAACGGCGAATCTATTGTAGGTAGCGGTAGGCAAGAACGATTTATTCGTAGGGGTAGCACCATTTCTGACTGAAGTGAAGGGTGCTGTCTCCGGGTTAGGGCTGGTGAGAGGGGGTGTGGTAGTAGTGGCGGTAGTGGCGGGGCTGGGTGCTGCAGCAATGGTGGCATAGGTCAGGGCTTCTTCCGGAGCACATCCCACGTTGGAGGCGACGAAGTCCTGAAGGACTGAAAACGTTTAGAAAATGACCAGAAGGGATGGGATTAGAGAACACAACAACACAACGAAAGCAAACGAAATGGTAGAATACGAAACTAGATAATATTAAACACAAATATATAGACGCAAAATTAACACAAATACGTAGACACGAAATAAACACAAATATGTAGACACAAAAATACTATATAGACACCAGCACGTGACACGAAGCGGTTGGGCTGTGTTCTCCCTTGGAATTTTTAGAAAATGACCAGAAGGGGTGGGATTAGAGCAGGTAGATCAATTAAGGAAAGGTAGGGCTACGTTTGCCACGCAGTCTAACTAGCAAAAAAACAAACAAAAAAACTACAACAACAGAACGAAAGCACACTAAATAGTAGGATACGATACTATATACTATTGAACACAGTTATATAGACACGAAATAAACACAATTATATAGACACGAAATAAACACAAATAAGTAGACACAAAATAAACACAAATATGTAGACACTCAAAACACAGATATACTAATACAATGCTAGCCAAAGCCAAATAATTACTCAATATTAACGGAGATATTACGTTACTTGAAAAACTGGATAGAAGGATAAAAATACAAAATTATAATTTCTACTCAACGTTCGTTTATTTCTCTGGACCTGCGACGATCCTTCCTTCCAAACAACAAGAGCACAAGCCTACACAGGTCACAGGTCACACACGTGTGTTCACTACCACTCTCCAGTCAATTCAGTGCGCGCCTAACCAGTTACCTCGATTAATGGTTAGAAAAAGACGAAACATCAAAGACTCTGGAGGGACTAAGAGATCTATTGCTCCATATGCAGTTGGTGAGTTCCT
Organism: Petrolisthes cinctipes; assembly: GCA_033782935.1. Lineage (NCBI taxonomy): Eukaryota > Metazoa > Arthropoda > Malacostraca > Decapoda > Porcellanidae > Petrolisthes > Petrolisthes cinctipes. Next base: position 1,287,338 of record JAWQEG010000033.1, read on the forward strand.
GTCCTCCGGAATTGTTGGCGTAGGTCAAGACCAGCTAGGTGAAAAGTCTCAAAGAAATGGTTGAGATGTCGGATACGCATTTCTCAGCTTATGGGTATCACACACGTAAGCAGTTTCACCTCAACCTTCCTGGAGTGAAGACGTGTTCCTGGCGCTCTGCCTGTGTTGTTGTTTGTGTTGTTGTTTGTCTTGTTTCTACGTTCTTGTTTGTGTGTTGTTATGTCTGTGGTGTTATAGGGGTTGTTTATATTATCTATCTCGTTTTTTTTTGTGGTTTTGCTGTTTGTGGTATTGTTGTTTGTGGTTTATTTGTTTTATTGTGGTTCTGTGTGTGTATGTTCGTGTGTGTTCAGTTGTTCGCTTCCCATCTAGGCCTTGCCTGGCCTGATGGAGAGTGCAGATTCGGATGTGGCTTCCTGCCTGGAGGCCGACTTGGCCATGTCGGAGGAGGATGAGTCTCCTATCGAGGATCACTGGCCTGAGCTGCCTTCTCGCAACCCTCCCCCACTCTCCTCGGTCACTCCGCAGCTCAGGTTGCAGCCTTCCACCTCCTCAACTCTACCAAGCAACCCGTTGGTGCCTCGTCCGACTCCTTGCAGGATTCCGATGGTGTGGACTCTTTGCCTACGGCTGCCAAGACTGCCAAGGGTGCTTTAGCTGTGCATGACGTACCTTCTCTGCCTCAACGTGGTGTTTCTTCCTTGTATACCAACTCCTTGCCCTCGTCCAACCTTCCTGCTTTTGCCCCAAGAAATACTTATGTCAAGCACTCCTTCTCTGGGAACCCATATATGGACACAAAGTTGCGTTGGTTGTCTGATGTTAACAGGGCCTTCCAGTTGCAGCGTGAACTGGCTGAAGTGAAGATGGCTGCTGTCACCTCCCGGTTTGTCTACATCTCTAGGAAGCGTCAGGATATCATTAATAGAGTGAAGGCTGGTGAATTCTTGTCTCTGCCTCTCATTCTTGAAGGCCTCGGAAGTTCCCCAGCTACATCCTCACCCGTTTTCCTATTGATGTTGACCCAAAACTTGCTAAGGGATACCCTGGTGTGTACTTTGCCCGTCGTTTTTTCCAAGATGGTTCCCCCATTAGCCGTATTGTTGTTGTCTGGAGTCAACCCGATCCACCTCCAAATGAGATATCCTTTGATTTCCTCCCCTGCCTTCCACCGTGTAAGGTGAGGAAACTTCATAATGACCAGCCTTGGTGCTACAGGTGCTGGGGAGTTGGACATATCTCCCGGTACTGTTCTGCCAGGCCGAAGTGTGCATGGTGTGCCGCCGACCATGATTCCAAGACGTGTCCTGTCAAGGGTGAACCATCACGTCCTGCTCCCTCCACCTCTGAGCCTTCACCTCCTGAGGATACGTCTCGATGGAAGTGTCCACGATGCCTTCAGCCAGGGGTTAACGTGTGGCATGGATGTACTCGACGTCATGTCCAGGCTCGTGTCGATACTATTGCTCCGCCGCCACCACCTCCCCAGTCTGCTCCTCCTACCAGCCCTGTCTCACCTTCAGACCTGGCCCTCCGCAAGTCTGTTGCTACCCTCATGGCACGATGTACGGCTCTTGAGAACCGCTTTTCTGCCCTTGAAGCCAGGATTGATGGGCTGGTTGCCGCGAAGGCTGCCAATGACTCCAAACTCTCCACCTTGGTCGAGGCTCAGCAGGTCATCATCTCAACTGTCACTACCCTTACCGAAAAGATGGATACTTTTGCATCTCGCCTTGAAAAGCTTTTCGAGTCAGTCCCTTCTCCTCGTCCATCTTCTTTTCCAGGTCACTCATCTGCCCCCACTTACCGGACTTCTACCTCCAAATACAGAGTTCGCTAGTGATTGCCGGCTGGATGTCATCTCCTGGAATGTATGTGGTATCACCAGTTATGTTAAGCTCACTCAACTCAAGGCGTATGTTTTTCGTCATCATCCCAGTATTATTTTTCTCCAGGAAGCATTTCCAGGACGGCAGCTCGCTGCTGGGCAAGCTCCTCCTCTCTCAGGTTATGTGCCATATGTTCATCTGGTAAGGAATGGTCTCCTAACTTACATACATAGCTCCTTGCCACATCGCCTTCTCCGTACCTTCACTGATCCTGACATGACCTTTCAGCTATTTGAGGTTCTACCTGGGAATGGAGTACTACAACTATGTAATGTCTATTCTGCCCCAGCTAGACTCACTCTTGAGGCTCTTCCTTCTCCAACAGTGCGTGGTATGGTTTATATGGGAGATTTTAATGCTCCGCATTCTGATTTGGATGATGGTTCTGGCTCTTTTAATCGTAATGGTGTTCGTCTACTTTCATACATCCGCAAGCATCATCTGACACGCATGGACACTGGCGGTACCACTCATTGCCGGGGAGGTACTCTGGATTACATCCTCTCGTCTGGCCTGATAGCATCTCAGGTCCTGTGCTCCTCTGTGCCAGACTTATTCTCTAATCACATCGCTCTTCGGTTTCATTATTCTCTAACTGCTGGGTCAAGTGCTTCAGCCACTCGTTTGCGTATTGCTGTGCCCCCTAAATATTGCCCGACTTACATCTTATTTATGGCCCATGTATACCCTACATTTGACATATCATCAGGTGAACAGTTGTACTCTGATCTTGTATCTGCTACTCATGACTTTTATAGGCTATACGTCTCCCGGCCACACCTCCAGCATCACCATACTACCCACTCCTGGACGTTGGATGCACGTATACAGGAGGCAAAGGAGGAGGTTATGGCCTATTGTTTCAAGCCAACCCAACCCCTGACCTGCTCCATCGTTACCAGATGTCTAGGGATGCTTTAGTTGCCCTGCAGGAGTGTGCTCACACTGAGTCTTGGTAGCGGTTCACGGACAGCATCAACCAGCAAACAAGTGTGGCTTCTATGTGGCACCTCATCCGTCGGGTTGTTAAAAAGACACCGGCCACTGCTCGTCATCACACTCCCACTGACTATGCCCAACAACTTGTCGATGCCTGGTCAGAACAATCTACCTCAGCCAGTCTACCCATCCACATACAAGATGCACTCACTTTCTGTGCTGCTGTCCATCGGTTACATCTAATGTCTGCTCTGTCGCAGGATGATGACAATGATGCAGAGGAGATAACTGAGGAGGAGTTGCGCCGTGCTCTCTCTTGGGGTAGAGCTTCTTCCCCTGGTGATGATAGTATTACTTATGCTGTGCTGCGCCTACTTCAACAAGTTCCTGGGAACCCTCTACTTCTACTGTACAATCTTTGTCTTCGTGATGGTTGTGTACCACGAGCCTGGACCAGCAGCACAATAATACCCATTCCTAAGCCCGGCACTGCGAAGTTCAGGCCTATATCCCTTACTTCCTGTTTTTGTAAGGTTATGGAGAGAACCTTACTCAATCCTCTCATGTCCAGACTGCAAGATCGCCTTTCTCCATGGCTGTTTGGTTTCCTTCCTCAGCTGAGCACACACCACTGCCTAGTCGACCTGTACACTCACCTTATCAGGGACAGTGTGGTGGCCTTTATTGACCTTCGAAGTGCCTTCGATGTTGCTAATAGAGACGTCATTATGGATCAACTCCTCGGGCATCTCCATCCCAGTAGCCAGGACTATCTATATTGCTTTTATCCGTTCAGTTGTTGATTACCTCTCCCCTGCTCTAATTCAACTTCCCAGGGCTACTCTTGATACTTTAGAAAAATTTCAGAATAGAGCAATGAGAATAATTCTCGGTTGTCCAATGTCGACCAGGATAGTGAACATGCAGCGTGAGTTGCGTCTTCCCCCGTTAGTGGAAAGAATTTATTCTAGTGTTACTTGCTTCACTGTCAAGTGCCTCCATTTCCCACATCTTTCACCTCATTACTCTCAGTTAGTCAGGACTTCTCTTAGACCAAACTGCCTGGTCCCTCCCATACTGCCTGCTGGACGTACTCTTATAAAGTCTGTTTCCTCTATGCTCCGTAGTCTTAATATAGATATAATGGTGGCAGACGTCCCCCCAGGACCCCCTCCGTGGATGCTACCAACACCTGATGTGAGCTTCACAGCTACTTCCAAGTCGGAACTGCCTTCTCTACAGTCGCAGTTGGCTCTGGAACACATAGAAACAGTGACATCCTCCATCACAGATCCATACTGCCTCTACACTGATGGCTTATTGCAAGTGGATGGTGCAGCATGTTGTGCCGTTTTCTCACCTGACATGGAGTCACCTCCATGGGGCTGGGTTGGCCGTCGTCTCTGTAACCACTCTAGCTCAACATTGTGTGAACTGTATGCCATTCTGGATGCTGTTAGTCTTGTTAGTCAACGTGGAGTGAATGCTGCCATTTTTTGTGACTCCAGACCTGCCCTTCATTCCCTCTCTAGTGGTCAGCCCACACACTCTAATGTTGTTCAGCAGATTTTATCGTTTTTGTCCATATTGCGTCATCGTAACTTGACTGTCAAATTTTTATGGGTGCCATCCCATGTAGGTTTACGTCACAATGGTACAGTTTACAGACTCGCAAAGGAAGCCTGCCATCTGCCTCCTCGTGGTGTTGGACGTCCTCTCTCCCTGACATGTTACCTCTCTAAAGTCCGCTCCGCCGCTCTCCTCCCTGTACGGCGACTCAGGGATGCAGAGAGGCCCTTCAGCATCTCCATCACATATTACGAGTCTGTCTGCCATCACAAATATTCCTACCGTCGTCGAGGCCTCATGGTAGGGAGGCACAATGTAGTCTCTGCTCGTTTGAGGCTTGGCTACCGTCCACCATGGCAGGTTGCTAGGATGCAGGGTGAGCCTCCCTTCATTGAGCGTCGCTTGTGTCGAGAGCCTCGTGCTAACACTATAGAGCACTATTGCCAGGCCTGCCCCACTGTCCGACACTTGCTGCCCCGGGGCCTGCCACTGGATGTGGTTTGTCGACATGTGCTGAACCACCAGGTTCTGGAGGAACTTCTGGTACGCTTACTGCTGCAGCACCAGTCTGCGTGGAAGCTTCCACTGAATATGCATTCTTAAACCCTGGTATATTTCCTATTACCAGATCTGACACAGGATTTTGCATGACTGCTGCAATTACCTGGCCTGTATAGAATGGACTCCACTGCAACCTAAGCAAGTGGATAGAGCCTCCTGGTACTGTACCATCAATCATGGTGATGGTTACCTGCTCACCTGTAAAATCGCTGGAAGAAACCAAACCATCAGCGACACAACACCCCGATGACCCATTATCTCGAAAGACTTCAACAGACACCCCATTGACAATGCTGGGACAAATCTGAAAACTTGAATTTCTTTTCGAGACTCCTAATCCGGATAGTCTAAATCGTTGCGGGGTTTGAACCGATTGAGGTACATACGGTTTCGACACAGGTGTAGGTATCACAGCGTTGTAGCTGCAGCCTGCTGATAATAACCCTTATTATTATTGTTTCCATTATTATATTTCCAGTTACCTTTTGCGGTTAATTATAATTAGGCTGTTGATGAGGAATTTGACTCTGCTGCTGTGACTTACCTTTACTCGAAGCAACAGAGTTCTGGGAAGGCTTATTCGACAGATTAAATTTCTTATTCGCCTGCTTACGTTTGTGTGTGTTTTTTTTTGTTTTTTTTTTAATTAATTGCGCCGTAGCGTCAATCAACAGGCAGGCAACGATACATACGGGTAGGCGGGACGCATGAGAATCCAATTACTACAACCACACATACACACGCACAAACACACACACACACACATCACGAAAACATAACAGAATGGAGCACAAGCAAACAGACAAATAAGTGGGGGCAGATGAGTGACCTGGAGAAGAAGATGGACCAGGAGAAGGGACTGACTCGAAAAGCTTTTCAAGGCGAGATGCAACAGTATCCATCTTTTCGGTAAGGGTAGTGACAGTTGAGATGATGACCTGGTGAGCCTCGACCTAGGTGGAGAGTTTGGAGTCATTGGCAGCCTTCGCGTCAACCAGCCCATCAATCCTGGCTTCAAGGGCAGAAAAGCGGTTCTCAAGAGCCGTACATCGTGCCATGAGGGTAGCAACAGACTTGCAGAGGGCCAGGTCTGAAGGTGAGGCAGGGCTGGTAGGAGGAGCAGACTGGGGAGGTGGTGGCGGCGGAGCAATAGTATTGACACGAGCCTGGACATGACGTCGAGTACATCCATGCCACACGTTAACCCCTGGCTGAAGGCATCGTGGACACTTCCATCGAGACGTATCCTCAGGAGGTGAAGGCTCAGAGGTGGAGGGAGCAGGACGTGATGGTTCACCCTTGACAGGACACGTCTTGGAATCATGGTCGGTGGCACACCATGCACACTTCGGCCTGGCAGAACAGTACCGGGAGATATGCCCAACTCCCCAGCACCTGTAGCACCAAGGCTGGTCATTATGAAGTTTCTTCACCTTACACGGTGGAAGGCAGGGGAGGAAATCAAAGGATATCTCATTTGGAGGTGGATCGGGTTGACTCCAGACAACAACAATACGGCTAATGGGGGAACCATCTTGGAAAAAACGACGGGCAAAGTACACACCAGGGTATCCCATAGCAAGTTTCGGGTCAACATCAATAGGAAAACGGGTAAGGATGTAGCTGGGGAACTTCCGAGGCCTTCAAGAATGAGAGGCAGAGACAAAAATTCACCAGCCTTCACTCTATTAATGATATCCTGACGCTTCCTAGAGATGTAGACAAACCGGGAGGTGACAGCAGCCATCTTCACTTCAGCCAGTTCACGCTGCAGCTGGTAGGCCCTGTTAACATCAGACAACCAACGCAACTTTGTGTCCGTAGATGGGTTCCCAGAGAAGGAGTGCTTGACATAGGTATTTCTTTGGGCAAAAGCAGGAAGGTTGGACGAGGGCAAGGAGTTGGTATACAAGGAAGAAACACCACGTTGAGGCAGAGAAGGTACATCATGCACAGCTAAAGCAACCTTGGCAGTCTTGGCAGCCGTAGGCAAAGAGTCCACACCATCGGAATCCTGCAAGGAGTCGGACGAGGCATCAACGGGTTGCTTGGTAGAGTTGAGGAGGTGGAAGGCTGCAACCTGAGCTGCGGAGTGACCGAGGAGAGTGGGGGAGGGTTGCGAGAAGGCAGCTCAGGCCAGTGATCCTCGATAGGAGACTCATCCTCCTCCGACATGGCCAAGCCGGCCTCCAGGCAGGAAGCCACATCCGAATCCGCACTCTCCATCAGGCCAGGCAAGGCCTAGATGGGAAGCGAACAACTGAACACACACGAACATACACACACAGAACCACAATAAAACAAATAAACCACAAACAACAATACCACAAACAGCAAAACCACAACAAAAAACGAGATAGATAATATAAACAACCCCTATAACACCACAGACACAACAACACACAAACAAGAACATAGAAACAAGACAAACAACAACACAAACAACAACACAGGCAGAGCGCCAGGAACACGTCTTCACTCCAGGAAGGTTGGGGTGAAACTGCTTACGTGTGTGATACCCATAAGCAGAGAAATGCGTATCTGACATCTCAACCATTTCTTTGAGACTTTTCACCTTGCTGGTCTTGACCTACGCCAACAACTCCGGAGGACAGGAACTCACCAACTGCATATGGAGCAATAGATCTCTTAGTCCCTCCAGAGTCTTTGATGTTTCGTCTTTTTCTAACCATTAATCGAGGTAACTGGTTAGGCGAGCACTGAATTGACTGGAGAGTGGTAGTGAACACACGTGTGTGACCTGTGACCTGTGTAGGCTTGTGCTCTTGTTGTTTGGAAGGAAGGATCGTCGTAGGTCCAGAGAAATAAACGAACGTTGAGTAGAAATTATAATTTTGTATTTTTATCCTTCTATCCAGTCTTTCAAGTAACATACTATCTCCGTTAATATTGAGTAATTATTTGGCTTTGGCTAGCATTGTATTAGTATATCTGTGTTTTGAGTGTCTACATATTTGTGTTTATTTTGTTTCTACCTACTTGTGTTTATTTCGTGTCTATATAATTGTGTTTATTTCGTGTCTATATAACTGTGTTCAATAGTATATAGTATCGTATTCTACTATTTAGTGTGATTTCATTCTGTTGTTGTTTTTTTTTTTGTGTGTTTTTTGCTAGTTAGACTGCGTGGCAAATGTAGCCCTACCTTCCCTTAATTCCTTAATTGATCTACCTGCTCTAATCCCACCCCTTCTGGTCATTTTCTAAAAATCCCAAGGGAGAACACAGCCCAACCGCTTCGTGTCCACGTGCTTGTGTCTATATAGTATTTTTGTGTCTACGTATTTGTGTTTATTTCGTGTCTACGTATTTGTGTTAATTTTGCGTCTATATATTTGTGTTTAATATTATCTAGTTTCGTATTCTACCATTTCGTTTGCTTTCGTTGTGTTTGTCGCCTCCAACGTGGGATGTGCTCAGGAAGAAGCCCTGACCTATGCCACCGTTGCTGCAGCACCCAGCCTCACCACTACCGCCACTACTACCAAACCCCCTCTCACCAGCCCTAACCCGGAGACAGCATCCTTCACTTCAGTCAGAAATGGTGCCACCCCTACGAATAAATCGTTCTTGCCTATCGCTACCTACAATAGATTCGCCGTTCTATCAGAAGAAGAAGAGGGAGCACACGAGACGAGACTCATTGGCGACTCAATCGTGAGAGGCTAGCTGGAAGAGTTCTGCGGCAGAGCGCGAGCTACACGGAAGCGTCTGTGTATGCCAGGTGGACGCCTGGATGACATCACGGCAGCCTGCGAGGAGGCAACCGCGAACACAAATAACAATACCCTTTTCATTTTACACGCCGGCACAAACGATGTTCAGCACACCCGTTCTGAAGAGCTGATGGAAAAGTACAAGAAGATGATCCAGGCGTTCAAGACAAAAACCCAAACTACCAACATCATCATTTTAGGCGTTCTCCCCAGGATCCATGCGACAGGCGCCTTCTACAACAAAGCCTTCAGTACAAATAATCGTCTAAAAACTCTCTGCTCCTAAGGAGGTGTCGACTTCATCAGCATGTGGGACGACTTTTATGACAAGGCTGACCTGTTCCTGGGTGACGGACTACACTTAAACGACATCGGCTCCGCACGATTTGGCAAGCTTCTAAATAACCAAGTAATTCTCTTCAGACAAAAAAACGAAACACGGCCTCCTGCAGACGCGTCGTCGTGAGTGACTCTTCACCCTGCAGTAAACGTAATGTCATTAGTTGTTGCATGATCAACGCGGGCAGTATACGAAATAAATTCCTTAATCTCGAAGCCCTCGCAGCGTCGGACGAATATCACATTTAAGGCATTACTGAAACATGGCTAGATACGGAAAGAGACTTTTTAGCAGAATACAACTTACCCGGTTACTCTATGTTTAGCTGTGAAAGAAAAAATAGATTAGGTGGAGGAGTTCTTCTCTACGTAAAAGCCAGTCTCCAGCCATCGTTTACTGACAAGAGAAAAATAAACAATGTGGACTCAGTATTTCTGCTTTTAACTATTCGTTCAAGAAACATAATTATCGGACTTGTCTATAGACCTCCAGCCCAAAGCGCTACCACCGATAAAGATTTATATGACCGGATAACTGAGATAAGCGATTCAAGCGAAAGTGTCATATTCGGAGATTTCAACCTACCCGTAAATTCATGGGGAAACCCAATATCGTCCCACTCTGGTTAAGATTTATATGTCAACTTGCTAGATAGCGCCCTAAGTCAACATGTTAACAAACCAACTAGAGGTGATATTATATTAGATCATATATTTTCAACAAACGAAATGCTAATAAGTAACGTCATTATTGGCCCAGAGTTCAGCACGAGCGATCATAAAATAGTTAAGTTTGACATAGATCTCAAGATATACGATGAAAACATTAGTGAAGAAATTGTTTACGTGTACAGTAAAGGTAACTACGAAAGGCTTAAAAACATTCTCTCAGAAACAGACTGGAGCCAATTATCGTGAGAAACCGACGACATAAATGACTCATGGAATAAATTCACTCACATCTTAAACAGTGCAGTTAGGTCGTGTATACCAGTTTGCAAAAGGCGTCCAGGTAACAATATTAAACCAAAATGGTGGAATAATCAAATAAAAACATGCCTATCTAATAAAAACCGTGCATACTGTAAATACCAGCACACTTAATTTGAAAGTGATAAGATATTATTTCAAAAACTTCGGCGCGAAACTAATAAACTTATTAAACAAAGTAAAAAAAAATTGTGAGGTGCTTATCGTCAGTAAAATTAAATCGAACCCTAAAGAATTCTATAGCTATGTTCGCCGTAAAAAAGTCCTAACTAGTAATATCGGTCCACTTCGCTTAGACAATGGTGAACATATCAACTACGAGGTCGATATGGCCGAAATGTTAAATTAATATTTTGCCTCAGTTTTTACAGATGAAGACACAAATGGTTTTGTAGAGACGCCCCTAGTCCCAGACAATGGCATCCTTTTAAATAATTGCGATATTACAGAGGATATAATAATAAAAGTACTCAACAATATTAAAGTAAACAAAACTCCTGGGCCTGACTGCATAGCGCCACGTGTACTAAAAGAAACTAAAAATCAAATATGTAAAGCCCTCTCATTAATTTTTAACAAATCATTAAATTCCGGTACAGTACCTCGAGATTGGAAACTTGCAAACGTTACCCCCATACAAAAGAAGGGAAATAAGTCTCTTCCATGTAATTATAGACCGATCAGCCTCACCTCAGTAGTCAGTAAAGTAATGGAATTCATATTGTGTAGCAAACTAGTAAGCTACTTTGAAGAGAACAGTCTCATTAAAAACTCCCAACATGGCTTCTGTAATAAACGTTCATGCCTCACTAACCTACTATACTTTTACAACGATGTATTTAACATATTTGACGAGTCCAAAGCGGTAGATGTAATTTATCTGAACTTTCAAAAAGCGTTTGACAAAGTTTCCCGTAAGCACCTTCTAAACAAATTAACTTCACATGGCATTACTGGTAAAATTCACTCGTGGCTCGAAGACTGGCTCTACGAGAGAAAACAACGCATCGTACTTAACGGAAAAGCATCAAACTGGCGAAACGTTCTAAGTGGAGTACCGCAAGGTTCAGTGTTCGGCCCTGTTCTTTTTATAATCTATGTAAACGACATCGATGAAGGCCTCACCTGTAAGATATCCAAATTTGCTGACGACACGAAAATAACTGGAAGAGTTACTACTACTGCCGAAAAAGCCCTACTACAGTCCGACCTTGATCGCTTAGTTAACTGGTCAAAGAAGTGGCAGATGTCATAATTTATAACATAAATAAATGTAAAGTTTTGCATATTGGGAGCAACAATGATTGCACTAACTATTCAATGAACGGTACTGAACTTCGTAAAGTTAATGAAGAATAAGACCTGGGTGTAACTATTACTAGCGACCTCAAACCAGGCAAACACTGCTCAGAAGCAGTTAAAACCGCTAACAAATTAATTGGTGTTACGTGTGTCTGAATTATTATCATTGATTTATAAGTATTGCTATCTATTTTTGACACTGACTGTGACAGGCAGTGAGTGTGGTAGCAGAAGCCCACACCCGGATGTGTTGTGTGCAAATTTATTTCACTTATTATTCCATTTTCTTTAAGTGTTGGTGTCAGAAGGTCGGGTATGTCATGGCAAGCTACGTTTTCTAGATTCGTACGCTTTCTCTCGTCTTCTCTCGCAAGTGGCGTGATGAGTGTCCGTTTTCATTGCTTGGGACTTCCCGTAGTTTCTTGGGAGGGAACGTATGAGTGTCGTGTGTCTAAGTCTGTGTTAACGAAGAGTTATGAGACGCTCCTCTAACTCTGTTGTACCCTGCTCGCTCTCCTTTGTCGAGCCGATGGTATATAAGGGTGAGGCTTAGGCCTTGTTAGCTTAGATATCTTTGGAGGCCGGGACAGCAAGCTTGTAATGTGTTTTGTAAGTGATTGAGTCTGGTGAGATTCGGGAGGAGGCACGCCGACGTATTTTTGTTAAGTATAATTGTTTTACTTCTACTTTCTTCTCACAGTAACTTAGGGGTCACTCTCATATTATTTACTATTACTATTATTACTATTATATATATATTTGGGTATTGATATTTTATTATTATATTATTACATATGTATTGTGATGCATTGATGTTTATTTACCATATATGCCAGTGAAGTGCTAATATTATTGATAGACTAGTTCTATGCTTACGTGTCTGCCTAGAGCCTTGTGTATTGAAGTGATGGCACCGTGGTAGTGAGTTGTTGTGTGGTTATTGTAAGTGTATTACATATTCTGGGAATTCTGTCTCACGTTCTGTCATAGTTGGGAATCCTGATTTCATTTAATAATTCTTTCTGTATTACTTGTATGTCTTTGTGTTAGTTCATATTGTCATTATATATTATAGAAAATCAGAGTAGTTTCTCTTATCATCTTTTATTCATTGTACCCGAACTTGGGTATATGTATGGATGGTTTCTTTAGGGTTGAGTTAGCATTCTTTCACATAGGCTGGGTTTGTACTTTTACTTCTAATTCATAACTTTAATAGTCAGATACCTGCCACCCAGTGCTACTTTATTCTGTTGATAGCTAACTTTGGAGTAAGTCTAGTCTAGTGACTAGTACTGTACTGTATCTCTACCCTCCGTCCGTAACATTGGTTTCATTGGCAGAACCTTCGAGTTCAAATCTGACAAAGTCATCCTGACACTGTTCAATTCCCTCGTGCGTCCGCATCTCGAATACTGCGTTCAGTTTTGGTCACCTTACTACAGAAAAGACATTGTAAAGCTAGAGAGAGTACAAATGCGAGCTACAAAAATTATTCCGCGACTGCGAAGCAAGTCATACGAGGAGCGACTGAAGGAGCTCAATCTATTCAGTTTAGAGAAACGTAGACTACGGGGTGACCTAATAGAAGTTTTTCAAATGATTCGTGGTTTCGACAATGTCAATATAGATCGGAAGAATCAAAACACTTTTTCTTCAACAGAATAGTTAATGTATGGAACTCTCTCCCAGCAAATGTAGTCAATAGTAATACGATTGAAACTTTTAAAATTAAACTCGATAAATACTTGAAAACTAAACCTAACATAACTTATTACCCGCCTCGTTAACTTTTTTTTTCTTTTCTTTTTTTCAGATATAGATAGATTATTGTTTTACTTTTCCACACTGTCCTACAAAATTTCCTGTGGAGTATTTTTTTTCTACTGCTGCACAGGTGTTTCTTCCACCACTTTTTTCTGGCCGGTGTTTGGCGGAGGGAGAGGTGGGTGGGGAGGAGCCTTCCACTTTACTATCCTTTACCTCAGACATGTAGAAACCATAGATGTAGAGTAGTTACACAGGCAGCCTTGTGAGGCCCATCAGGGCTGTTGTTGCCTGTTCCTCCTTTGTATTCCTTTGTAACAACAGTTTCCTTGTCTTGCAAGAATGCACGCTGGAATTGATTCCGGGCTTCTTCAACTGTTAACCCGTATTCCTGTAATAAAACTTTTTTCATGCTTTCATAGTCTCTGGTTGAAGAATCGAGTCGGTGGAGAATATTTAATGGTTTACCGTCGAACAAATTCATATATTCGAGCCTCTTTATTGTTTCATCTAAATTATACGTATCTACAACCATTTCAAAACGCTCGATAAACAGCTCGATGTCGTTACCCTCGACGTATTTCGAAAGTTGCAGTCGGGGAGGTACTGCTGTTGAGTTTGCAACATTACTACTATTGAGGCTTTCACCGTTATTTGCTTGCATTTTCAATTGCAACATTTCTTTTTCATGTTCACTGTTCTTTTTCATTATCTATTTTTTATTTTCTCTAGTTCTCTCGGTTCTACTCTTTCTTCAAATTCACTTTTGACTATTTCGGCCTCTCTTTGTCTAGTTCGTTCCTCTCTTTCTTCTTCCTGGTGACTTCTTACATACGCCTGTATTTCCTCCTCGTCATACCCCAAGTCACGTGCTGCCTGCATAAGAAGGAAGCTCTGGTGGCATGAGGGGGGGAACACGTGCGTGGACGTTGGAAAACATACGGTGTGCTGGGTTCGTGCGTGGTTGAAGGCGTGGCGTAATAGTGTGGTTGGCTTGGGCGTGTTTATCGACCTGCCATAGCATAGAGTGTGATGAACATACGGCAGCGGCGTAGGAGTGACGTAGAGGTGCGGGCAGAGAGGCTTCCTGAGGGTTCGTGTGTTTGTTTGTTGCCTCGAGGGTATGATAGTCGTCATTTTTGCATCATTGCGTCGTGGGTACGCATGTTGCAGGCCCGTGGTGTTGGCTAGGATGTGTGACGGTGACATTCTGGGCATGTTCTTGTCACCGCCTTACTCGTTTCCCCGGTTGACATGAGGTGAATGGCGAGTGTCAGGGGACGCCCATTGGCAAGGTGGGCGGAAATTACCTGCGAAGTTACCGAAGCGTTGGTGGTAGAAGCACAGTTGCTTGAGCGGAGTGTTGTTATTGTGTTGATGGGGTGAAGGATTGAAATGTGTGAGGTAGTGTATTGAGGTAACGGTGGGAGAATGCATGGGGTTTGGGGGACATGTTGGTGCAAATAAGGATGGTTGTGCTGGGGGTGTGCATACGTGTGTGGGTGATGGTGTAGCGTATCTGATTGGTGGGGCTGAGTGGAGACGTGTGTGTGAAGTTGATGATGTGGGTATGAGTGTGGAATAGGCCTATGATGGGGGGGGGGGGAGGCTGGAAATGGGGTGAAGTTGAGTTGAGGGTGATGTGTTGTGTATATGAGGTCGAATGGTCGTGGGGGGTGTGGAGGTGGATGTGTGTGCTTCATGGGTAGGGTATGAGTGTGGAATTGGCGTATGATTCTGGGGAGGTTGGAAATGGGGTGAAAATATTGAGATGGGGGTGATGTGTTATGTATATGAGGTTGAATGGATGTGGGGGGGAGGGTGGTAGATGCATGTGCTTGATGGGTAGGGTATGAGAGGTGTTGGACGTTAGGAGAGGAAGCAGGTGGAGCGTAATGTGTAGGGGGTGTTGAAGGTGGTGGCTTAGTGGTGGTTGTGTTGACGTGGTGGTGTAGTTGTAGTGGGTCGGCCTCTGATTGTACGTTCATGATAGCATCAGCGTGCTTAACGTATTGGTTTATGGGAAGATCAAGGTGGGCCTGGAAGTGGAGTTGCAATGCCGCAGGGAACAGCTTGCAGTGGCGCCTCTTTGGGAACTTCTACAACTTCTGCAACTACATCCTCGGCGAGGATGTAGTTGCAGAAGAGGCAAATGACCCTAGATTGGCACTTGTTCGTAAACATGTACTTGAGGGTGATATTAGAGATCGACAGGGGATAGTAACAAGATATGTCAGGAGGAGAAAAGGTTCTACCGCCGTACGGTAAATCCCGACAGGGAAGAGCTGTTTCAGTTCCTTGTACCACAGACGTACCGACATGCTGTGTTCACTTTGGGTCATCACTCTACATTGGGAGGTCATATGGGGATTAGATAAACGTTGGATAGGATCCAGTCCCATTTCTTTTCGCCAGGTATGGGGAGAGAGGTAGGTAGGATGTTGCGATCATGTGACTTATGTCAGAAAATCTGCGACCGTGTTCAGGTGAAGCCTGCACCTCTTAAGCCACTACCTCTCATCTCGGAGTCATTTGAGAGGGTAGCAGTTGATATTGTTGGACCGATGAATCCGAGAGCTACGGATGGTGACAAGTATATTCTTACCTGTATGGAATTCGCAACAAGATGGCCAGAAGCAGTGCCCCTTCGTGATATAGAAGCCACTACAGTAGCTGAAGCTTTACTGGATATATTCTGTCGTGTTGGCATACCGAAGCAAGTATTGTCTGACCGAGGCAGCCAGTTTACCTCTGGAGGAATTGTGGAGATTACTCTTTGTTAAGGGGTTGAGAACAACGCCCTATCACCCAATGTGTAATGGGTTATGTGAGAGGTTTAATGGTACTCTCAAGAAGATGTTGAGGAGGATGGCAGTGGAGCAGCCTAAGGAATGGTCTAGGTACATTTTGCCTCTACTGTTCGCATATCGCGAAGCCCCTCAGGCACCGTTACAATTTAGTCCATTCGAGTTAGTGTATGGTAAACCTGCTCGAAGACCTCTTCAGATTCTACGTGAACTTTGGGACGATGAGGAATCGGATTCCACGTTGAAAACCACATATTCTTATGTAATTGATTTGGCAGAACGTCTACAGCAAACCTGCGAGATTGCAAAACAGCAGTTAGTTAAAGCGAAAGAGTTTCGGAAGTCTTACTACGATAGGAAGACTAAACTCGGAACTCTGCAGGTAGGTGGAAAGTGCCTCGTTTTGTTACCGACAGCTCGCAATAAGTTGTTGGCTCAGTGGAAGGGTCCCTTTGATGTAGTTAAGAGAATAAACGACCTCAACTACATAGTTGAATTCGGAGGTGACGCCAAACGATTCCACATAAATATGTTTAAGGAGTACTATACAACCCAAGACGAGTGTACTTCTATTATGACCACAGTTGGTGCGGGCTTCTATAACATTACCTCTGAGCAGCGTGATTTGTTAAGCCTAATCCGTGGTCATTTTTCCCCAGCGGTAAACATGGTTAGCGCTGCTGTGGTAATTCCCGAAGGAGAAGAGGGATATACTCCACAGACGACCGAAGCTCGTCAAGGTAAAACGGTAGCTGAGGTCTTCGTTTGGGAAAATTTAAGTCCAGACCAGCGTGCAAGAGTCTACTCGGTGCTGGCAAAATATTCACGTGTGTTCTCTGACAGGCCTGCTGTTGCAAACGTAGTCTGTCATGAGATTCAGCTCACAAGCGACGCGCCAGTTAGGGTGAAACCGTACCCTATTCCTGTGCGGCTGATTGATACAGTACGCAAGGAAATAAACGATATGGAAGCAGCTGCCATCATTGAAAGGTCAGACTCGTCATATTCTAGCCCTATTGTAATAGTCCAGAAGAAGGACGGCGGCGTGCGTATATGTGGGGATTATCGTCGTATGAATGCTGTACCAGGGTCGATGCAGAACCCATGTGCGACCAGCAAGAGATTTTCGCTAGGATTAGCAATTCGAAGGTGTATTCCAAGATGGATCTGGCTACAGATTTCTTCCAGATACCACTTGAGAAGCCAAGTCGTCTCATCACAGCGATATCTATGCCAAATAGGCTGTACCATTTCAAAGTACTACCTTTTGGTCTCTCGAATTCTCCCGCCGTTTTTAATCGTGTCATGCGTCAGGTATTACATGGCATCGAAGGGGTTGAAGCTTTTGTCGATGATGTTCTTGTGCACTCAACCACATTTAAGGAGCACCTTGTCATATTGCAAGCTGTGTTGCAACGACTGCAGGAATACAACATGTCAGTCAAACTATCCAAGTGTGAATTGTTTCAACGGGAAGTACAACTCTTGGGTCACACTCTAGGTGGAGCACGTTGTGGGTGCCAGAATGACAAGATACAGAAAATTAAGTATCCTTCCCGACCTACTACGAAGAAGCAGGTGCGGTCATTCTTGGGTCTTACAGGTTATTACCGTAAGTTCATCCCAAATTTCTCTGTCATTGCACTTCCACTTAGTGAGCTCTTAATTAAGGACGAACGCTCCTAATAAGATTTCCTGGGGATCAGAGCAAGAAAAAGCATTCGTTTCACTTAAGAATCTTCTTTGCAAGGAACCGATCTCGCAATTGCCTGACAACCAACGGCCATTCATACTTAGAACTGATGAGTCCCAGTACGGTATTGGTGCAGTTTTGTTCCAGGAAAAGGATGGTGAGGTATTTCCAGTCGCGTATCAGAGTCGCAAACTGAAGTCTGCTGAAGCATACTACAGTACAGTAGAAAAGGAACTTCTGGCAGGAGTAGAAGGTATAAAGAAATACTACTATTATCTGTATGGCGATAAATTTGTGTTAGAAACTGATCACATGCCTCTGGAAAGTTTGCGTACATCGACGAACGCCAACTCACGACTCATGCGCTGTGCTTTGTACTAGCAGCAATTTAATTTCACAGCGCGATACATAAAGGGAAGTGCGAAAGTCGGGGCAGACCTTATGTCACGATTGCTTGAAGGAGAATTAAGCGAGTAAATAATTAGTAGCGAAGTAAGTTAGACGAGGGAGCTTTCCCTGGTTATTTCACTCGTTATTATTAACCTCTCCGAGTGCAACGAGCACAAACCCTTTTCCAGACTCAGATTTGGCGGTCTACCTCGGTTTGAGGCTTGGATAATTCACTAATATAGAAATTGCCTTCCAGAAATATTTATTGCATTTTTCTTACATACCATGTAACAATTATACAATGTATTACATACTACACACTAATACTCTTGTTTAAGTGTGTACAAATTGTACTACGAAGGAATCACCAAAAATTTTCATTCTTCTTGTGGAGTTTCTCTTTAGAATAAAAAAAGTTAACGTAAATGTTGGGAGTTTTTCACTCATTAGCAAGTGTGAATACGCACCTGGTGATAGTTATTGACACATACAAGAGTAAGCGAAGTGTGGATAAGTTTACTAGTGTAAAGTTATACATACAATGCATCGTACCACTTCGCGAGTCTATTAGACATCGCGTGGAGCGATGTCTTTTTATGTGTGTGAATGTCACAAGTCAGTCGTTGACTCGTGGCATAATTATAATGATGGTATCGTAGCATAGAGATAGGGCTTATTTGAGCAGACGGAGTACACATAGTCCACTGGTAAGCTAGTTAGCTTTACCGTATGTGGGTGGAGGAGTGTACAGGGCAGTAGGTTATGAAAGCACCAACGAGTCCCCCCTCTGTAACCATCGTTTCGTCCGTAGGCTTTCGCTCGTATCATTATTGAAGGAATTGATCATGCCAAGGCATATTAATTTCCTTAAATTGCATATGATTCGTGAAGTGGGAAATCATAGAGAATTAATTATGCGTCATATATTAAAATAGCATGTATAACTAATGTGAATATGTAATATAAGATGTAAACTTAGTTAGTCAGTGTAGGCCTTCGAACGAGTTGGTAAGGCACCAGGAATATCGATCGCAGACGCAGACACGCAGACGCAGACACGCGTAGTTGCCTGAGTGGATGCGCCACCAGAGGCAGCCAGTTTGAACTTTGTTTGGCCTGCACCACACGAGATAACACACGTACATATTGCTCGTCCTTGATCTCTCGTACCTCGCCTTTGTCTCGTGACGAAGAGATGACCGGAAGCTGAATAATTCGGTAAGACTACCAATATTCCCAAAGCTTTACGGTTATTTATAATTATTAATCGAGTGCAACAGACAATTGATTGGTAATAAGGTAAGAAGGGAGCCGGTCTCAGTCGTTGAGCCCGGTCTAGAATATCTTACATAGAGTTCCGCATACCTATGGTAAGTAACGAGTGATATGTTGCGTATTGACATTGAAAATTCACGGTGTAGGACATAAATCTACAACTGAATCTGTGTAGCGATCTTGGTTTTAGATTCCAAACTCGACAGTGTTAGTTTGCATTTAAATATTAATAAATGTAAATTGAGTAGGAAGGTCTTGAAATAGCACCTAACAAATAATTAATCACAGTGTTAGATTTGTTAATCACAGTGAGTAACGTAAGTTAGGTTATCGTAAGAAAAATCGACTGGAGAACAATCGAAAGAAAATATCCGAGAGAACAGTACGAGAGCACACGAGAACATTTACAAGACCTTGAAAGAAAACAAGTGTTATAATTATCGATTTATCACGATATTAGCTAGTTAGCTATTCTTATTTGTGTGGAAGTGCATGAGTGTGTTAATAATTTATTAATTATTTAAATAATTTAATTGTTGGTGCACGACTGAAATTAATAAATATAGTAAAGTAATTGTAATTTGGTTGTTTCATACACCTACAATTCTGTTGATACTATTATTAGTGCATATACATCGAAAGAACCCACGTAAAATAAATGTATGTTGACTGAATTGAAATGAAAAGGGGATAATTAACCTCTAATTGGAGTGGTAGAGATACGTGGCTTGGAGAGTGGTCCAGCGGCAACACGTGGTGTGGAGTGTTGGAGTTGCTTGGCTGTGTGTTGGGATTTACGCGATGGTATACCACTGCATTTAGTGTAATGGAGCTGTAACAGGGTCACCAATTGAAACAGTAAGGAAGCTCCTTATGAATCTACCTGGGTGAACAGACTCCAGTATACACAGTACAGTTTTATTGGTAATACACAAGTAAGCAATATGCATATGTATGAGGAAGGCCAGCCCTACCGTACAGAGTCTTGGAGGGTCAGCCGTTGCAGTAGAGAGTCTGTAGTGTTGCCTAGCAGGAACCTATGTGTGATCGTGATCAAGACGGGAACACGTGGATATGTTGGTGTGGTGGCTCAGGAGCGGCTGGTCCTTCTCCTTCAGTAGCTCGCAGGAAGTGGGATGTCTATGGCTATGATGATTGGAGTAAAGATTTGAAAGAAGGGTTGTATTAGGGAATACTTAGAAGATAGGTACTAAAAGGAAATATAGTGGGAGATAGAAGTTCCCGAGCTCAACCAAGGCGCTGTAGGTTTTAATTATTTGTTGTCCAGAGTTAGTGGGACGTCTGGGCGAAGGGCGCCCCTTTATTCAGTGTCTACAAGCTGCCGCCTGTGGCGTTATCACGTGACCTAGCGCGTCCACCTGGTGAGCTGCATCCATATGAATCATACCTGGAGAGAGGCTGGACTACCAAGCGTGGGGTATAAGCTGGGCCCGGGGGACTGGGTGGGTACTTATAAAAAGAGTCCTAAAATTCGTCTTAGTTAGGTCGGAAGTCCTCGGACGTCCTAAGCAAAGACGCCACCCTCGTCTGAGAGCGAGACTTAGTTGGGACGATATCCCAAGCTGCTACTGCTAAATGTAGCGGTCAATTCATGTTCATTTATTTATTTTGAGGAAAATAAACGTTGAAAAGCTATGTAATTACTTGTTAAAATAATTTTTCACGCTTCCTTACATTTTTTGATGATCAATAAACAAAATAATGGCAAAAAGCAAGCGTATATATTTACCGATGTTCAAAATTTTCTGAATGTGGACGCATTGCAGACGACGCCCGCCGAGATTTGTAAACATAAAGACTGAAGGGAAGAAGAGAGGCCAAGAAGAGAACAAGAAGGACTACAAGAATGGATTTGTGCACATCAACACCAAAGAAAGAACGGACAAGGAAGACTAATTGGAGTCCCGACGAGACCAAATATTTGGTCGAACTTTATAAAGAACATGCTAACCTGCTGAAAGGGAGCTTTAATACAGCAGGAGTAACCCACAAGGCCAAGCAGGAAGCATGGGAGCACATTGCCAGCCACCTTCACGAGTCCTACTCTGATGGCAAGAGGACTGTGAAAGATTGCCAGAAGAGGTGGCAGTCTGTGCAGAGTGATGCAAAAGGAAGGATTGCCAAATACAAACAGGCAGTGAAAGGAACAGGTATGAATATGACCAATTTTGTCTCTGGAGAAACTAAGTTAGTTAGTCCCAATCAGACATGGGCATGATTACAAATAAAAAAATCATAATCCAAGGCTACAATTATGTAATCATAATTAAAAGTGAAGCTTAATCATAATCAAATATTATCATAAAATAAAGGGGCCACCTTAATCATTATAATATTTTCCTCTATAATAATCAATAATTAAAATGTGAAATTATATTCCTTACTAATTAGTCACTTACATACAGTATATACATGTATATTTGTATAGTATAGTCACTTACATACAGTACATGTTCCAAGTGCATGTCAGTAAAGTAAGATACTACCTAACATGTTACAACAATCAAATCTTAATGATTTTTTTAATCATGCCCATGTCTGCTCCCAATATGTAAGTCACTTCATCAACCAATAAGTGTACCATCCAACAATGTGACAAAATTTCTTTCCTTTTGGTACAATATATAGCAATGTACTGTACATATGGAATGAATGCTACAACTATTTTTTATTGAGTATTATGTTTTTAATTCTTATACTTACCATTGTAAACTGAGGTAGGAAACATTAAGCTCACAAAATTTCTTTCCTTTTGGTACAATATATAGCAATGTACTGTACATATAGAATGAATACTACAAATATTTTTTATTGAGTATTGTTTTTAATTCTTATACTTACCATTGTAAACTGAGGTAGGAAACATTAAGCTCACAAAATTTCTTGCCTTTTGGTACAATATATCTCAATGTATTGTACATATAGAATGAATGCTACAACTATTTTTTATTGAGTATTATGTTTTTAATTCTTATACTTACCATTGTAAACTGAGGTAGGAAACATTAAGCTCACAAAATTTAACCTCAGAGGTTACCGAAGTCCTACTTAGGTACTAAATCGATTAGTGAAGTTGGATTAAAGCTTGTTTGGTAATAATAAAATACAGTATTAGCAAATATAGATGAACTTAATTAAATGAATACTATTTGCCTTGCTGAATCATTTTCCATGTCATAAAATGTATTTACTATTTTTTCAATTTCCTTTTAGGTGGTGGTCCTGCATCTCCTCCACTTGATGAGTTAGACGAGCTGGTGGCAGATATTCTGGGCATGGATAATGTTACTTTTGAAGGATGTGACACTAACGATGAACTCCTCTCATTTGTTCATGAAACTGTGGAATGCCAACCTAAGTATGGTTATTTATTATCTTTTTAAATTATATACCACATACTGCAGAATCGAGTTATTTAGTATAACTCTCACTTATTGCACTATCAGCAGTTAGGTTTCGCAATAAGTAATATTAAACTTCTAACACCTTTTTTTGCACAGGCCATAAAGTTCCCTTCAGAAAGTTTAATACTGTACTGTCAAACATAAATGCAGTCTGCATAAAATAGGCCTTGTATGGTATCTCTATCTTGATCCTTTCGCAGTCCTAACAGGTTATACTTTATTAAATTTATTTAGTATTGTACTGTGAAGTGAACTTGGAAGAAAATTCAGATGCTTCTTGACACTCATTTATTATAAATTTTGATTAGATTTTCAAATAGAATAAGAGGATGATTACCCTAATATGTTTTCTTTATATAATTTGGCAGAATTGAGACCAGAGAATTTCCCCATCCTGCTGCTGCTCCTACTCCTGCCCTTGCTACTGCTGCCCCTGCTGCTGCTGCCCCTGCTGCTGCTGCTGCCCCTGCTGCTGCTGCTGCCCCTGCTGCTGCTGCTGCCCCTCCTGCTGCTGCCCCTGCAGAGATACTAGATTTATCACATCTAGAAAATAATACAAGTAGCTGTAGCAAATTCATGCTGGTGGATGAAGGAGAATTAATACATTTAGAAAAGAAAAGAAAACTAGAAATTCAATTGTTAGAAGAAGATCTAATGATAAAGAAAGAGGAGAGAATTTTAAAAAAGAAAAAAATTGAACTGCAAGAGGCACAAATTGAGGCAGCCCGTGCACAAACCTTATATTATACTAATATGCTACAACATAAAATTCCGTAATTAAACAACAACCTCCTAATTTTGTTTTCATTATCTTTCACCCAAAAACAAACCAAAGGAAAATGTTAAAAAAGAAAGGTACGTCATTAAATAATAATGATATTGTATGTACAGTCAGTACTTTACATGACCAAACAGAACAGTTACTAAGGCAAGGTAAGTAACAGGTTAAATACCCAACAATAATTATGTACTTACAGTGGTCCACAACATAAAGTACCGTAGATTTTGATGAGGCAACATCACTTTAGTTGTCATTGCTGTAAAAAGAAAAAAATACTGTAAAACTGCACATTTTGACTACACTACAAAATAATACAGTACTAGAGAAACATGTTCAATATTTTATATCCAGTCAATTATTCAGTAAACTTCAATGAGGGACTGGATGTAAAATGAAGTGGTGGGTACAGACTTGCTAGTGATGTATAAAGACTACTGCATTTAAGATTTCCTAAGGTAAAACTGCTACACTTTTGGGACTGAGCTAGACTGAAAGACTAATGTCTGAAGGTCGAGACAGTTTGATCATGAGATAGATCCAAAAGAAAAGTTAGCACAGTTACCGGAAATGCAGGTCGGCAAACTCATCCCTGTACAGCAGCCCCTCGCGTGGTCGTTGAGCAGCAGGTGGTTGAGGTGGTTGCAAAGGTAGCGGGTCATCAACCTCTTCCTCATCATCCTCTGCAGCAGGGATATAGATGTTCCTGTCCTTGCATATATTGTGGAGCATGGCACAGACTTTAATAATCTGGCACACCTTTGATGGAGGTTGGACTCTAATTTCCCCGTGCAGAACGTGAAACCGCCGTTTCAGTTGCCCGATACCTCGCTCCACGACACTTCTCGTTATCTTGTGTGCTCTGAAATATTTTTATATTACAGGTGAAAAAGGAAAGTCTAGCATGAGGTTAATTAAAAATATATTAAAATAATGAATAGCTAATATAAATGGACTGTAGAATGCGGAATACCAGTGATTATCATGTTCCTCATGCCAAGTGACACATTTTACCAATAATATCCATACACCTATTAAATTACAGTACTGCTTGCATGAAAAGCATTGGGTCTTGTATTTTAAACTATAAATTACCATCAATTGTAATACCGGTACAGAATTAGTAATATTTATCCTTTCTCTCATGCAATTAAACCTGTAAATATGGTCAAAGTAGTCGAGAATAAAAAAAATAGAAATAAAATACCAACAACATCGAAATAAAGTACCGTAAAAATTAATGATCTGTAACAGGGTGGTCCAACTAATTTACAACTGTGGGCCACTTCACCATTAGGTCATGGGACGTGGGCCATACAAGAAATTGTGGGTAATTCTTGACATGATCACTGATATATTATTATTAGCAGCTTAGCTGGTAAAATTTAACCCTATCATGTTCGATTCAGGGAAGAGAGAGTAGGAAATCACATTAATGTATTATAATACCGGAGTGCAATATTTTAATTTAAAATATAAATTGGAATTAACTGCTAGTGGGCCACAGATTATCAACCCGTGGGCATATATGCTATTCTAAGAATGACTTATTACAAATATTAAACCAGTCAGTACTATACAATGCCTACCTGTTATAGTTGGACTGTGGACCGGGCTGAGGTCGAAGGTATGGAGTTAACAGCCATTTTTTGGAGGGGTAGCCACTATCTCCTAACAGGTGGCATCCATCTGGAACCATACCCCTGCCAAACACAACCCTGTTCAATGAACTTTCATTTAAAATACGTGCATCATGCACGGATCCCGGCCACTTTGCAACTATATCTGTTATTTTGTATTTGGCATCAAAAATAACTTGCACATTGATGCTGTGATACCCTTTTCTATTAACATACTCTCCCTCAAACTCATTTGGTGCAGATATTCTTACATGGGTTCCGTCTATTGCACCGATCACCCCAGGAAATCCAGCAATTTGTTGAAAATCTACTATTTTCCTCTGGGTTTCATGTGGGGTTATAGGGAATGTGATGAATTGTGTAAGTATTGCATTTGAAGAGAGTGCCATCAGTGTTTCTGTGATGACTCGGCTCACAGTCTGTTGAGAAGGGCCCAAGTCATCCATGCTGCAAAGCTGCATTTTCCCAGTGGCAAGATACCTCAATAGAACAATAATTTTCATCTCTGGGGTCAGCGCTTGGTTTCTTCCAGTTGGGTTGGTTAGAGGCCCTCGGACGAGATCAGTCACAAAAATAATTCCAGCCCGGTCCAAGCGGTACCTCTTGATTAGTTCACCATCATCAAGGTCATGGAGAACATCCTTCCTCTCCCGAAAACGTCTTGGTCTACGCTGGCGGAGTGGTGCAGGTGCGGCCATGTTCACTGTTTACAAAACAATGTTATGATTGGCGAGAATGACGACAATGACAAACGAAACTTCGTAATTTCTACGGGGCACCGGACATTCCACTTGATTGAGAACCTAGGAGTCCCATTAGGACTCGTCCTAGCGGCCTAAAACACCTCGCGAGGTGTTTTAGTTAAGTCGAGGCGTTAGGGTGAGACTTAGGGATTTGGGACGCGATCTCGGTGATTTAGGAGAGATTTCGGCCATCTTGTTTCCTAAAGACGAGACTTAGGCTTTATAAGTACCGGCCCTGGATTCTACCTGGCCGGCTAATAATAAACCAGGGATATAGGAGTGGTGCACATGGCGACACTACAGGCCTATGTTATTATATGTGTTTATATGGTATTCAGTCAAGGGATACTATCTTTGATTGACGTTTATAGATGTTTCGATAAATCACAGTCTAGATTTACATACGTAGGCCTATTTAAGCACTATCGTAAACATAAATAAGAACATTAATGATTAGGAAATATGACAAACAGAAAAGATCTAGTGGGCAACACGTATCTCCATGAAATGCGACTCTGCCACATCATAGGGTTGGCAAGAGGAGGGTGGTGAAGAACTCCTTTCCACAATAATACATAATATTCTATATAGTGTAATATTATTTTGTGATCTCCTTTGTAAGTATTTCAGTGTGTAATTTCATCCAAGTCAATATCATGTCGTATTTTTGTTGTCCAAACGACACGAAGCTCGCTTGGTTTCGCCCTGTACTGTTTTTGTCGGTCAAATGGATACGAAGCCGTGCCAAGCGGTAGCCTCTGAAACCAAACCGTCTTCGCATCCAAAGCAACCCTGCTCGGGAGCAGTCTTGGTGCCGCTTGGTAGTCAGCTGACAACAACAATATGGCCGACAGATAATTGAAATTGGCTTAATTAGTGCATGTATCTTGCAATCAGTGCTAGATAAACCAAAATAATTATGTAATAAGATGTATTATTTAAGGAGGTATAGGCTGCTTGGATAGTTTTTGTACATATTACAGGTAAGACAAAAAGGATCATTTATAAGTAATCAAACTTGCAATTTTTTACCAGTGCTTACACTGCTTCAGAGGTCTTAATCTAAATAATATTTATTATGAAAGAAAAATTTGGTTACTCAGTTAATTGATTTTTTACCTAACATATACCTGACCATGAAATTTCGGTGAAACTTCAACATGTGAGGATTGGTATAATAGCCATCAAGTTTTCATTGAGAGTCTGTGGTTATTTTAAATCTTGTTAAAGTGTATTCCTAATATTAACCCTTTTATTGCTTTCCTGAAGCACGGGCGATGATGAATAACAATGATATGTCGATTCCGTCAAATGATAATTTTTCGGCTATTATTTTGGTTCGGCACCTTCGGCAAGCCAGTTGTTCGACTCCACGTCTCAAGTCTGTTTTTGTCGTCAGAAAGTGCTTGATCCAAGCCCGCTTGGCACCCCAAGCCGACGCTTGGAAGACAAAAACACGGTATTTGTTTATTTAAGTTAGTAGAGTCACTAATTGCTACCAGCATTTAGAGTAAGGTATTTAACTATGTCACTTACAGTGTAACTAAGTGAATTCTCATCATCGTTATTAGTGTAATTGATTATTAACATTGTGTAATTATTATTATTGCTGTGTCATTTCTCATTGTCATTAACCAATGCCATAAATACTGTTTACTGTGTGGCCCCCAAGCTCGCAGCTTATGCATACTATATTTACGTTTTATATGCATTTATCAAGTGTTGAGTGAGTAAATGGTATCAGCAGGAGTACAGCTCCGGACATATCAAACGACAATACCCCATGACTTGGTTTGGGTCTCAGCAGATCTCGTAACAATATAATACAGCTTATATGCAATATTTGCTTATAGAGTATTACTTGTACTTAATTAACACTCGAGCACAGCCTGGTTTTGTTTAAACAGCACGTGTCGGTGTGGCAGGACACACCTCGCCTATGGAGTGCTAGTTTGAATTGGGGAAACTGACTGAGGCAGACAGCCAGACTGTCCAGACAGTCTCGTTATATTTCATATGTTACCGGTGTAGAGGACGCCTATGTAGCATCCAAATTTGAACTAAATCTGCCCAACGGTTGACTTTTAACAAGGGTTTTTCCAAAATTAGGACGCTAAAGTGGCGTCTCTGCGCGATCGTAAAGTTGTTGTTTTTTTGTCTTAAAAAGCATCGTAGGCGTCAGGCGTGCGCGAGAGAGTTAAAGATTCATCGAAAGAAATTCTATAGTTCTTCATAAATTTTGTACTATTACTTACTAGCCAACAGATCCTACATTACTAGCCTCAAGGAAAACAATAATTCTTAGAGAACAAAACTATATGTGCTCATAGAATTGATTCCTCATATCCAAGATGATATGATGACATATTACCAGAAATATATGACAAAAAAATTGTATTAATATAGTCTAAAGCCTTTAAATAACAAACTTATATATTAACTATTTTACATTTAACAAAAGAGGAATGACCATTATTGAGCTTTGAATGCTATCGAGTATTGGAATTGCACTTACAAGAGTATACTGAATAATGAGTGTGTTCTGAACCAGGATTATCCCAACACCGTTGTCATCGAGGACGTCCCTGAGGTTCTGATAGGGCTCGTCAATGTACCTAACTGCGAGAAGAGAGGTGAGGGAGCTCGCATAACTTCGTGTGAGCACTAGAGTAGTCAGCATCCACACTCCTACCACAACACTTTCCCACCACATCCACCCATCACTTGAAATGTCTGTGGATGAAAATCTCATTCTGAGCATGAGTTCTTACTGACAACAGATAGCTGAAAAAGAGATACTCATAATGATTTACAAATGCAACTTAATGGATAAATTAATACACAATCTATATTATTAGATATCTGTCTGAAACACGGTCTAATAGAAAGGGTTCTTCATCTAATTCATAATTAATGTTGTCAGAGGTAAAAAGATTCCATTATCGGTTCCTACATAAATTACACACCGCAGCACCTGGAAACATGCCCACGACGAAATACAGCGCTCCACTCAAGTACTACTCAATAACGGCTACAATATTGCAGACATCAACAGCCAAACGAAGAAGATTTTATACCACTACCATAACCAAGGCCAAGACGAGGTGAAGAGAGAAGAAATTAAGCTATACTACCTTTCACACTTTACTACAGCCTACAAGGAAGAAGAAAGGATCATATCTCAAATAGTCAAGAGAAACGTATCAACGACAAACCCTGAAAAGAAACTCAACCCGATTTTCTATTACAAAAACAAAGAGACCAGCCAACACCTACTCAGAAACAGCCCCAGGAACGAAAAAGAGAAGCTGCAACAGTCGCATATCGTACCGGTATATAGGTTTACATGCAAACAAGGGGACTGTGAAGCCTTTAAATCCATCTAATATCGGCATGACAACTATGAAGCTAGCAAGACGTCTGAGTTCCCATCTGTTATCAGGCGCCCTCAAAACTCATCTAAGACAAGCTGACAAGACAAATACTGGAGGAGAACACCGAAATCATCGATACATGCAACGACCCAAGGGGCCAAGATGCCTCCAGATCTTATAAGCACTCTAGATCAAAGACTTAGTGCGACGTTAACTACACAAGCAATAGATTTGTAAGCCCTCCCTAGCTTGCGAAGAAATAACACAGGACGAGCACACCACCCAGTACAGCCCCGGCTTAAAATGGGTCCGCGCTGACTCTCCCACCAGACATTCTTGATGCGACACCCGTGCGCGACGGACGTGTTTTCTGGCAGCAGCTAGTTTTGTACCGTCCTTGCAGAGTTGTAGCACTCTGGTAGAGTAAATAAAGTTACTCAGGTGTCATTTTCCTCCTTATCCTTCGTTAGGTACAGTAGGTTTCTGTACCTGTTTGTTCACAGCAACCTTGCTTGTTTGCATGGGGTGAATCCCCCCAACTGATTGCTCTGGGATCAGGATAACCTGAGACGCGGCCACCTCGTAGTGTCTTGAGAGGTTGTTGTGAATGTAGATTTCCTCCCTGGGTAGCGTTTACTTCCCTTATTTGGCCTTTCTCCTTCCAAACTTGGATGTGACAGCATACTGGTTGTCCGAGACAGTTGAAAAGATCTGGCTCTTCTTTGTAGGGATGACACTCCTCCAACTATCTCTATACCAAGGGTCAGTGGAAAGACATCAAGGAGAACACGAAGAACGAAAAGTGAAGAGACAGCATAGCTACTGACCGCACATTATTAAACTTTACCCCGACATCTTGACTACCATCCTGGCGAGGTCGCCAATTTGTTACGTAGCGATGTAACATCACTGAGAAACAGGGGTAGTCAAGATGTTAGTGAAGATGTTGTATTCACTTGGGGTTAATGGCAAGTCAATTAATCTCTCTCTGTTTATTGTTTGGAGGTTACATCGCTTAACCAATAATAAATCATTGCTTTCTTCAGGTTGTACACTGCATATAAAGCTTTATAGCTAACCTGGAAAGCCAAACTAAAATACAATCATGTAATATATATATATATATATATATATATATATATATATATATATATATATATATATATATATATATATATATATATATATATATATATATATATATATATATATATATATATATGGTGGAAGTCTAGTTTTATTTATATATAAATTTGACCATTAATGGATAAAATAAAATCACTTCACTGCCGTTAGTCAAGATAATACCTCTGTGATTCAAGAATTAAGAGCTAAACTACACTTTTATATAGTTACATATGTGAGTGTGTGTCGAGGGGGGTCCCACCTATAAGGGGGTTGAATCCACCTATATGAGGTGAGGGGGTCGTAGGGGGTTCCGCCTAGTACCAGCAAAAGCAAAGGGGTTCCGGTATTTGGAAAAGTTTGAGAACCACTGATCTAAGGAACAGAGGGATGCTGTCAAACTCTTGCGTGAGTTACCCCTTCATAGATGATTATATATGACCGCGACTGTACATTTCGCCTCTACTGTTCGCATATCGCGAAGCCCCTCAGGCATCGTTACAATTTAGTCCATTCGAGTTAGTGTATGGTAAACTTGCTCGAGGACCACTTCAGGTTTTGGTACGATGAGGAATCGGATCCCATGGTGAAACCCACTTATATTTATGTAATTGATTTGGCAGAACGTCTGCAGAAAACATGCGAAATTGCAAAACAGGAGTTAGTTAAAGCGAAAGAGCTTCAGAAGTCTTACTACGATAGGGAGACTAAGCTCCGAACTCTGCCTCGTTCTGTTAACTACAGCTTACAATAAGTTGTTGGCTCAGTGGAAGGGTCCCTTTGATGTAGTTAAGAGGGTAAATGACATGGAGGTATAAAAAGTGGAGAGGCCCGCAGCCGGTCGGATTTGAAGCCACAGAACGGTCAGTCGGCCATATTGATGTGGGCTAAGGGAGCGTTTAGCTGGTATAACCCTATAGAAGTATTTTGCTATTTCCTTTTGTAAGGATAGGTGCAAACTGGTTATTTTCCCTACAAAATATTTTCCTAAGGCAACTTTTTTCTACAAAGTACTTTTCTAAGTGGAAATAATCTGGGCTCGCATCACGACTTTCTTATTACTGTAAATGTAGGTCTTTCAGTTTTGTAGGTGTGTATGGTGAAGGAATTCCCATTTAACTAACGTGCAAAGGGTGTGCCCAGGGTGAGGTCAGGGTTCTCCTTTAGGATAAGCTTTGCTGAATCAGTATTAACACACTGTGAAATTCAGGAGTAACTCTTGGGAATTGTATACATTTGGAGTGTGTACCAATCCTTACTGCCTCCAGTCACGATCTACAGGCTTCTAACATGAACGTTCCATCAAGTAGTGTCATCAACTGTTCTCTCAATAAAAACAGAATTCTAGAGAATGATGCAGCTAATGAAAATGAGGAGATTAATATACAATCTGAAGTTGATTATGAAAGTTTATGTTCAGCCAGTGTGCTCTCTCCTTACTCTGAACAAATTATTGCATATACTCTATAGCTGACTTTGTTATTTCAAAACTAAAGAAAACTTTAAGGTGTGAGATATGCTGCAGTGTTCTGCTTCACCAAAATATAAATCCAAAGATGTTGTTACTATATGTCTTATTATGTGAAAAAGAAATTCAGAGAAAGTCTTACTCTGCAAACATCAGCACCCATTTTCAAAGCTGTCAAGGTATGCTTGCCACAACATAGTAACTTTTGTACTGTCAGAGTTCCAGGGAAAGACTATTTTCCCTGGTTTGGTAAGACATATGTCAGATAGTGATCCTGGAGATAATCATCTTGTACTCCTAATAAAGGCTGTAGCTGAGACCTATCTGCAGGTCAGATATAGATACACAGCCAAACAGTTCACTGTACGACACACATCTCTCAAAGGGGTGAAAAGCAGAACTAGGATGAATAAATTAGTATTATTCAGTGGCATGTAATTCAATATTATATGTTGTTGATATGTAATAAATGGTTAAGAGTAAGCAGTAGTTTAATTTCACACATCTGAAAGTTATCTATTCGTATAAACAATGAAAAAAGGGGGAAAAAATAACTAGTAAACCATTGACTCAGAGCGCGACCCTGCCCACAACAACGTGGTGGACAGGAGGCAGAAGAGGCTTCACTGAGCCTGTACTAGCTCGCGGCTGCGGGCCTCTCCACCTTTTATACCTCCATGGTAAACGACCTTAACTACATAGTTAAAATCGGAGGTGACACTAAGAGATTCCACATAAATATGCTTAAGGAGTACTACACAACCCAACACGGGTGTACTTCTATCATGACCACAGTTGGTGCGGGCTACTATAACATCACCTCTGAGCAGCGTGATTTGTTAAGTTTAGTACGTGGTCATTTTTCTCCAGCGGTAGACATGATTAATGCGGCCGTAGTGATTCCCGAAGCAGAAAGGGAATACACTCCACATAAGACCAAAGCTTGTCGATGTGAATTTGGGTAATGATGTCATGGTGTCTCGACGTTTAAGACTACATAAGAAGGTGCGTATTGCGATACATGGAAAGAAATGCGAACGTTGGAGTAGGAATTAAGCGAGTAAATAATTCGTAGCGAAGTTACCCTCTTCGTACGTAGGAAATAGTCAGGCTTTCCCTGGTTATTTCACTCGTTATTATTAGCTCTCCGAGTGCAACGAGCACAAACCCTTATCCATACTCAGATTTGGTGGTTTACCTCGGTCTAATATTTGGATAATTCGATGATATATGTATTGAATTTTTTGTGTAACCTTATCCAACTCAGAATCAGCGGGGCTCCCTTTTCTGTGGCTTGGATAATTCACTAATATATAAATTGCCTTCCAGAATTATTATTGCATTTTTCTTACATATCACATAACAATTACACAATGTATTACATGCACCATTATTAAAAGAATTAAATCATGCCGACACGACAGTTAATTCTTTGAATTGCATATGATCTTGAAGTGGGGAATTCATAAGGAATCATTTATACATCGTTTATTAAAATTGCATGTATAACTGATGTGTATGGTAGTATAAAATGTAAACTTAGTCAGTGTATGTGCGTTGAGACATAGCGGCGCCAGTGTACCGTCGCTAGACACGCCACCAACTGTAGAGTGGGGGGGATGGATACGCGTCTACCACCCAGCCAGCTTGAGTTAGTTCGGCTTACACCGGTAGTGGATACACACGTATATCTCGCTTTGCTCTCTTACCTCTCCTTTGTCTCCCGTGACGAAGAGATAACCAAAGTTGAAAGTTCGCTATCTATTGCCAGTTTTTCCAAAGCTTCATAGTTATATATATATTATTAATCGATTGCAACAGACAATTGATTGTTAATAAGGTAAGAAGGGAGCCGGTCTCTCTCGTGAGCCCGGCAGAAGGATTGCCTTAGTGTCTAGCTTGTACCTATGGAAAGTAATTAGTGATGCGTTTTGTATTGATATTGGAAATTGCAACAGGTGTAAGGACATTCTTTAACTGTGTCGATGTAGCGATCTTGGTTTTAGATATTCCGAACTCGACAGTGTTAGATTGAAATTTAAATATTATTTAAAGTAACTGAGTAGGAAGGTCTTAAAATAGCACCTAACAAATAATTAATCACAGTGTTAGACTTGTTTAATCATATGAGTTAACATAAGATAGCTTTATCGTGAGAAAAACAGTACGAGAACATTACGAGACCGTGAAAGAAAACGAGTGCCGTAATTATTGATTATTACGATATTAGCTAGCTAGATATTGTTCGTGTGGAAGTGTATGCGTGTGGTAATAATTTATTAATTGTTTAATAATTTAATTGTTGGTGCACGACTGAAATTAATAAATATAGTAAAGTAATTGTAATTTGGTTGTTTTCGTACACCTACAATTCTGCTAATACTGTATAAATGCATATATAACGAAAGAACCCACGTAAAATAAGTTTATGTCGACGGAAGTTGGGATAAAAGGGGATAATTAACCTCTGCTGACGATCGTTGAAGCCAACACAACAAAAGTCCACGAATAAGTCCGGTGAAGTAAGAATTAACAGTAAGTAATTTTTACATCATAATTAATAATAAAAATCTTAATCTCCCATCACATCAACTTTGCATTTATCAATTATACATAACTCAGTTTATACACTGACTAAACACAAGAGAATGAAACAAATGTACTGTACATACCCTGGCTTATTCTACATCATTTTGCAAGCCACAGCCTTTGGAATATAAAAGTAATTTTTATCACATGAAAAGCAACATAATATGTTTTATTCTTATGAAATTACAACCATATATGTAACACTATCATCTTACATACCATAGAAAAGGTAAATAAATTAAAACACTATAACACTATGTAAAAACAAAAAATAGCTATGTATAATATTATTCCATTTATTCCATAAGATTACGTTTTCAATATATTCAGTACAACAGGCTATTATTATCACGTGGGGGATAATTCTAACCTTGATATTTGACACGAAGATTATAAACTGTTAGGTAGATAATGGGGATATGAAAGTTGTGTTAATGATATCAACACTTGTCATGATTCTTATGAAGTTATTGTGTAAGTATTTTACCCTGTGCTTGATAAAAACCACTGAATACAATACGAATAAAGTATACAATAATGTTATTTCGATTGTTTTGGTGTTACATCATATTATTAAAAAGATGTACTTATTTGTATAAGTTGTATTATTAAAAAGGTGTACCACCTTTAACGATGTTAATAATTGATTCAAATGACAACATATAAATGACTGATTGATAATCGGGTATATTTTAGTAATTTTAATATAAATTCCACTCATCTCTCACCTCCTCGTAGGGAGATCTTGCCTTGAGTGATGTGGGCAATACAACGTTGACAACGCCGGTGTGTGACTAGCTGTACAATCAGGTCAATCTAGCTGCCGCTAGATATACATGAACTCTTGGGCTCAATATCCTACTAATTACTGCTGGTACATCACCGGTTTGCACAGCCTCTTACTAAAATCTTGTTGTGGTAATCCTTCTAAATATTCCACATCATATTGGTGATCCCGAAACCTGAACTAGGACGTGTGTACCCTCTCCTACCACTCCTACTCACACTCTCCCTCCAGCAATCCTCCCCTACCGGCTGCTATAGTTACGCTCTCATCCTCACCCACCGCTGGCTCTCCTAGATTGTTGACCCTTGCAGACTTTCCTACCCTTGCAGACCTCCTACCCCATGGGCTCTTCCACTTACCTCCGTAGACACGTCCACCAAACACTCTTTCTACTGTATTAGATTCCCTGTATTCCTCCTACTGTAGTTCCTCTCACACTTCTACTACCGTAAATACAACTTGGTATTGCCTGGTACTTCACTAGACTCTATAACTGTAGTTACAGTTTGGTGTCTTTCGGTACTGCAGTGGTCTCCAAAAACACATCCACACTCAAATCACCCACCAATCCATCAAAAAACTTAAAAACAACACCCTGCTGCATGAACGACCGCCTGACATCCACCCATCAGAATCCTCCCTTCCCCGCAAAGACAGAGTCCACCTGGCCAGGTTGAGAAGCGGCCACCATCCGGCTCTTCTGACATATCAAAAGAAACTAGATGGAACCATCACAGGTACCTGCCCAGGATGCAACACAGCACCCCATTCTATTAAACACATTATGGAAGACTGCAACGAACACAACGACACTCGCCAACAACACAAAATACACTCACTGAGGGCACTGTGGGAAAGCCCGGTTCAAGCCATAGCCTTCCTCAAGAGCTCGGGGCTGTCGGCCAGACAGCCTGAGGAACTTCAACAACAACAACAACTATCATACTTTAGAGTATATACTAACCATACCCACAGTCACCCCTTACCACAATAGAAACCTCACACTTCTTCCCTTGTGGTCCACCCTCACACCTGTACCCACTCAACCCGACCTCTCACGCCCCAAACAACTCGACTTCAGAATTCCGCTCACATTGACCTCACACACATCAAACCTAACCTAAGCTGCCTTTCTCTCTCCCTCTCACACAAGCAAACACACAACATCTTAGCAAACAACACGGAAGATGATACACCTACACTTTCCCCCTTTTGAGAGCTTGGCAAAAAAAATTGACATGACAGAAGGGAGCTTACCGCCTCTACAAATGTCATGAAAGACAGCTCCAAAACCAATTCCATCATCAGACTTTGACTCATCAGTGTACACAGGGAGGGACCCCTGTGAGTGGAGACATGTTCTAAAAAGAGGGAGTGAGCCACTGGTGGAGGAAGAGATTACTTCTTGTCTGAAAAGCAAGTGCAGGTGTAAATTTCTGGGAGAAGCCATGGAGCTACCCTGGGGACTAGTACAGGACATATCTGGAAGTCTATGCCCAACTACTCCATAACCTACCTGAACCGGAAGCCAAAGGGCTATGGAGTGCGAGGATGTGAGAGGTAGTACTGAGACATGATATCAGATGACACCGCCAAACAGGGTAGGGAGTCAGGAAGTCAATGTAAATGATGCCAATAACGAACCATCTAGGACTGGCAAAGGAGATCAAGAGTTGGCTCATCAGCATCCACCAGGAGACTGGGAATTAAGGACGACCTTTAGGATCCGATCGCCAGAAGTACCCCAACGAGATGAACAGGGTCTAAGACTGTGAGATGGGCAGCCGTGACAGAAGAGTACACTTCACACCAATGCCTATACATGAATAGCCATCATCTTGGCAAGAGAGAAGCGAAACACATGAGAACCAGCCCAATGCGACATCCTGTCGAGGGCAAGCTGCATGCGCTACTCTGCTACTGACATACGGGAAGCAGCAAACCAGACCACCAGATTGTCAACGTATGTACAGTTGCGGAAGCATATTCTGCCCCACATTTGTTTGGCATGTGGAGATATCTGACAACTCTCTCTGAATAGACAGCAATTCATACGAACCCCCAATGACTGAACCACCAATGAACTCCAGTCACGAATAAAGTGACCTAACCTAACCTAGACCGCATTAGACTACCCGGACCTAACATGGGCAAACTACCGGGAATTATTTAACCGTGGTAAAGTATAGGAAGTGAGCGGGGCAAAATACTGGGACCTAGCTGGATCTGGCAACACTGCTACAAAACGGTAATTCTTTCAATAAATACCAAGTTGTGTCCCTCAGCCTAAACAACAGATGGGCATTGGAATGATAAGGGAATCCAAAATTTAATCTGGGGCTTTGTTGTCTGAATCTGAAATGGTTCAGAAGGCTGACGCCCTGTGGATAGCTGTGGATTAGTCCGGCACTGTACAGTCAGCGGCAAAAGTCCGGTTGCCACATCTGCCAATTCATTAAGTATTGTATGGAAATATAAGCTTCACATGCTCTTAAACTGAAAAACCAGAGTAATATATTATTTTGCCCTTTAGAAATTACATTTTGTATGGTGGATATGTTTGTTTAATAATTATCCTATATGTTATCCTTCAAGACTTAATGAGTGAGGTTACAGGACATTTGCCGTCGACTGTACATGTGATGGAGTTCCCCGGTGACACTACAATCCAAATCAGATGGTACTGCCCAATTTTTTATCGACTTTAGGAAGGTGAACTCCCTCACGAAAACTGATTCTTTCCCTTTGCCATGTGGGTGCAGCCAGGCACATCACGAAGATCGACCTGAAGAAAGGGTTCTGGCTGGTTCCCATGACCGCTGGAGCTAAGGAGGTGTCATGTTTTGTGGCGGACGGGCAGACTTATATGTGTAATGTGATGCCTTCGGAATGAACGCACCAGCAGCCCTGCTGTTCCTTGGGGTCCGTCAGCAAGGTGGAGAGGGGGGCCATGTTGCATGGGCAACACCTTGTCCTCCATATAACAATGCCCAGGCGTACATCCGTCCACACCATCACCTACACATGCACACCTACAACCTGGAGAGGAAACTCCAGCTTCGCCATTCATTTGGTGTCGACAGAACACGGGAAGCAACAGATACCGGTTATAAGCCATCGCTCAATTGGCGTAGAGTGTGGCGCCAGGGGTTGTTTCTGATGGTGGGAGAGATCTTCGAGTCTCATTGGGCAGCTACTGCCCTCCTCAAGCTGGGCAGCCCCTAGCCAGTAAGGTACTGTCCCGCCACGGTCTGCTTTCTCCATTGGGTGCATGGGGATTAAGAGAACATCTGACAAGCAGATCGTCAACTACTGCACCAGGCAACAATAAAAGAATTTCAAGAAAGAGACTAGCTCTAAAACTGGGACGTTGGAATGTTCGGACAATGATGCCCAGCTTTTCTCAAGACCCTCAGGGTATCAGTGACGCCAGGAAAACAGCTGTCTTCAACGACGAGCTGAATGTCGACATTGCCACTCTGCAGGAAACATGACTAGCCAACGTAGGTGCACTGAAGGAGTGGGTCTACACATTTTCTAGCAGGGTAAGAGCTCTGATGAGCCCAGAGAGTATGGAGTAAGATTGCTGAGTATGGTAGAACCAGGCAGTGGCGGCTCCAAGCGACTCCTAACTCTCCGCCTTAGCACCACCGAAGGCCCCGTCACCCTAGTCAGTGTGTACGCCCCGACGCTGTCCTCCACTTCTGATGGCAAGGATGAGTTTTACGAGAACCTCGCATATATCATCAGGAAAATTCCCAGCACTGAACAACTTGTTCTCCTTGGCGACTTCAATGCCAGAGTGGGTGCAGACATCGACTCATGGCCTTCTTGCCTTGGTCCGTTTGGAGTTGGAAAACTGAACGAAAACGGACAGTAACTGCTTGAGTTTTGTGCCTTTCACAACCTGTGCATTACCAACTCCTTCTTCAAGACAAAACCTCAACATAAGGTCTCCTGGAGACACCAGCGTTCAAAGCACTGGTACCAACTGGATTTGATCCTGGTTAGGCGTGCCACCATCAAGAATTTTCTTCACACATGCTCTTACCACGGCGTGGACTGCAACACAGACCACTCCCTGGTATGCTACAAGATCAGACTGCAACCCAAAAAGTTCCACCGTGCAAAGAAACTGGGGATACCACGCATTGACGTCATCAAGATGACCCAGCCGGATCTTGTAGATCAGTTCACAGAGGCATTTGGGAAGGAGTACGATGCATCGCAGCCCAGAGACACTGCCACATAGAAGTGGGAAACTCTGCGAAACACCATCCACCACACTACCCAGGCTACCTACCTTTGGGGAGAAAACCTCGAAGTCACACGACTGGTTTGAGGCCAGGGCATCAGAGATGACCCCCGTTATCGATGCCAAGCATGCCGTACTCACCGAGTACAAGCGGTCACCCATTGAGAGGAACATGCAGATGATCAAGGCTGCCAGGAGCAAGGTCCTGCTCATAGCCAGGCGCTGTGCCAACGAGTACTGGACACAGCTCAGTGAGACGATCCAGATGGCTGCTGCATTGGGCAACATTAGAGGGATATACGGTGGCATCAAGAAGGCACTGGGACCAACGCAGAGCAAGACGGTCCCCCTCAAATCCGCCACTGGGGAAATCATCACTGACCAAGGCCAGCAGGTGGATAGATGGGTGGGACATTATTCCGACTTCTACTCCAGAGAGAACACAGTGGCCCCCTCAGCCCTTGAAACCATTGATTGCATGCCTGTCATGGAAGAGCTCGATGCAGAGCCAACCGTGGATGAACTCAGCAAGGCCATTGACATTTGGCAACAGGAAAGGCACCAGGCAGCGACAGTATTCCTCCAGACCTCATCAAGCACTGCTAGACTACCCTACTGCAGCCTCTGCACGAAGTCCTCTGCCAGTGCTGGGGAGAGGAAGCTGTGCCGCAGGGCATGAGAGATGCCAAGATCATTACCCTATACAAGAACAAGGGTGAAAGGAGCGACTGCAACAACTACAGAGGCATCTCCCTACTCAGCATCATAGGCAAAGTCTACGCTCGGGTCCTCCTTATCCGACTGCAGAAGCTGGCTGAGCGTGTCTACCCAGAATCACAGTGTGGCTTCCGAGCTGAAAGGTCCATGGTAGACATGGTCTTCTCCCTTTGTCAACTCCAGGAGAAGTGTAGAGAGCAGCGGATGCCCCTGTACATCACATTCATTGACCTCACCAATTCTTTCGACCTTGTCAGCAGAGATGGGCTTTTCAAGGCTCTCAGAAAGATCGGATGTCCCCCAAGACTGCACAGCTTAATCGAGTCCCTCCACTCCAACATGAAGGGGACTGTGCAGTTCAATGGTAACCTCTCTGAGCCCTTCAACATATGCAGTGGGGTCAAACAGGGCTGCATGCTCGCCCCAACTCTCTTTGGGATCTTCGCTCTCCTGAGGCACGCATTTGGCACAGCACAAGAGGGAATCTACCTGCGGACCAGATCAGATGGCAGGCTCTTCAATCTTGCCCACCTAAAAGCGAGGACAAAGGTCCGAAAAGCACTCATAAGAGACATGCTGTTCGCTGATGATGCCGCAATGGCGACACACACCCAACGGGAATTGCAGCTGCTGATGGACCGCTTCTCCCAGGCCTGCAGGGACTTCGTGCTGACCATCAGTCTGAAGAAGACCAACGTCCTGGGCCAAGACATTCCTGCACCACCAGTCATCACCATCGACGGCTATGAGCTTGATTTTGTTCACCAGTTCACGTACCTTGGATCCACCATCACCGATAACTTCTCCCTTGACGCTGATATCGACAAGAGGATTGGGAAGGCAGCTACAACACTCGCTCGCCTCACATCAGGAGTGTGGACCAACCCTGAGTTGACCGTGAGGATGAAGATGGCTGTGTACAATACCTGCGTCCTCAGCACCTTGCTATATGGCAGCGAGACATGGACCACGTATGCCAACCAGGAGAAAAGGCTCAACTCCTTCCACCTCAGAAGCCTCCGACACATACTCGGCATCTCCTGGCAGGACAAGGCGACCAACGCTGACATATCTCGCGTTGGCATTCCCACCATGCACACCCTGCTGAGACAATGTCGGCTGCGCTGTCTAGGTCACGTTTGCTGCATGGAGGATGGCCGAATCCCAAAAGACATCCTCTACGGAGAACTTGCCACAGGACAGAAAAGCATTGGCCGCCCGCAGCCAAGGTACAAGGATGTGTGCAAGAGAGATATGAAGGTGCTTGACATCAACACCAACTCCTGGGAGGACCTTGCAGCCGATTGTGCCAGCTGGAGAAGCACGCTTCACAAGCAGCTGCTGATTGGTGAAGAGAAGTCTGTTGTGGCAGCAGAGAAGCAAGCTCGCACAGAAAGGCAACGTCAACAAAAAGACTAGAATCAACACATAGATGCGACCGTGACTGCCACTCTCGCATCGGTCTACACAGTCATAAGAGACATTGCTCAAGCCGAGCAGAGTCGAGAAAACTAACGGACGGATATATTTACCCATGGTCAGTCATGACCGACGGGGGCTGACTGACTGATGCCATTTAGAATGAAGAACGCACCAGCCACGTTCCAGTGTTTGATGGACCAAGTGGTTAGGGATTTGAAAAATTGTGTGTTGTCATTAGACGATGTAGTTGTATTTTCGGACACTTAGGATCAAACATATGAGTGAGTTGAAAAAGTTCTTGTCCCGGTTCTCGGATGCCAGATTGGTTGCAAACTTGAAGTAATGTGTAGTATTTGGGTTATGTTGTGGGAAATGGTGTTGATAGCCTCCCTGACTCGAAGGTGGAGGCCATTAAGGACTTCCAGAGACCCCACAATAGAAGTGTACTCTGTAGGTTTCTTGGTTGTATAGGATACTACTGTCTTCTTTTTTTTCAGTTGTAGTTGCACCTCTCACGGAGTTGTTGAGGAAGGACCGTATGTATGTATAAAGTAATGAGTGTAAAAAGAATTTCCTAGATGCTAAAAGCATTCTGATAAGCTACCCTGTGATGATAGCACCGGATGCCAGTAATGTACGAGCTGGTGCTGTGTTACTGCAGGATGACGAACAGGGAGTGGAGCATCCTGTATGCTATTATAGGAAGAAGTTTTCTACCACTCAAAAGAACTATTCAGTCATTGAGAATGAGTTCCTGGCCCTGATCTTCGCTCTGCAGCATTTTTCTGTATACGTTCCAGTTTTTGGTCCTATTATCAAGATTTACACTGATCACCACCCACTGAAATATTTGCATAGTTTAGGAACGAAGACCCAGCGATTGACCCGTTGGAGTCATTCCTACAACAGTATAACTTAGATGTAAGACACATCAGGGGTGTTGACAATGTTATTGGCGATTGCTTGTCTCAAATGTAGTATGCCTGTGAAAATTCTTTCTTGGGTGTGGGAGTGTTATGTAGGTCGTAATGTTGTATTTTTGTCCTGTGTAATTTACCTTGTAAATTCTGTGTGAGGGAGAGCGAACGTACGTTCCCACTGGAATGCTTAGATGATCACTCTATTAGCGACCACTTTCCAGTTTTGAGAACCTGCTTAGGAAACACAACTACCCCTTCTATTCCACATTATGAAGCAAATAAGGCTGACTGGAATTTTTTTTAAATTATACACTAGTCAGATATCCATCATTAACCGCGAGTAAGGTTACGATGAAACAGCATAGTTCTTGACGAACTTCATCACCAAAGCCGCTGATAAAAAAGAAAAGAAAAAAGAAAAACAGTCAGTCCCGAGGTGGTTAGAAACTTCATCCCAATTACTAGATTAGAAACATGCTATTAGAAGAAAATTAGAAACCATATACAAAAGATTTGCAACGGATAATGGTGGATAATACCTTACCCGAACATGTCGACACTGCAGTAGAAATTAGTTGCCTAAAACAGCATTACAATAAAATTTCTTCCAAATTTAGAAAATAAGCAATTGAAAGTGGAACTGATTCATACAAAGATATGTCACCAATATATCAGAGATCACTTCAATAAAGAAAATTTGGCAGAATATTAGAAAATATCAATTATTCATACATTTGGCCCCTAGGACAAGCATTGATTCAAAATGGTGTATTAGTCCATGATAACCTTGCAATAGCAAATATCTTTGAACGATATATTGAAGCAATAAGCAGCATTGCTCACATGGATCCGTAAAATCGCTCTGTTATAAAATGTGAAGAAGATATTCCACTGAACTTTGAAAGCTCTGAGGATGTTTACAAAAACGGAAATTTCACAGAATAAGAATATTAAATATGCACTGTCCAATTGTAATTCCTATGCCCAAGGGAAGGATAGATCATATTTTTTATTTGTTAGAAAACTTGTCCCCTTAACGAAAGCTCACCCACTAAAATACTACAACCATTTTTGGGCAAAGCATTTCAACTCCAAGATATAGAAACAAGCAATAGTAATACCAATAGTCAAATCAGGTAAAGACTAAAGTACCCGAATAATTAAACCGATTTCACTTACCTGTTGTTTATGTTAAGTGCTAGAAAAAATGTCAACTTATTGATTTAATTATATGGTGTTTACGCCACAATGAAATATTATACCTTATTCTAATTGGCTCACAAACAGAAAGATGGCCTATAGATTCCCTTACCCACCTGGAAAATTTCATAAGCAGAGGTATTACA
The DNA here is from genome assembly GCA_033782935.1 of Petrolisthes cinctipes. Classification (NCBI taxonomy): domain Eukaryota; kingdom Metazoa; phylum Arthropoda; class Malacostraca; order Decapoda; family Porcellanidae; genus Petrolisthes; species Petrolisthes cinctipes. Next base: position 1,331,185 of record JAWQEG010000033.1, read on the forward strand.
CAAAAACAAATTGATGTAGTTGTTTGTTTTCGATATCCCAAAAATAATATGTCACAGCATGAAAACATTTTACACTGAAAAACTTACAGGAAAATGGAATCATTGGTCCCCTCGTCTCATTATTCATTCAAAATTTTAGAAATGATAGGCCATTCCCAAAACTTATTGGTGATATTTTTTCGGATATGTTCCAATTCGAGAGGGGTGTCCCTCAACATAGCGTTCTGAACAGTACCATTTTCGTTTTAGCTATAAATAACATAATTACACAATTTCTTCAAGGAGTTCAGAACAATTTGTATGTGAATTATTTCCCAATAATGCTAATCCTTCGCCATCATCAACGAGTTTTTAATATAGCAATCCCAAAAATATTTTCTTTGACTGAATCACAGGGTTTTAAACTATCAGTTGAAAACACTGAAACATTAATGATATATAAAAACTGTTGATGGAAACGAAATCAGTAAATGAATCTGCAAATGAAAGACATTCAAATTCAGTTCAAGGATTTTGTTAAATTCTTCGGGGTGGTATTTGACATACATCTCAATTGAAAAACACATATCTCACCTTCAATCTAAATAACAGTGCACTAAATTTCATTAAGAAATTATTCCACATTATCTGGGGTACAAAGAGATCAACTCTACTGATGCTCTATACTGTAAAGAATCGATTTTGGGATCTATGGATCATCATCACAAGCCACCTTAAATCCCGTAAAATTAATTAATCCTCGTTGTGTCTGACTAAATAGTTGAGCTTTGAAATCTCCTCCAAACTATTCCATATAATGTTAAATTGGAGAACTGTCCCTCCTATTGGTAAGTGATTTATGATTATGTGTAGGGCCCTAATGATACTACCGACTGACTTCCCCACGAAAGTAATTATTTGACTTGCCCGACATTTATATGAACAAACCATGAGCCTCCCTTTACTTTCCATATACTTTTCGTGTCAACCAACTTCGTCATACAAATCCCCCCACCATAGACCATGCAAAAGTGTGTAATCACCTTACTTTCCTATCAATGAATTATGAATACACACCAAGTCACCATAAACAACACACATTGTAACACATACAAAGAAAAGGTCTTTTTTTTTTATATCCAAATCTCCCACAGGATTGGGTAGTGCAGTTATATACTCAGTCATTCATAATAATTCATCCTTAACATGGAAGCACAGTTTTCACAGCAGAACTTACCGCAATCATAAGGGCAATTGATATAATTGGAGAACAAGAGAACAGAGATCCATTTATATTTTGTAATTTACTTTGATTCAAGGAGTTGCATTGAGGCCGTTTGAGGCTAGTATACTAAGAACCACTTAGTTCTGCAAAATAAAATATCTATTAATCCTCTGCCCGTGGCCATATTAGAGCTTGGCTCTACAATCCTATGGTGAATTATAGCGTGTAAACCACTAAATGTACAGTACATGGATAAATTATAAGTAATATTGAAGTACAAAAGGATAGACAAAACGAGGTTATATTAAGTTAACATAATAGAGACTAGGACATTTACATAAAACACATACATCTTCTTGATAAAAACCCATATGACCCTATCCCTAAGTGTACAGAAGGCGACACAGTTTTAACCATATAAAACATTTTCAATTATTGTAAACATTTTAAGAAAACAAAAAAAAAGCTAAAAAAATCAAATAAAGAACTTTTTAAGAAATTTTAGCAGGCGACATTCTAAATTTTATGCAATATTTAAATTTTTTAAATAAAATTAAAATTTTCGAATTAGTTTTATTAACCCCTCTGGGACGGGGCAAGAATGGAATTACGCGCTGTGGGTACGGGCCCAATACTAACTTTTATCCTGCCTGTCCGGGTATTTCCCGGAAAATCACTCTACTTCTCTTACTCCCTACGTCTAAACTACAATACTGAACAACTTAAATTTGATTGTCTACTCACCATCAACTCCTCCTCTTTCCATTAAAACCAACCCCAGCTCTCTAGGACACTCCATTGCCGAGAAATCAAGTGAGGAATGGAGGTCACTTTTCCCGTGAGAGCGAGGCTGCGTTCGCTTTGTGAGCGTGGCTCTGACAAGGACTGGCGCGGGTGGAGGAAAGATGGCCGCCGGCAGAATGACGCAACACTTGCCTCCCCCGGGCGACACGTCGTACGGTTCGTGTGCATCCTACCATTACAGCCCCTGTATTATTTGTGTGGTTAGCTGACCATTCCAGAGTGGTTTTATGCCCTGGAGAGAAGCGTGGGAGTTATGTACAGTATTTACGCGAAACATTTTCAGTGTCATTCGCACCATTTGTTCATGTTCAACGTAAATATAAATGTGTCACTATCACTGTTATCCTTATTTTCTATATATTTTTGTATTTTGTTGTTTTAAATTTTTTATTATCATTTTTTCTATGCGTAAATGTGTCACTCTCACTTTTCTTATAGCCTAATATGTACAAATGTGTCACTATCACGTCACTACAGCCTAAAATATATGTACAAATGTGTCACTCTCACTTTTTTTATAGCCTAAATAGTGTCACTGTCACTTTATTCGCATACTCCCATCACTTCCTGCTTCTATATATATTCCAATATATGGTAGTCTGAGAAGCAGTTTCCAGGGCATAACGGCACACAACATTCCTTGCACCAGAAGCGAGTTTCCTTGGACTTCTGGGGGTGACGTGTTGTGTGCCTGCAAACATAGCAGCGACGAGAGCCTGGACGTCCTGACGGCAACGGTGGCAGATTAGTAAGGTAGTGGCGAGCCATATAGCCACTCTGCTGCAACCTGTCAGGCCGTTGTGCCGCTGCCTGTCTGCCTTGCTGTGGTTGCACAGTGCTGAACCTCTCCAGGAGCTGAGATATCAACTCTAGCTCGAATTCCCGGAGTGCCAACTTGGAGTCAGGGTGATGCTGGAGGTAGAGTATATAACAGTTCAGCACTATGACATCAAGAAGGTGGAAGAAAGCCTTCTTGTACCACTTACAAGTTTTTCTCAGACAATCGATGGAACTCACCATCATGTCTGACGTATCGACGAGTCTCATATTGATGTTATAATCGAGCACAGCATCAGGCTTGTAGATGGTATCACCTGTGCCGCGCTCAGTCTTCCCAGAATCCTGCATCACGCCCCTGTTCACGGTGTTGAGCATATTGACGGGGCGTTTATCGTGCCATTTGATGGCCAGCATGTTCCCACATTTCTTCTTGATGCAGTCGCCCCTCCGGGTGAGAGGGAATGCTGGCCACCCCTTCCTGTTGACACGAATAGTTCCGCAGGATCCTGTTTGGTGCTGCAGGAGAAACTGGCTAAGTGCTGGAGAGGTGTAATAGTTATCAGTGTACAGGATGTGGTTGTTGTCAGGTAATCCTCCATGAGTGCCTTGACAACACTCCCGCTGAAGCCAAGAGGGTCGTCGGCCGGGACATCCACATCCGTACCTGAATAGAGTATAAAATCCAACACATAGCCAGTCTTACAGTCGCAGATGACATAGAATTTGATGCCAAATCTATGCCTCTTTGACGGGATGTACTGGATGAAGGACAGTCTTCCCCTGAACAGCACCAGAGACTCGTCGATAACCACTTTCTGGAATGGTCGAAAAAATGCTCGTATTTTCTCCTGGAGGATAGACATTACTGGCCAAATTTTCCACAGCCTGTCGTTCGGGTGTGGACCCTTGTTGGGGGCGAAGTGCAGGTAGGACAAAATGTCCCTATATCTGTCCCTGGACATGTATTTCCCGAACGCAGGTGTGGATATCAGGGCGTGTGTGCTCCAGAAGTCCTTGAGGCGATGTTTCTTGACATGAGGCATCATCATGGTCAAAGCTAACCACACATACAACTCAGCAATATCGACGTCAGCCCATTGCAACATCTTACTATGTTCCCTGCCTGGTCTATTGCTGAGTTGCACAGAGAGTTGTTTGAAGGTGTTTATCTCCTGCATCATGTAAGTCATCAATATTATATCAAAAAAGGCAGTGAAATAATCTAATATTGATGACCTCTGACGACAGGGAAATGCGGCCTGTATATCTGAATGACTGTCGTCAAAGGCAGGTATATCAGGCGCAAATTCATCGCAATCCGTCCACACATAGGGATCAGCGGGTCTATGACGAGGTGCGCCGCGTTGCTGTCGTTGTTGGCGTTGTTGTTGTGGTGGTGGTGGTGGTGGTGGTGCAGCGGTACCAGGGGCAGGCGAGAGTGAGTCGTCAGGCACGAGAGGAGAGGGAGAGTGTGGTGGTGGGGGAGGTGGCGTCAGGTCACGGGGGGGCGGGCTATCAGGGTCAACAGTAGGGGAGAGATAAGCTGCCTTTGTCCTCTTCCCCCTTCCGTTACCCTTCCCTCTTACTCCTACTCTCCTCCCTCTTACCACCACTGGTTGCGACGCATCCTCGTCCGACGAGGAAGAGGAAGACGAAAAATCTAACCTCCTCGTCCTCTTGCCCATGGGAGTGGAGACGTAGCGAGGTTTGGAGGTTGAAGCAGGAGTAGACCTCTTCCTGTCTCCCACGCCAGATGTTGTAGGAATGGGAGACAAGAGAGTGTCTCCCAAACTACCTCCCACCCCACTGGTGGACGGAATTGCAACAGGGGCTGTAACCTCTGACACATCATGCAAGGCTGAAGTTGAGGGAAGAGCTGTGATGGAAGTCACCGCTACACAGGCATCTTCCTCAGTTGATTCGTCAGCTTGCCATTCAGTATCAGAGTAGCTGTCCAGGTCGTCACTCCCATATGAAAGGTCTGCCAGATTCTCCAATTCCCGCCCTATTGCAGAATCTGACAACCTTGCAGGTGCATGATGCAATCTAGCTGGTTGCACCCGCGGAGTGGAGGTTACAGGAGCGGGTGCGCCTGGCAGCGTGGTAGGATGCACCGAATCGAACGAGCCCGTATTTTCTTCACTACGCCCAGCCATTGTCACGGTCAAGCACACACTGATTGAATGTGGGGATGAAAAGGTCTGGTGGTGAAGTATAGCCAGATCAAAAAAAATCCCGACAAATTTGGCGTTTTTCCCCATAAGTTACCAAAAGCGGGATTTCCCGCTGCCCGGACTCTGTCGACAGAGCGGGATTTCCCGCTGCCCGGCCTCTGTCGACCGAGCGGGAAATCCCGCTGCCCGGACTCTGGGGGTTAATAATTAGGTTATATTTTAATGCAGGAAGTTGGGGAAGTTGTCTCAGATAGCAGAGTAAAAAAATATATATATATATCTCCTAATGTTTATCACATTTTGTCGAAATTGTACCCTATAATTCGGTGTCAGACCCATTCCTTGTATAGTATAGTTAATCACTAACCCTTAAACCGTGGATGACAACATAAGTCGACACTACCAACAAGTGTGGTTAACCACGGGTGACGGCATAAGTCGACTTCGCAGTTATTAAATATGCGTGTCCTCTGACATGCTTGATTAGGCTCACAATAGAGAGGGCGTGTGCCTGGGGACTCCCCCAAGTTACACCAGCCACTGGCAGCCAGTGTAGGAATAGCTGTGAGCTTGTGATGATGTATTTTCAGCACTTCGCTTTTACACTAATTACCATATGTATACGTAAAAATTACAGTGACGTCATATATCATATTTTTTGTGTTGAAAAATATAATTCTGAGTTTCTGACACATTATATGATGAAATCAGAGCGTGAAAATGTACTTAGAATGGTAAGGAGAGTGTAAAAGTGAATTTCTACTTGTGGTCATTTTCACCTGGCTACCCATCCTACCGAAGTCCATTTAGTCTTCACAATTATATCAGAAGACAGCTAATGTGAAGTATCATTTATTCATACAGTGTAAGTGGTTTTCAATACTAGCAACTGGTCTAGTGGTTGAATTATCGCATGCGACGAAAGAGTCCGAGTTCGAATCTCTTCACGCCAAGCAAACCTAAGAGACAGTTGTCTCTCTGGAGCCTAAGTATTTATTTCAAATAATATGTGGCCTAGCTCAGGTGGAAATCTTTTACATTAATTGCTATCGAACAATATCTGATTCTCCAGCATGATACCATACAATATATCAAAAGATAATGCCTCATTACCATTTAGTACAGTGTTTGATAATACATTACATATGATATAATAGTAGGGAATTATTTCTTTTACATACCCCTTTATTCATAATTTTCTGTATCCACTGAGAGGTAATAAGAGCAAAGCAAAATCATCAAGATCATATGATTCTGTTCTTAACCACTCGGCCGTGGGCATTATCTATCGTGGCAGCTCTCTCTCCCGGTTTTTACTCCCACACTCGCGGTCACTATGTAAACAACACATTTGACGGTAAATAGCTTGTAAACCACTCACGCTACATAAATAAATGATACAGGATATTAAAGTACAAACCTTTAGCCATCTCCTGATCTTCTTGTGAAGACTAAAGGGACAGCTGTAGGATGGGTAGTGTGGAGCCCCGGGTATAATATCAAAGTGTCTAGGGGTTAACTTGGAAAACCACTAATTAATAGAAATTCAAAAGCTTACAGGATTTAGAAAAAGGAATTATTATTTACAATTAATTACACTTCATACAATTTGTTAATTAAGTTCAATAATGATAAACTGTTTTATTGTTACGTTACATTTACGAGAGTAAAGCCTGTTAACTTTATAATCCCATCTAGTATATCTCAGTTACTCCTATATCGTCTCTTTACCTTGTACAGTCGGCGGGAAAAGTCGTGTCGCCACATCTGCCAAGTCATGAAGTACAGTATGGAAATATAAGCTTCGCATGCTCATAAATTGAAAAACCAGAGAAGATTCTTAATTTACCCCCTGGATATTGTAATGTTGTATGGTGAATGTGTTTGTTTGATGATTATCCTTTATGTTATCCTTCAAAAAGCGCTGAGTGAGGTGACACGACTTTTGCAGCCGACTGTTCAGTGTGAGTAGGGAGATGAGCGAGGAGTAAAGTGTGCCTCCTAGTGCCGCCGGAATGAGAGAAAGGCGTCCCCTCAGTTTCCGTCAATTTTTATGATCTAGGGACATATGGCAAATCACCTTCACAGTTATCAAATTTAGACAAATGAAAGATGTTAATATTGGTATTCCCATCCTTATATTTATATATAACTTTAAAATTTCTAATATACTCACCAAACTCAAATTATATTATTTCTTACCACCAAACTTTCCATATTTAGATAATTCATTATGAAAAAGGAACCAACTGACAAGCGTTCCCAGGAAGTCTCTTTCTCTCCCCTTGTTTCCCTTTTATAGGCTTAACCTACTAGCGTAGCTCTGTGATCAGCCCGTGGTTATTTTGTCTTCTGTTTACCTCGGCACTCCTACCCGCGTCCTCCAAATTGTTTTTGCTTATAGACTTTCCCACCATACTCAGAGAACAAGAATCAACAAGTCGAACAAGAAATGCATACATAATAGATTCATACAGATTTCAATCCTAATTACTTGATAGTCTCAGTGGCCAGCTCAGCCTGGGGCCGGATACTCAAAACAACTTAGGACATCCTATCTCGGCTAGGAAGTCCTAACTTCCCCAGTGCGCTTATGACAGTATACTCAAAACACTTACGACAGCATACTCAAAACATTTGGCAGCCATCTTTCCTAAGTTAGGGCGCTTGGATTTAGGACAACCCCCAGGCAGCCCTAAGTGGAGTTATGACACCGAACACCGTAGAAAACATGATCAATCAACTCGGCTGTACCAAAAAGAAAAAGAAGGACTACATACATTTTGGCTGTATTACCAAAGAGCACCACTTTGTTGTTGTTGGAGAGACTACTGAGAAAGAGTTTATAGTATAGGGAACCACTCCAATGTCAGTGATGATCACCAACGAAGATAGTTTAGATTTCCTCAGATTGAAATAATAAACTTATCCGAGAAATAGGACCATGACATAATATATTGGTCGTTGCACAATAAAATTTAGTGCTATTCTCACACATACTTGATAATATTGAATATGTAGTGTAAGCACATTTAATTAATTAGGAGACTTAGGTGTTGCATGAGAAATACTAAACAGTTCAAGGATTTACAGCATAATAAATGATTTTCCCATTCATTAGTTTAAGCAATTGCTCTTCAATTTGGACCCTGAAGGAGAAGTATTGTCTACGGTGATATGGACAGTACTTAAGGGGTTCTGGCACCCCTTCAGAACTAACCAACGGCCATTTAAGGGGTCTGGCACCCCTTCAAATCTAACCCACTCCCCTTTAATCCTTTAACTGTCCCTCCTCTCCTTCTTGCATCCTCTCAGTCTCCTTATTTGAAACTACAAGTTCTAAGTTCTTTCTGGCCTAGCTCAGTCTTGATTTGTTAATTCTCCCCCAAAAATAATAATATTAATTTTACATCATATTTCTGGATGTTCTATTATTTTCTTACCTAATTATCATGAGGAAAAAACCCTGACCTAACCTAACCTTACTTCACTTAACAAACCTACTTAGAACTGATGCAACATCTGGGAGTTGGTTGATTTTTTTTTTTTTTTAAGAAACACCCATTATTTTTAACATTATCTGTCAATTTGCCCAACTTCTGTTTGGTTTGATTCAGGGGATTCATTTTAACACTAGTTTATTGGTAAGATTGGGCTTGGTTATTTGTCTTGTAGTCACCATTGAGGAATAAAGTTAGTATGATAACTTGTAGGAAATTGTTCATATACTGATACCAACTAATATTTTTACAGTGATGTTGTTGCTGTGTTGTATGTTATATTTTTTACATTTTAGTTTCGTTTTACCAGATTTTCATTAGGGATACTATTACTCAAGAATGTCAATGTTACTAAAAACACCAATGAGACTAAAAATATGCATATTTAACCAGACCTAACCTACCCTACACTATCTACCTGCTATTGGTAATCTCCTATCTTACAATACATAATCCTCAATAATTATTACATTTAGCAGAGAATCATGTGATATGACACAAGTAGACATGATAAAATAGTCATTTCTAACATTGCTAATGACTTTCAATAATGTCATACTGTTGTCTGTCATGAATCATAATGGCGGTGGCACTTATTTCGCAGTAGATACTACTCTCTTCCTCTCCACAGTTTCGACACGCATTTCTACCACTCATACCGTCATACGCATAATGTTGTGTTTTGTTTCGTGTTTACTTTTGTCAGCTGATTGAGCTTGCTTTTGATTGGCTGTAGTAAGTCAAAGTCACTTGAAAGCGCCACCCTGATTAGCTGAACGACATAGGGCACCCGGGAAGATTTAGGACTCCCTAACTACTTAGGAACAGGATAGGACGCCCAAATTTTTTTTTTTTTTTGTATACCAACTTAGGGCAAGAAATAGGATGTCCTAACCTGTTCCTATCTTAGGACTTCCTAAGTCAGATAGGGCGGCGTGGCTGCCCTAAGTTACGACACGTTTGAGTATCCGGCCCCAGAACACATCAACACAACATTCACTTTAACACTCAATTCACATATCTAAGTACATTTTCATACTCTAATTTCGTTGTAAAACATGTCAGAAAAAAAATTCAACACTACAATATGAAATGTAATGTCATTGTAATTTTTACGTACAGTTGGCTCCACTTCCACGTTTACCACTTACCATTACCAATATTGAGCCACCCAGAAATTTGAATCCCTAACCACGTGTGATCATGATACGAACCACTCACTACAGAGCGAGATAGAAAGAGGGGTTCGGTAAAATAAAGTGTGTTTGAGTTTAACACGGTTTTTCGAACACTGTTCTCTCCAACACTGGTGATGGTTCTCCAACGCCTGATTGTCTGGCCTAGACATTACTATCTAATGACTCCATTTGATTAATATAATGTTCCACCATATTGCATGGATTGTAATTCATACAAAATATCACATTATTTATTTTCAGGTCCTGTTTGCATAATCGCACTAATAATTTTTGGCCACACAAAATAATGTAGGAGCTAGTGAAAAGGAGAATGTGGTGGGGATATGGAGGAGTAGAGTGAGAGAGTGAGTACTGGAAATGGGTAAAGGAGAAGGCTAATTGAAAGAGGATGTGGGTGAGCTGTGGAACAGGGTGTGGAGAAGTGGCAGAGTGATCAATGGGTAGTAAAGTCGCCCTCCACTACAAAACAGTATCCATTGGTAACTAGTAACACAAAGTAATTAATCAGAAAATGTCTTGACTGAGGTCAATTAACAAAATTGGCTTACTTGTAATATATTGCAACAATGAATAGTTGGTGGAAGGTTTCATTGCATAACATGGTAATATATTAACAATTTTAGGATACATTAAAAGGTTTGGCCCCCCTGCGGACTCAAGCTATTCCCTTGAAATTCTTCAACTGTCCCTTTTTCCTTCTGGTTATTGATTATCTTCTTTATTTCTTTTTTTTTCGTGTTAATGTCCTCCAGGACCAGTATAGCCTTCTTTCTTTCTCTTCATTCTCTTTAAGATGCTCAAACTCATTCATTATAATTGGATTATATTGAACACATCCATATTATAAGTAGACATGAACGTCATTCTTTTATCTACCATTATTCGGAGATACTTACTATGTAGCTATACGAAGGAAGAGAGCCGGAGGAATGTGTTTTCAGTTTGTATAGCCTTTTGTGAACTCCTCACGAGGCAATATTGACAATATATATACTGGTAATAATTCATTACACAAACTTTTTAAGGAACGTTCATTACCACCAGGCTATTCTTCCTTGCGATGCTACAATTGTCTACCATGACAAAGTTAAAATCATAGCGAACAACAAAATAATAATCATGAAGTGGGTGGTGCACGAACACAATCTTTAAGGGTTATGGATGTTTTCGTATTCATTATTCCCCCTTCTCTTTACTAGTAACCGCCAGGATGAAAATGACTTACTACATGACTCATAAATATAATATTATTTAATAAACAATTGCTGGCATGTAAATTATACTGTGACATAAATTTGGTATTAATTTTGCATAATACAGAAAATAACACTACACGATCACTGTTGATGCCTTATCATTTCATCTCAACCCCTCTTTCCATTTCACTCTGTAATGGTTCGCCTCATGATCACAAGTGGGTCGGGATTCAAATTTCTAGGTGGTTCAAAATTGGCAACGCCAAGTCGTAAACACAGAAATCAAGCCAACTGTACATAATGGTAATTACAGGAAAAGAGGAGTGATGAAAATATGTCCTCTCACCCTCACTGTTCAAGTAATACTGACTAGTGGTAGCAGGGTGAACTGTGGGCGGTCCCTTGCTCTCACCCTCACTGTTGCCAGGGAGTGCACAGAGTTAAAAACTGTGCTGTCGAATGAACACAACACCTGCGGTGCTCCAGACTTGTTGCTAGTGTCGAAATTTATCTGCACCCGCGAATTAAGGGTTAAAATTATCTATACAGTAAAGTTCTTACCTTGTTGAAGCAAAACACGGAGACAGCTAAGAGCAGCTGCCTGGTGGTTTTCTTCTTTTGAGGTTACAGGAAGATATTTCTTAATTAACAACAAAACAATAAATATCAATAGCAAAGCTCCAAGCAAAGATGTCCACAGCAGAGGCGAAAATGGGTACAGGAAGCCCCAGGGGTCCACCTTGGGATGCTTCCTTGCACCAATAAACACGTAAGCACTGGCGAATACATAAGAGGTGCAATCCATGTGTTTATAGCGTTTTTCGTTGAAGAAGTAGGGAACCGCAGTTAGAAAAGCTTCCTGCAATATAAATAATAAGAGTTAAACATGACTACTCCTGGGCCAATGGTATTACTGTGTAAATTATACAAGAGTGCACACGAAAAATATATGTTATTGTAAATTATGAAAGAAAGTTTCATTTTAACTCTTCAGTGTTTTACAAAAGGTTACATTTGGAGGATAGTAACCAATTTACCACTATACCTACATGAACAAATGATGCATAATATTGAAGTACAAACCTTTAGCTGTCTCCTGATGTACTTGTGAAAACCATATGGACATCTTTAGAATTGTTAGCTAGCTCAGAATAACCTTGACTCAAAGCTCACTTACTGTACAGTATCCTACACTGATTTGATAATTCCGTATTCACACACTCAGTGCACTGGCTAGACTGAGTGGGGAATGACCAAGATGGGGCAGGGACTTTTGAGGTTCTGAGAAAAACTAGTGGGAAGCCGTGCAAATTTTATAATTGAGTTGATATTCTTACGACCACTTGTTGATTGTGACGTCATATGTCGTCACCTGTTGATTAAAGGTTAACCAACTTGTATTGGGACTCATGCTCGACCCTTCAGCCTAGGTATATTCTCAAAAGTACTTTCTTTTCACTACATTGCTATGCTTAAACAATAATACCTAGAAACATAAAATTAATTGGACACTCACTAGAGGGTCGTCCTCTTTCCAATGATATCGTCTTCATCTTTCTCAGATGTTGAACACGAGTAACTTTTTACACAATGACGAAATAATAGCATACCATGTAAATTTTGTGCCTGGATACCATGTAATCAACTGGGTTAACACTCCAGGTGGCAGTGTTTCCCTCTCTTCCAGTGAAGTCCAGCTGGCGGAATTTTCCGCCAATTATGGGCCTGAGCAATGTGCAACTGTGTGTGGGTAGGACGGCGTAGCACACTCATTGTGTGCTTGACTAACTTTCACTTCACACATGCTTCAATGTGCTCAGCGACCTTAAACAATTACATATCTCAGCAAAAGATCGGCAACTTGAGGAACTGTTTCTTCTTATATACGGTAGTGAGGATTTCATGAGGAGTTTCAACACAAAGTGGCCAGGAGGGAGATATGTCTACACCTCCTAGGAAGAGATTGTTACACAAGTTACCATATGTTTGAGCATTTTTAAAAGCAGGAATGTTGGGAGTGTTATTGCTGTTTGTGATCCCTGTGATTTGTAGATAATATGCACAGTATTAATGACAATTGTAGAAAATAATGTATGTAAATTAAGTACAGTGAACTTAACGAAAACAGAATCGAAGTTTGATCTAAGTTTGCAACATACGTTGTGTGATAGTGATGCACACAATATATAGAGTACACAGTAAACAAATATAAGTACTGTGATAGTGACACTCATAGAAAATTATTTACGTAAAAGTAAGTATAACCAAATTGATGCACATGGAAAATACCTATTATGAAGTGCGCAATATATCTCGTGTGATAGTGACTGTGACCCATGTCTCGTGGAAAATAAATACAATGATTTTAAACCGAGGATGACGACATAAGTCGACACCAGCACCAAGTGTGGGTGGGCGCAGTTGACGAAATAAGTCGACAGTGCAGTTTTCAAAATTGGGCGCTGCCTCACAGACAAGCAATCAAGCACACTTGCAAACACTGGAAGGATATCATCCCGTCACTTCACTACATCTCGCCCACTCCACTAAAGCGCCCACGTGGTGATACCCTAGCCACTTCTACCCCCATCAAGGAAGTGCCCTGACCCAAGAAGAAGTTCCTAAGTGACATTTCTATTTAGGAAGAGCTGGAGAAGACCATGCTTTCTGTCTCTAGTATCCTCGCAAGTAAGACAGACACTACACTCAGTGCTACAAGCGTTTACATGATCACCACCCACCCCGCCGCTTTCACCACCACCATGACCACCGCCGCCGCAAAAACCACTACCACCACCACTGCTTCTCAACACGCTGCTACCCAACCACTTGCCAGGTTATTATTATTATTATTGCCTTCAAGCCCATGAAGAAGGTAGTAATAGACGAGTCTCTGGTTTTGTTCAGGAGACGTCTCGCTTTCAAGCAGTACATACCCAGCAGCCATCTTGGCATCAAGTTTTAAGTGTCGTGCGGCTGCGAGACAGGATACATATTGGATTACGTCGTATATTCTGCAAGGGGAATTGACTTCTCCAAGAACTACCCCCTTGGCTTTAGAGGCTCCGTATTGAGAATCCTGATTGACAGGTACTTGGGTGAGAATCATGAGTTATACACTGATAACTATTTCAAAGCTCCCACCCTCACTAAGTACCTGAAAGAACACAGAGTTGGAACAGTTGGGACCATCAGGACCCACAGGAAGCACTACCTACAGTTCCCCAAGAAAAGCGTGAAAATATGCGACTGCGGTAGTCTGAGAAGATGTTGGCGAACAAGGAGCATGACATGAAGATTATCTACATGCTCGCTACTGAGTACAGGGACCGCTGCACATAATGATCAGCTTCATCAATTGATTGATTGATATATGATGCCACTAGGCATCTAGCGATACAACATCCATGGTCATATACCACCCAACACAATATTAAATTCCCGACTTTTAAAATATACACACACAAGCCACGCTTCACAACCAAAAGGGAGAAGCAACATGATTAAAACGCACACCTTGCCAAAACCAACCAATCAGGGAGAAGATATTAAAGAGTCAAAATAATAACTATAGAAACATTGAACTATCTACAAGAAGAAGCCATAAAAATCATAAAATTCATAACTTATGGAGGAAGCCAGCCCACACTACACTACAAGCCTGCTTCCTGAGCACCTGGGAGATACATTAAGAACTGATCCCTACTCGGTATTCGGAGAGGTACCTACGACGAAGGTCCCCAAGGCTGGGGCACTCCACAAAAAGATGCCGCACAGTCAAGGGTACTAGACAATAATCTCAGTAGGGATGGCAAGCCCTATCCATTAAATATCGATGACTCAAACGTGAGTGGCCAATGCAGGACAGGCTGCTGTACATTCACAAACCCATGCGTTAACGGATTCTGTGGAGCTTGTTAACCCCAACGGCATCCCATCTGTCCTGCCAGCAGGTACGAACGGCAGAATCTATGTATGGTCGAAGGTCTACAGTAGGTATGGGATGACACCTTGCAGGAGGCCGAGCACTGGAGGCTCATTCCAATCGACACCCATATGGGCTGGGACCCACCAAAATGTGACTCTGCGGCCACGACGTCCCAGGAGGACATGCCACTCAAAACCCCCCCAACGGGAACCGCCTTGACATGGTGAGGGGACTTGCGTGTCACTGAGACCTGGCGAGCTAGACTAGAAAGGGGTTCCGACCCCTGCTCTGCCCCGATTTCGGGGAGAGAGGGCTTCCTATGCTAGTAAGGTCGCTAGTGAGAGACCAGACTAAATGGTTCCCATGCATTAGGCTGCCAGTACGGGCCAACAGTGCTGCCCTCCGGAGGGACTGCCCTCTAGGGGCCGTCCTATGTTGGATGGTTTGGTGTCTGTGCCGGGAGATGTTGGGGAAGGGGGTCTCAGCACTGTCGTGGGCAATCTTTCGAGCCATTGGGGCTGCTTTATAAAACGAGTGGCCCCGTGGGGGAAGAGGTACCCCTCCCACAGCAACCAGCGCTCGGTTCCCTCATCTGCCCGGTAGGTAGTAGCTCTTGGCTCCTGGGGCCAACAACATTAAATTAATGATATATGGATAAAGAAGAGCCCCAAACTCTTCCTCGAGCGGTGGTCGACCAGGCCCTCGAGACGTCACTCTCTGGTCGTGGTAGTAAGCAGAAAGCTGCAAATAAGACTAGACCTAGCAGGTCGAGTGTTGTGTCGAAGAACCATGATAGCGATTTGGACACATTAATGTTAACGAATGTACTTGCATCCCTTCCCTTTGGCGCTATCCACTCCATTTTTAAGTGTTTTGGAGTAGTTCTTCGAATCCGAATCACATATGACAGTGATTGTAGGTCTAATCGGTGCTATATTACTTTCGATACAAATGCTGCTGCCAAAGCAGCATTTGAGGCAAAAGATTCTCTGACGGTGGGGGATACTCATTGTAAAGTTCAGATGATGCGGTCTACCAATGTAGTTGACAGTGACAACGACTACTGCCCTAACATTTTTGGTGACTCTGTAAAGCATGTCCCAAAGGAACGTTGGGTTCCTACACCCTTTTGGTTTGGCTTACTACAGGGAGGGACGTAGTAACCTTATCCATGCTTGCCAGTATCTGGAGAAAGAAATTGGATTATTACCAATGGGCCACATAAAGAAATATGGTAAGGGCGTTTTAATCAGAGCCTAAGATCTTACACAGGCCATGATGCTCCTCAATCTCCCCTGTCCTTCTGATAGCATGTTTGAATCTATTAAACCAACTCGAACATTTAATTATAGCAAGGGGCGTATATATAATGAGGACCTGTATTAATTCTCAGAAGAGGACATTCTTGCTATGTGCCCAGACAGTGTCCAATTAGTAACGAAGATGAAAGGCAGTAAAAATATGATCATCTTCACAATCTATGGCTCGCATTTCTCAGATCGTGTTAACATTAACCCCACCTCTCTTGAGGTGAAGCCTTTTGTTGAACGTTCCTTACAGTGTTTCTGTTGTTATGAGTTTGGTCATGGGAGGAGGAACTGCAACTACCGTTCGCAGTGTGGTAATTGTTCTGCTCTTACAGACTCACACCTTACTTCTGAGTGTCGATCAGAGAGTTACTGCTTTTACTGCAGGGATACTCACCCCTTACGTTCTCGCCAATGTAAGATGTACCTCCTTGAGCAGGATATCCTCCACTTGGCTAATACCCAATTCATCAGCATTGGTAGTGCCAGGCGGCAACTCAACTTTAGGCGACAGAAGGATGGTGGTGTGAAGACATACGCCTCCTCCCTTCACCCTAAATTGGTTGCAGCACCCTCTCAACTCTCTCAAGAAGCGGCTTCTTGCTTTTGCGAGAGCATTTCTAAGGTTTCACTACATAATAGTTTCTCTGTCTTGGAAACTATATCAGACACTCATTCTGGTGAACCTTTAACTGATGACAATTCTCAGACTTTAGCTAAAGGTGTCCATGTGGTAGAGGTTCACACTGCCAACGCTCTCCAAAAAGGAAACTTAAGTCACCTAAACTGCCACAGAGATGTCTTCGTGGTTTCTTTGAGGCACTTGACTCCAAAGATGTTTCTAATTGCAAGGCCACCATCTCTGTGGACTCTCAATCTCACCAGAAACGTTCTCGTGGCTCTGATGAATCTCTTGATTCAACAGATGTTTCCCCTCGCCAGCTTCCTCCGGGATCATCAGAGAGGGCGTGAAGTGAATGTAGATGCTGTGGATGTTGTGACTTCAAAAGATTCAGTTTCTCTTCCGCTTGAACAGCAGAGTGATTCTTCCACCTGTATTATGGATGTTGATGTATCTGCCTGTGTCAGTGATACCACTGCTGTACAGGACAATACCAATGTAATTTTTTCAAAGAATATCCCTGCTCATCTACCTTCATCTTCTTCTAAAATATCAGATACTTCAGGGACTCATCTACGGGTCCCAATTACTGCTCCAAGTACTACTCCTCGAGTTTGCTCTTCTTCTAGTGGCCCAGGATTAGACAAAACTTATCGTTTGAGTAAACCCTCAGGTCGAGGTGGTAGTGGGAAGTACCTCCGTGAGACTTCCCAAAAATCAATACTAAAGTAACACTGTTCAAGGTCCTTCAGTGGAATTGCTGTGGTTTGCTTGCTTCTTGAGAGGAACTGCGCATTCTTCTCTCTAGCTTCTCCTGCATGTGTTTCTCTCCAAGAAACAATGCTTGGGGACTATGGGCAGGGTCACCATGGTGGCTCTGCCATCCTAGTTCGCCGAGATGTTCCATGCATGAGCCTTGAGCTTGACACTTCGCTCCAGGCTGTCACAGCTAAGGTTTTTATGGGCCGCCCATACACTGGGTGCAGTCTATACCTTCCTCCGTGTTACAGTTGAGAGGGGTGATCTCGACCGTCTTGTACGGGACCTTCCCTCTCCCTTTATTTTATTGGGTGATTTTAATTGTCGTCATCCTCTGTAGGGTGACAGTTCGGTTAAACCCAGGTGTGTTTTATTGACTTCTTTTATTGAGGATGAGGGATGTCACGGGAGATGTGACACATTTTAATAGCCCTACTGGGACTTTTACCGCCATTGACATTTCCCTTTGCTCACCCAGTGCTCTGTTGGATTTTACTTGGAGTGTGGTGCCCGAATTATATGGAAGTGACCACTTCCCTATACTTATAGAAGGTAACAGGTACAAACCACAGTCTCGTCTTCCTAGGTGGAAATTAGAGAAGGCTGATTGGCAGTTTCTTAGAGAGCTAACTTCTTCGGTCTCTTCTGTAGCAGATTTTGGTAGTTCTAACTAGGCTGTAACATATTTCCTTGATATGCTCCACTCTGCTGCCCTCAACTCTATCCTTAACACGTCTGGTCACTTTCCCAAACGTCCTGTGATTTGGTGGCCACCAGTCTGCACTATTGCTGTGCAGGAGAAGCGCGCTGTTTTCTCTCGCCTTCATTGCAATCGTGGGGACACAACTCTTTTAGAGGACTTCCGACTAGCAAGGGCTCGGGCTAGACGAGTTTTAAAAGAGGCACGATGTTCATCTTGGAAGGCCTATGTGTCTTCAATTAATACTGAAACTCCACTTACCCAAGTGTTCAGGAGAGTCTGTAAGATGGCAGGGAAGTTTTCTCCTAGTGCTCCACCTGTTCCT
Organism: Petrolisthes cinctipes; assembly: GCA_033782935.1. Lineage (NCBI taxonomy): Eukaryota > Metazoa > Arthropoda > Malacostraca > Decapoda > Porcellanidae > Petrolisthes > Petrolisthes cinctipes. Next base: position 1,349,683 of record JAWQEG010000033.1, read on the forward strand.
AAAGTCAATCGAATTAAGATCATGAATGGCTTAGCAGTGGCCAACACCATGTCAGAGGCTTTTGCTAGAGTCTCCAGCCATGACTCTCGACCTCTGGCTGTCAGGCATGAGTTGAAAGCCCAGGAGCACACTGTCCTGGATTTCTCAGGGAAGGAGAATGAAAGTTATAACCATATATTCACCCAGAGAGACCTGCACTCTGCACCCTCTCTCTGTGGTGACACTTCTCATGAGCCAGATAATGTACCATATGCTATGTTGCGACATTTGGGTGAGGAGGCGATCTCATTTCTTCTAGCTTGATATAACAGAATCTGGCTGGAGGGTGTCTTCCTTTCTGGGTGGAGGGTTGCTACCATCCTTCCTTTCCCCAAGCTGGGCAAGGACTCTAGTGTTGCCCTCAATTACCGACCAATTGCCTTGATCACCTGTCACTGGAGAAGATGGTGAATGTCAGACTGGTATACTTCCTCAAACTGGGTCTTTTTCTGTCTCAATCCCAGTCTCTCTTTCGTAAACACCATTCCACTACAGATGCTCTGGTCAGGCTGGAAGCTGCTGCATGTGAGGCTTTTGCACGACATGAACACCTTGTCTGTGTATGTGTATTCTTTGATTTAGAGAAAAGTGTATGACACTACATGGCAATATGGCATCCTGCAGCAACTACATGCATATGGCCTGTGGGGTCGCCTTCCACGCTTTCTTAAGGAGTTTCTCAGTGGTCGCAGTTTTTCTGTGAGGGTTGGTACAGCCCTCTCAGCATCCTTTGCACAGGAGGAGGGCATTCCCCAGGAAACCATCCTCAGTTTTACATTGTTTGCAGTAGCAATTAATGCCATTGGCTCACCCCTTCCGGATGGTATAGCCAATTCCATGTACGTTGACGACCTGGTGGTCTGGATTGCTGCTTTCCGAATGTCAGTGGCGAAGCGGCGCATGCAGCTTGCCTTCGACAGGGTGTCGCGTTGGGATGGTTCTCATGGGTTTCGATTTTCTCCTGCCAAGACAGTTGCTATGCACTTCTGCCGCATCAGAGGCGTCCACCCCGATCCGGACTTATTCGTGTATGGTCATCGGATATGTTGTGTCGACGAGACTCGTTTTTTGGGTTTTCGTTTTGACAAATGTTTGACTTAAGGTCTCTTGCCTCCAGGCTCTTAACCTGAGAGTCCTGGGCCATACGTCCTAGGGGGCTGATCGGGCCACCCTCCTCTGCCTATACCATGTTTTCATTAGGTCAAAACTCGACTATGGTTGTGAGGTGTACTCCTCTGCCACGGATGCCCGTCTCAGAGTTTTAGACCCTCTTCATCATGCTGGAGTACGTCTGGCGACCAGAGCCTTCAGGTCTCCTGGTGGACGCTGATGAGCCACCTCATGATCTCCGTCGCCAGTCCTTGATGGTTCGTTGTTGGCATCGATTTCATCGACTTTCTGACTCCTTTTCCTGCTTGGCGGTGTCATCTGATATCATGTCTCAGTACTACCTTTCACATTCTCGCACACCATGGCCCTTTGGCTTCCGGGTCAGGAAGGCTATGGAGGAGATGGGCATTGATGACTTCCCGATTTGTTCTGTGCAGGTCCCCAGGGTGGCTCCATGGCTTCTTCCAGAAGTTTCTCCCTGCACCTGCTTTTCTGACAAAAAGGAATCTCTTCCTCCTCCAGTGGCTCGTTCCCTCTTTTTATTACATGCCTTCACTCACAGGGAGTCCCTCCCTGTGTACACTGATGGGTCAAAGTCTGATGCTGGAGTTGGTTTTGGAGTTGTCTTTCCTGACTTTTTTCGTGGCAGCAGGCTTCCTTCTGTCATGTCAATTTATACTGCTAAGCTCTCGGCCATTTTATATGCCCTAAAAGTGATTTTTACTCTCCCTTAGCCTTCTTTTACTATTTTTAGCGATTCCTGTAGTTCCTTGCAGGCTTTGTGCAACTTTAACTCTTCCCATCCCCTGGTGTTGGCCATTCTCGAGTTGCTTGTCCTCCTGTGTCGTCATGGCCGTAAACTCACTTTTTGTTGGGTCCCGGCTCATGTGGGTGAACAGGCTGACGTCCTGGCTAAGGCTGCAGTCTCCAGTTCTCGGCCTCCTGCCAGGCATCATCCCGTTCCTGCTGGCAGGACAGATGGGATACCATCAGGGCTAACAAGCTGCGCGGCTTCCTCCAGCGCCTTTGTTTGTGAAGCTACAGCTGCCTGTCCCACCGGTGGGAGACGGCTCTTGTCCGTCTCTGCATTGGCCACACACTATTGACTCATGGCTTTTTAATGGAGAGGATTCACCCTCCCTACTGTGATAATTGTCTGGTCCCTCTGACAGTACGGCATCTTATTGTCGAGTGTCCCAGCCTTGGGAACCTTTGTCATAAGCACCTCTCCAAGTACCGGGTGGGTGACGGTTCTTACAGTCTCTCCCAGGTGGTCGTAGAGGAGGCTTGTAGTGTGGGAGGGAACACCCTCTCTTATGTGGAGGAGGCTGGCCTCCTCCACAATTTGTGAATGTTATTATATTTATGGCTTTTAAGATAATTCAATGTTTTTTTATTTTGATCTTTTATATATTTTACTTGAGTTAATCAGGTTCTTTTAGTTTAAATGTGCCTTTTATTTTATATGTTCTTTTAATCATGCTGCATATCCCTTTCGGGGCAATGAAGCCTGTTTGGTGTGTGTAAATAATTTATTAATGATGTAGATACCAATTTTATTTTGGGCGGTATACGACCCTATCTGTTGCGCCGCCAAATGCCTAATGGCATAAAATCAATCTATCAATCAATCTCTTATGAGAATTCATACTGGTCCTCATTGTATATATGCCCCTTGCTATAATTAAATGTTTTAATATGAGGTTTCATGGATTCAAACATGACATCAGAAGGGCAGGGGAGATTGAGGAGCATCATGGCCTGTGAAAGATCTTTGGCTCTGATTAAAACATTTACCAAACTTTTTTCTGTGGCCCATTGGTAGTAATCCAATTTCTTTTTCTAGATACCTAGAAGCATGGATGAGGTTAGCATGCCCCTCCCTGTAGTAAGCCACAAACCAAAAGGGTGTAGGAATGCGGTGCTCCTTATGTTCATGCTTAAAAGAGTAATCAGAGATGTTAGTGCAGTAGTCATTGTCAATTTCAACTACATTCGTTGACAGCATCATCTGAATCGTACAGTGAGTATCCCCCACAGACAGAGAATATTTTGCCTCAACAGTTTCTTTGGCGGCATTATTTGTATTACAAGTTATATAACACCGATTGGGTCTGCAGTCACTGTCATAAGTGAGACGGATAAGGAGAACTACTCCAAAACACTTAAAAAATGGAGTGCATAGGGCCATAAGAACGACATGCAAGAACATACCTCAACATTTCAGTGTCTTAAGTCGCTAGCAGGCTTTGTTGACACAACCCCTGACCTGCTGGGTCCTCTTTTGTGAGCCCCCCCAACGGGAACCGCCTTGACGTGGTGGGGGGGCTTGCGTGTCTCTGAGACCTGGCGAGCTAGACTAGAGGGGGCTCCGGCCCCTGCTCTGCCCAGATTTCGGGGAGAGAGGGCTTCCCATGCTAGTAAGGTCGTCAGTGAGAGACCAGACTAAATGGTTCCCATGCATTAGGCTGCCAGTACGGGCCAACAGCGCTGCCCTCCGGAGGGACTGCCCTCTAGGGGCCGTCCTCTGTTGGATGGTTGGGTGTCTGGGCCGGAAGATGTTGGGGAAGGGGGTCTCAGCACCTTCGTGGGCAAACTTTCGAGCCATTGGGGCTGCTTTTTAAAACAAGTGGCTCCGTGGGGGAAGAGGTACACCGCCCGCGGCGACCAGCGCTCGGTCCCCTCATCTGCCCGGTAGGTAGTAGCTCTTGGCTCCTGGGGCCAAAAACAACAAATCAATGATATATGGATACAGAAAAGCCCCAATCTCTTCCTCGAGCGGTGGTCGACCAGGCCCTCGAGACGTCACTCTCTGGTCGTGGTAATATGCAGAAAGCTGCAAATAAGAGTAGACCTAACAGGTCTGGTGTTGTGTCGAAGAACCCTGTTAGCGATTTGGACACGTTAATGTTAACGAATGTACTTGCATCCTTTTCCTATGGTGCTATCCACTCCATTTTTAAGTGCTTTGGAGTAGTCCTTCTAATCCAAATCACATATGACAGTGATTGTAGGTCTAATTGGTGCTATATTACTTTCAATACAAATGCTGCTGCCAAAGCAGCATTTGAGGCAAAAGATTCTCTGACGGTGGGGGATTCTCATTGTAAAGCTCAGATGATGCGGTCCATCAATGTAGTTGACAGTGACAATGCCTACTGCCCTAATATATTTGATGACACTGTGGAGCATGTCCCAAAGGAACGTCGGGTTCCTACACCCTTTTGGTTTGTGGCTTACTACAGGGAGGGACGTGGTAACCTTATCCATGCTTCCCGGTATTTGGAGAAAGAAGTTGGATTATTACCAATGGGCCACATAAAGAAATATGGTAAGGGCGTTTTAATCAGAGCCAAAGATCTTACACAGGCCATGATGCTCCTCCATGATCTCCCCTGTCCTTCTGATAGTGTGTTTGAATCTATTAAACAACATCAAACATTTAATTATAGCAAGGGGCGTATATATAATGAGGACCTGTATGAATTCTCAGAAGAGGACATTCTCGCTATGTGCCCAGACAGTGTCCAACGAGTAACGAAGATGAAAGGCAGTAAAAATATGATCATCCTCACTTTCTATGGCTCGAATATCCCAGATCGCATTAACATTAACCCCACCTCATTTGAGGTGAAGCCTTTTGTTGAGCGTCCCCTACAGTGTTTCTGTTGTTATGAGTTTGGTCATGGGAAGAGGAACTGCAACAACCGTTCCCGGTGTGGTAATTGTTCTGCTCTTGACTCACATCTTACTTCTGAGTGTCGGTCAGAGAGTTACTGCTTTTACTGCAGAGATGCTCACCCCTTGCGTTCTCGCCAATGTAAGATGTACCTACTTGAGCAGGATATCCTCCACTTGGCTAATACCCAATTCATTAGCATAGGTAGTGCCAGACGGCAACTCAACTTCAGGCGACAGAAGGATGGTGGTGTGAAGACATACGCCTTCTCCCTTCGCCCTAAATTGGTTGCAGCACCCTCTCAATCCTCTCAAGAGGCAGCTGCTTTTTGCTCTAGTGAGAACGTTTCTAAGGTTACTCAACATAATAGTTTCTCTGTCTTGGAAACTTTATCAGACACTCATTCTGGTGACCCTTCAACTGATGACAATTCTCAGACTTTAGCTAAAGGTGTCCATGTGGTAGAGGTTCACGCTGCCACATGCTCTCCCAAAAGGAAACTTAAGTCACCTAAACTGCCACAGAGACGCCTTCGTGGTTCCTCTGAGGCACTTGACTCTATAGATGTTCCACCTTGTGAGGCAACCATCTCTGTGGACTCATCCATAGTTTCCTCTCAATTTCACCAGAAGCGTTCTCGTGGCTCTGATGAATCTCTTGATTCAACAGAAGTTCTTCCTTCGGGATCATCAGAGGGGCGTGAAGTTAATGTGGATGCCACGGATGTTGTGACTTCAAAAGATTAAGTTTCTCTTCCGCTTGAGCAGCGGAGTGATTTTACCACCTGTATTATGGATGTTGATGTATCTGCCTGTGTCAGTGATACCACTGCTGTACAGGACAGAACCAATGTAATTGTTTCAAAGAATATCCCATCTCATATACCTTCATCTTCTTCTAACATATCAGATGCTTCAGGGACTCGTCTACGGGTCCCAATTACTGCCCCAAGTACTACTCCTCGGGTTAGCTCTTCTTCTAGTGGCCCAGGATTAGACAAATCTTATTGTTTGAGTAAACCCTCAGGTCGAGATGGTAGTGGGAAGTACCTCCGTGAGGCTTCCCAAAAATCATACTAAAGTAACACCGTTCAATGTCCTTCAGTGGAATTGCCGTGGCTTGCGTGCTTCTTGAGAGGAACTGCGCGTTCTTCTCTCTAGCTTCTCTCCTGCATGTGTTTCTCTCCAAGAGACAATGCTTGGGGACTACATTTCTGCCAGTCCTCCAGCATACTCAGCATTTTATTCCATTTCATTTGAAGGGCAGGGTCATCATGGTGGCTCTGCCATCCTAGTTCGCCGAGATATTCCATGCACGAGCCTGGAGCTTGACACCCCACTCCAGGCTGTTGCAGTTAAGGTTTTTATGGATCGCCTGTACACTGTGTGCAGTCTATACCTTCCTCCCAGTGTTACAGTTGAGAGGGGTGATCTCAACCATCTTGTACGTGACCTTCCATCTCACTTTATTTTATTGGGTGATTTTAATGGTCGTCATCCTCTGTGGGGTGACAGTTCGGTCCACCCCAGGGGTGTATTATTGGCTTCTTTTATTGAGGATGAGGGATTAGGGGTTTTAAATACGGGAGATGTGACACGTTTTAATAGCCTTTCTGGGACTTTTACCGCCATTGACATTTCCCTTTGCTCACCCAGTGCTCTGTTGGATTTTACTTGGAGAGTGTAGCCTGACTTATATGGCAGTGACCATTTCCCTATACTTTTAGAAGGTAACAGGTACGAATCACAGTCTCGTCTTCCTAGGTGTAAATTAGAGAAGGCTGACTGGCAGTTTCTTAGAGAGCTAACTTCTTTGGTCTCTTCTGTAGCAGATTTTGGTAGTTCTGATGAGGCTGTAACATATTTCCTTGATATGCTCCACTCTGCTGCTCTCAACTCTATCCCTAGAACTTCTGGCTACTCTCCCAAACGTCCTGTCCCTTGGTGGTCACCAGTCTGCACCACTGCTGTGCGGGAGAAGCGCGCTGCTTTCTCTCGCCTTCGTCACAATCGTGGGGACCCAACTCTTTTAGAGGACTTCCGACGGGCAAGGGCTCGGGCTAGACGAGTTTTAAAAGAGGCACGACGTGCATCTTGGAAGGCCTATGTGTCTTCAATTAATACTAAAACTCCACTCACCCAAGTATTCAGGAGAGTCCGTAAGATGGCGGGGAAGTTTTCTCCTAGTTCTACACCTGTACTTAAGGTCAATGGAATTAAGATCATGGATGGTTTGACAGTGGCCAATACCATGGCAGAGGCTTTTGCAAAGGTCTCCAGCCGTGACTCTCGACCTCTGGCTGTCAGGCATGAGTTAAGAGCCAAGGAGCATACTGTCCTGGAATTCTCAGGGAACGAGAATGAAAGTTATAACCATATATTCACCCTGAGAGACCTGCATTCTGCTCTCTCTCTCTGCGGCAACACTTCTCCTGGGCCAGACAACATCCCTTATGCAATGTTACGACACTTGGGTGAGGAGGCGATCTCATTTCTTTTAGCTTTATATAACAGAATCTGGCTGGAGGGTGTCTTCCCTTCTGGGTGGAGGGTTGCTACCATCCTTCCTTTTCTCAAGCCGGGCAAGGACTCTGGTGTTGCCCTCAATTATCGACCAATTGCCTTGACCTCCTGTCTCTGTAAAAAAGATGGTGAATGTCAGACTGGTATACTTCTTGGAACGGGGTGATTTTCTGTCTCCGTCCCAGTCTGGCTTTCGTAAACACCGTTCCACTACAGATGCTCTAGTCAGGTTGGAAGCTGCTGCATGTGAGGCCTTTGCACGACATCAACACCTTATCTGTGTATTCTTTGATTTAGAGAAAGCCTATGACACTACATGGCAATATGGCATCCTACAGCAACTCCATTTATATGGCCTGAGGGGTCGCCTTCCACGCTTTCTTAAGGAGTTTCTCAGTGGTCGCAGTTTTTCTGTGAGGGTCCCCCAGGGAAGCGTCCTTAGTGTCACATTGTTTGCAGTAGCAATTAATGCCATTGCCTCATCCCTTCCAGACGGTATAGCTAACTCGATGTACGTTGACGACCTAGCAGTCTGGTTTGCTGCTTCCCGTATGTCAGTGGCGGAGCGGCGCATGCAGCTTGCCCTTGACAGGGTGTCACATTGGACTGGTTCTCATGGGTTTTGATTTTCTCCTTCCAAGACAGCTGTTATGCACTTCTGCCGCATCCGAGGCGTCCACCCGGATCCGGACATATTCATGTATGGTCATCGGATACGATGTGTCGAGGAGACTCGCTTTTTGGGTCTCCTTTTTGACAAACGTTTTACTTGGGTTCCCCACTTACGTATACTTAAGGTCTCTTGCCTCAAGGCTCTTAACCTGTTGAGGGTTCTGAGCCATACATCCTGGGGGGCTGATCGGGCCACCCTCCTCTGCCTATACCATGTTCTTATTAGGTCAAAACTCGACTATGGGTGTGAGGTGTACTCTTCTGCCACCGATGCCCGTCTCAGAGTTTTAGACCCTGTTCATCATGCTGGAGTACGTCTGGCGACCGGAGACTTCAGGTCGTCCCCAATCCCCAGTCTCCTGGTGGACGCTAATGAGCCACCTCTTGATCTCCGTCGCCAGTCCTTGATGGTTCGTTGTTGGCATCGATTACATCGACTTCCTGACTCCCTTCCCTGCTTGGCGGTGTCATCTGATATCATGTCTCAGTACTACCTTTTACATTCTCGTGCACCATGGCCCTTTGGCTTCAGGGCCAGGAAGGCTATGGAGGAGAATGGCATAGATGACTTCCAGATTTGTCCTGTGAGGGTCCTTAGGGTGGCTCCATGGCTTCTTCCTGAAGTTTTCCCCTGCACCTGCTTTACAGACAAGAAGGAATCTCTTCCTCCTCCAATGGCTCGTTCCCTCTTTTTTTAGAACATGACTTCACTCACAGGGAGTCCCTCCCTGTGTACACTGATGGGTCAAAATCTGATGCTGGAGTTGGCTTTGGAGTTGTCTTTCCTGACTTTTGCCGTGGAGGCAGGCTGCCTTCTGTCATGTACATTTTTTACTGCTGAGCTCTCGGCCATTTTATATGCCCTCCAAGTGATTTTTACTCTCCCTCAGCCTTCGTTTACTATTTTTAGCGATTCCTGTAGTGCCTTGCAGGCCTTGTGCAATTTTAACTCTTCCCATCCCCTGGTGTTGGCCATTCTTGAGTGGCTTGTCCTCCTGGGTCGTCGTGGCCGCAAAGTCACTTTTTGTTGGGTCCCACCCCATGTGGGTGTTGATGGGGATGAGCGGGCTGACGCCCTGGCTAAGGCTGTGGTCTCCAATTCCCGGCCTCCTGCCAGGCGTCATCCTGTTCCTGCAGTGGACCTTCGACCCAACATAGATGCTACCATTCGTTCCTGCTTGCAGGACAGATGGGACGCCGTCGGGGCTAACAAGCGCCTTGGTTTGTGGAGCTACAATGGCCTGTCCCGCCGGTGGGAGATGGCTCTTGTCCATCTCCGCATTGGCCACACATTATTAACTCATGGCTTTTTAATGGAGAGGGCTCACCCTCCCTACTGTGATGATTGTCTGGTCCCTTTGACAGTACGGCATCTAATTGTCGAGTGTCCCAGCCTTGGGGACCTTCATCGTAGGCACCTCTCCGAGTACCGGAAGGGTGACTGTTCTTACAGTCTCTCCCAGGTGCTCGGGGGAGGAGGCTTGTAGTGTGGGAGGGAACACCCTCTCTTATGTGGAGGAGGCTGGCGTTCTCCACAAATTGTGAATTTTATTGTATTTATGGCTATTAATTTTTAGGTAGTTAAAGTTTAATGTTTCTTTCGTTAATATTTCAATTCTTTTATATATCTTACTTAAGTAGGTTATTTCATTAATATATGATTTTTTGGAAGACGTGGGTTTTATTCATGCTGCTTCTCCCTTTCGAGGTAGTGAAAATTATGTAATCTTTGTACATATTTTATTAATGATGTAGATGACCATTTTATTTTGGGCGGTATATGACCATTGTTTTTGCGCCGCTAGATGCCTAATGGCATCAATAAATAAATAAATCAATTCTTTTGTGAGCAGAAACGGCAGCTTTCTGCAACCCACCACGACCAGTGAGTGGCATCTCGAGGGCCTGATTGACCACTTAATGAGCAGATGAGGGGACCGAGAGCTGGTGTTCGTGAGCGGGGTACCTCGTCTCCCACGAGGCCACTCGTTATAAAAAGCAGCCCCAATGGCTCGAAAGTGAGTGTGTGACCAGGGAGAGACGCTGGAATGGAGAGAGGCGGCAGTGTTGTCAACAGCAAGTGACGCGCCCGCGCGTCATTCTATATCGCCACCCATCCTCTGGATCTCGACAAAATCTTCAAAGGTACATTAAAAGACCGTTAAAGGTATTTACTTCAGTTTGATGTATCATTTATTGATATAGGAGAAATGGTTTAGACGGTAGAGGCCGTCAAAGTCTTTTTTACATTGTGAGCACAGAGAAAGTAAAAGTCCCATGTAAGAGAACGGCCACGCTCCAGAGGGCCCGCGGTTAGGAAGTTAAGACTCATGACAGGTAATTGCAGCGATAGTGACACTAATAGAAACATATGGTGCCGTTTTTATTGCACTGAGTTTTTTATTCATCTATTACTCGTTTTGACCCCACATAGGTAATGATTTGGAAAACACAGGGTCCCCCCACTTTTTGTTCCCATATGTGAATTTAATATAAGCTAAATATAATATATTATGTTCCGGTATTGTTAGTGCCATAAAGCTTCAAAATCTAGGGAGCCTGAGGCTAAAGTGTATAATAAAACAAATCAATGAAAGTTATTTAAAACATGGAATACCTCTTCTGAAGAAACATCATCAACAATAACCCATGTCCCGCTTTTTCAATGACTGAGGAGTAGACCACTGCCAGAAAGCAGAATATAGATGTACAGTTGCCCACAATGAAGGTGTTACACATTTTGTAATAGTTGTGAATGGTTGAGACGCATGGCAACTCCCATCCAGCATTTTCCACCTCCTGTGGAATGAATTTGTAACGGAGATGGTGACTGGCTGACACGCAAGTAGCCGTCTTTTATTATCGACATTTGGTATCATGAGAATGTATACATGCTAAATACTATGTCTAGTAATCAATATCAAACTTATTAATACACAATATATGAAAGATGCAGCAACAACAACAAAAAATGCATCCTATACGTATTAAACTAAAAAACAAACATTTGGCGGCTCTGGCACTTCCTATTCAAACATGACTATCAGCTGATCGAAAATTGAATCTCCGAGCTGAGTGATAACCCTTACTGCAAGTTCCCCACCCCCTCCACACTCTCCAAAGCGCCTAATGCCACACCTCATAACTCAAACGGTATAATCAGCCTTACGTAGAGGAAAAATATACACTAATTCTCTTTTATCTAAAGTTTATGAGTGATTTACAAGTAGGCTATTCCCTACAATGAAAATATTAACAATGCTCATCAGAGTGAAGTTAACCTACTGCCTCTAAAATAAATGAATAAGTTATATCTGTCAATCTTTGAGGTGCTAGCCTTCCCCACATCATTGTTATGGACACCCATAGTATCATGCACTATGAAACCAAACTATTCATATTCATAATTAAGGTTTACAGCTTACCAAATTAAATTGATATTACACTGACCTGAACGCATTTAATTCAACTGAATACGATATTTCATAAGTCTTAAATGCATGAAATCTAACGTAGTCAAAAGTATTAATTAAGGAATAATGAGAAACCCGAAAAGGGCTCGGATATTTTTTTTCTTCAAATATGACCCCCTGTTGGATTCGAACCAGGAACTTTTGGGTGGGAGCTAAGAGGAAGTGGGCTAAACTCCCACCCAAAGTCCCTGGTTTGAATCCATAAAGGGTCATATTAGAAAGTAATAAGAATCATTAGAGCATTATTTATATTAAAATTGTATTTGATTAAAATCTTACTGTCATGTGACCTGTAGTTAATGAGAATAATATATAAAAATCTTTTAATTTTCATCGTAATCGAATTCTAAGTAAAGTTTATATTTAAAAACAAAGATATTGATGAAAATATTGGACACATCAGTATGATTTAATGTTTTTTTAATACACCAACACTCATGAATGGTGTTCATTGAGCTTATGAAAGTTTGTGATTCTTTTAATGTTTCTATCTGCAAAATTTGTTATGCTAACAATGAAGAAAATATCATAGACTCTCTCCAATTATTGCATTGAGTTCGAGGCTTCAGTTTTCGATTAGCTGATCCTCAGGTATGTGTCGGTGCCAATTAATGTTAAATTCCAATTTATAATTTACTACATATACTGTAGTATGCAATTCAATTTCTTTTACTGTATCTAGCTTATGTTGTGTAATTATAAATTCAGTTTCGATTATTATATATAAAATTTAGCATGGAGACGTAATTATAGTACCAAATATTCAAATAAATATATGAACAGGGAAATTTATGTGTCGGCCAATCACCAGCTCTGTTACACTCATAACACAGGAAGTGGGAAATGCAGGGAGGGAGTTGCCATACGTCTCAACCATCCACAACTATTGACAAATGTGTAACACTTTCATTTTGAGCAACATAGACAAGCTACTCAGTGAAATGGGTCACGCAAACAGTCACTCCCGTTTTAAAGCCCGCAAAATTCTTATCTCCCTCCCCCAATGTTCTTGCATCCACGAAATAAGTCCCTTCACTTAGCTTTTGTGAAAGGAACTGTTCCATTGACTCTCAAGTGAAAATGGGTTGCCTATCATGCACCAATGCTTTCTAATACAATCACACACGACATCGTGCCATCATCTTCTTGATCTTCCCCTTCTTCTCTAATCCCGTAAGGAGGTATTGCCCATAGTGATGTGGGCAATATTTTAAGAGTTTTGGCGCCCCTTCGGCCACAGCCACTTCCTTTCAGTTCTTTAACTGTCCCTCTTTTCTTTCTATTTTCTTCCTGCTTGCTGTCTCTTCAAACTGCCCTCTTTCGGTTTATATCCCTCCCTCTGTTCCTATATCTCTTGACTTCCTTTCTAGCTGCTGTTGTAGATGGTCACTGTTTTTCTTATACGTCTATTAACAGTGTTGTTCCTCAGGGTTCTATCATATTACTTTCTCTTTTCCTCCTTTTCGTTAATGACCTTCTCTGCTGTTGTACTTCATCCCCAATCAACTCCATTGCTGGTAATTCCCCCCTACACTACTCCACCCAGTTTGACAACCGTCCTTCCCAGCAGCTCCTATCCACTTCACATGATGAAGTATTAGTATGCCTGACTTTTGACTTTTCTTTCATCTCCTACTTGCTAAACTGCTTCAAAGAAGTTTGGTTTGCCAATCAGATTCCGTTAATACTTCACATCAACACTGTTGCTGTCTCTATACATGGGTCTCATCTGCCCCTGTATGGAGTATGGCTCTCATGTTTGGAGTGGCTCAACATTTACAACACTCCTGGACCAAGTGGAATCAAAGGCCTCTTACTTATTCACTACAACCTCTCTCTCTTTGCTGCAATGTTGTATCACTTTCTCTCTTATATCGCTATTACACTGGACATTGCTCTTCTGAGCTCTCTCAATATATGATTCCTCCCCTTAGGAGAGCATGCAACACTTGCCAGGACTTTCTTTCTCACCCCTTTTCTGTTAAGTCCCTACTGCAAGAGTTAACCGGTACGTTCAGTCTTTCATTTACACAACTGGTCTACTCAGAAATACTCTGCTTGCATCCATCTCTCCTCCTTACTACTACTTACGTTCCTTCAAACGCAGTGTTTCTAGGCATATCAAATTAAATTGGACATGATTTTGGACTACTCCTTCTGTATTTTTATAGATAAGTACAATGAGCTGGCTCCCAGTCTTTGGTCCTCATTTTCTTTTAATATAGAAAAAATAAATCTGTCCACCATATTTGTAGTAGCAGAGAGAGAGAGAGAGAGAGAGAGAGAGAGATGATCTCTCCGAGTATGGACTGCTCTGTGCCTGAAAGGCTTACAGGATTAGGAAAGTGATTAGGAGGAAGGAACAGAAATTACGAAAGAAATATAAGGAACGGAAGAACAATTTCGAAAGGGAGTGACTAGGGCCAAAGGGGCGCCATTAAAGTACTGCCCACATTACCTCAAGCAATACCCCCATACGGAAAGACAATTAATAGAGTTATAAGAGAGAATATTATTTTGTGATATTACCTCATTTTTTATTAGTCCCAACATGCCAGTCCATGATCCGTTGTCCAACATGGTGCCCCAGCCTCTGTCAGGTGCCCTTATGTACGAATACCTGAGAAGGAAAATATTATTTATTCTGGCTTCTGTTAATTAAATGAAACTTGGGCATCCTTGTAAATTGAAAGTGTGAAAACCCTACGATAGAACATTAATACAGTAGTCTTGGAAAATATAAGACACATACCAGTAGTACAGTAAACGCGTACGAGGTAAGTAGTGTTGCTATGCATTTGCGAGAGATATGGTCCAAAATATTATGAAATATAAGGAATTGATTTCATTTATGAAAGATAATGGGCAATGTCTGAAAGGGATGACGTTAATTTTATTAGCTTGCTGACTCAGGTTTCCTTATACTTGGTTCTTCCGGTTATATGACCTTTGCTTGTACTTGGACTTGCTTCACGATTTCTCTACTTCTCATCTTCCCATTTTACTTCTTTCAGTTATTCAAGTTTTTACTTGTTATTTTGTCCGGTGATATTGAATTAAATCCCGGTCCACGTAGACCTACCCATCATGTGAGAAGCTGCCGTATTTTGTATTCTAACATCCGCGGACTTCATAAGAACATTAAAGATCTAACTTTGGCATCAGTAGATTATGACATTGTTTTTTGTTCAGAAACTCTTGTCTCTAACCATAGACACGTTTCAGAACTTCTTATGCCTGGCTTTAATAAACCACTTCTTATTCGTCGTGACTCTTTTCCTCGTGTTCGTGGAATGAGTTTGTACATCCGATCTGGCTTCAATGCCCAGCCTTTAACAAAATTTATTTGCGGTTGCCATGAGATCCAGTTAGTTAAAGTTTCCAGTAAATATCATAACCACTACATTTTTAGCCTATACAGAAATCCTGACGCCAATGACAACCTATATGACTGTCTCTTAAATGCCATGGCATTAATTCAGTCTGTTGATGTCAAGTCCTCTTTCATCTTTGTTGGAGATGTAAATGCACATCATCAAGAGTGGCTGAACTCTGTTTCTCCAACAAATAGACACGGTCATGCTGCCCTGGATTTTACTAATTTATCTGGGTGTGAACAGTTGATTACTGGACCTACACATATTTCTGGAAACTGTCTGGATCTCGTTTTGACAGATGTTCCTGGTGTTGTGGAGACTATAGTTCTTGCACCTGTGGGTACTTCTGACCATAATTCCATATCCTGTAAAATCAATCTTGAATTTACTGTGCCTGATATCACTATCACTCGTAAAGTCTATCTTAAATCTCGGGTTAACTGGGATAATGTATGTGACGATGTTACTAATATCCAGTGGAACCACATACTAAGATCTGATGACCCAGTTTCATCACTCAATAACCCTCTCTTGGAAATTCTTAACAGAAGAGTCCCATCAAAATTAATCAAATCCCGTATAAAAGATAAAGCTTGGTTTGATGATGGCTGCAAACGTGCTTTTAATAACAAGCAGGCTGCATACCATCGCTGGAGATGTGGTCGAAACCAGTTGCTTTGGGATGACTATATACATCTTAGGTCAGTTGCGCAGAGAGTTTATAGTAATGCTGAGAGGGATTACAATTCCCATTTACAGGAGGTTCTTGCAGGTGCTACTCAGCCACATAAATGGTGGGCTTCACTTAAGGCCTCATTATTTGGTATTGGTTCCTCCATGCCTCCACTTCGTGATTCTGATGGTTCTGTTTCTTTTGACCCATTGATTAAGGCTAATATGCTTTCAAATATATTCATTGGTAAGCAGAGTGATCAGGAATTGCAATTGCCTTCAACATGTTACCCTAGTCCTGGTCTAAAGTCAATAGCTTTTAAATCAGCTGAATTGAAACAATATCTATTGGATCTTGACACTTATGGTGGGACTGACCCTGATGGATTTTTCCCTCTCTTCCTTAAGAAGATTGCTGTTGTTTTAGCACCTAAATTGGCTGTGGTATTTAGGTTGCTCTTGAAATCTGGTAGTTTTCCTCTTTACTGGCGTAAAGCCAGAATTACCCCAATTCCAAAGGGAGCCACTGCGTCATCAAATCCATCCGAGTATCGTCCCATTTCCATTACACCTATTCTTTCTAAGATCTTTGAGAGGCTTTTAGCGAGGCGTCTTAACTCTTATTGTAATAATAATGATTTAATACCCATTTCACAATTTGGTTTTTGCAAAGGTTTGGGTACCTGCGATGCACTTTTGACCTTGTCTCACGCACTTCAATCTTCGTTGGACAAGGGATATGAATCTCGTGTTGTGGCTATTGATTTTAGCTCTGCTTTTGATCGGGTTAATCATAAAGCACTTTTACATAAGCTGCAACTTATTGGTATTGGTGGTAGTCTCTTATCAATTTTTAAAGAATTTCTGATGAACAGGTCACAATGTGTTGTCATTGATGGGTGCACTTCTGTCCCTGTACCTGTTGTTTCGGGTGTTCCACAGGGCAGTGTACTTGGGCCTCTGTTTTTTATTCTCTTTACTGCTGACTTGGGCTTTGAGCTCGAAAATAAGCTTATTTCTTATGCTGATGACACAACTTTATATTCACCCATTCCATCACCAGGGAGTAGAATTGAAGTTGCAGCATCCCTAAGCAGGGACTTGGCTAAGATTAGTTCTTGGTGTGAACTTTGGGGTATGAAGCTTAATGCCAAGAAAACTCACTCCATGATTATTAGCAGATCACGCACTTTGGTTCCTCCTCATCCTTGTTTGCATATTTCTGGTGAACAAATTGAGGATGTGACAGGTTTGCATTTGTTGGGAGTGACTCTTGATCCCAAGTTGACCTTTGAAAGGCATATTCGTTCCTTATCTTCTACTATTGCACAAAAGATTGGTTTACTCCGCAAGTGTTTTAAAAAATTTGCGTGTGAAACCATAGTCTTAAAATCTGTTTATGCTTTTATTTTGCCTCACTTTGAGTATTGCTCTTCTGTTTGGAACTCTGCTGCTGACTGTCATCTAAAGTTGCTTGACAGAGCTCTTACTTCTATAAAATTTGTTCTACCTGCTGTATCTCTTGATCTCCATCATCGGCGTCAGGTTGGTGCCCTTAGTCTTGTATTCAAATTTTTTAACAATACTCGGCATCCCCTGCATAGTGTTTTACCTGAACGTTTTATTCCGACTCGCACAACAAGGTTTACAAGGAGTCTTAATGACTTTGCCATGACTCCAATTAATGCTTCTACATCTCAATTTTCTCGTTGTTTTATTCCTTCTATGATTACCTTATGGAATCATCTGCCTAACGAGGTTGTACAGTCAACTGATATTACTGGTTTTAAATCTAAAGTTAATGTCTTATTGCAACAGTAGTTTGTCTATTTTTTAAAAATCATATCTTTTCTTTTGTATAAGCTTTCATTGACAACTAGTTTTCTCTTTTGGGCTCTCTATACTCAGTAGCCCCTTTCCTTTTTTCTTAGTTGTTGTAGTCTCTCTTCAGTACTCCCCAGGTATTTTGTGTGGATCCATCTATTGATGTGTCTGCACCCTGTTGGGAGGCTATGACAGCTTCTATAATAATAATAATAATAATAATTAAATAATAGCACAAAGTATCGAATAACAGAGTTATAGAAAATACAGGAGTGCATGATGAGGATGAATACATCAGATACTCGAGTTGCAAGTGGTTAGGAAATGTTTTAAGAAAAATGGAAGTTTAGTACAAGATACATCTACCTGAGAAAAGGGAGATGCAGACCTAAACAAACATAGTTGAGCATGATGTGGTGGCTTGCATTTCATCGAGGTCATATGTATCCTCTTAAATTAGGTGCTACCGGAATTGATTGATGTTTTAATTGAAGTAATTCAATTGGCAACGTGTCCAAATATAATTGCATGATAGTGAGAATCAGCAAACTTATACATCACATTACACACTATAATTATTTCCATGAACGTTGTAGTTACCGGTTTCGCGAACTTACGCAATAAGATGTGTCATAAATGTATCAGCTGATGAGAGGGTCTTGTTTTGTCTTTATATCCGGGAAATATGTTTCGAAATAATCTGGGGAATATTCCCTATATCTTGGAATTTTGACACAACATTGTAATATTGCTTATTATACATTATAGTCGGTGAAGACTGAAGGGTTTGGACAAAAAAATGCTAAGGTCCATGTTAGGATCGCTACGGCTGGTTATCAATTTAAAATTATGTTAGAGTTGTCGAGATTTGTATGGTAGATGGCTAGTTTGGTGTCTGGTGTACTTGTAATTAGTGTATTAGTTTTACGTCCATTTTGTTATTGTAACACCCTTATTTTTGTATGTATTGTTATTTATAATATTTACGGGTATTAGGATAGGCTTTTAGTGTAAGATTGTAGGGAGTAGCCAGGCTGAGATTATCACTGACGAATAATCTCGGTGGTGGGCTTCTTCTGAAAATGTTAATATGAGGAAAAGTACACATAATGTTTATAGTTAGAGGTTATAGATGAATAATAGAAATAATTATTATAGTTAGGTAAATAGGTGAAATAGAGGAATAATTAAAACTTGGGTAGATTGATAGGGATAGAGAAATACGTGGTGATTAAGAGGTGAATGTAAAATAATTAATTGAATACAGGGAATAACCTGCATTTATCATTATAATATATAATTACGAAGCTAACATTCCTATGCTGTTACCTGCAATTTAATTGTAACTTACTTAGAAAATTTATTAGATTAGTTAGGGTCTAAAGTCTGGACAGTACATTTTCTTGTTGGCGGAACAATACATGCCTTGTATATGTATACTACAGTAATATAACACTTTATACAAGGAAGAAGGCAATGTATTTAAGCACAATAATATGTGTAAATCATGTTATGTAACTATATACACCAGTAAGGGTGGAACTGATAGAAATGCCAGAAAATGAAATACGTTTGGTTACTACTTTGCTTAAAGGAGGGAGTGAAGGGGGAGGAGAAGAGGCGGTACATCGCCTTGCTTCTTCCTCATTCTGGTTTCGTCTGCTGGGGTGGCAGGTAAGAGCTCAAACTATCTCTCATAATATATATTGTATTGTGAATATAGCGAGTGGTGAATCAATTAGTCCAGTGATGGAATTTAAATATCTAAAGAATATTGTGTGTTCACATTCAGACATAGTAACTAATTTATGTTTTTATTTGCTCATTCTGGTTTCATCTGCTGGGGTGGCAGCCATTATTAGCATTCTCCCTTGGTGTAAAGTGACCCACGTGGTACCAAAAGATTTAGAACATTTGCTGGCAATTCTATAGATTCATTATTGTAATATTGAGATTAGGATGTGATTTTTATTTATTGTATTAGCTTTATTTCGGCCTTGTGGTGAAAAAATGTATTATTAGGAATTATTTGGGATATCGTGGGAGGGGGGACACTTCATGTAATATTTTTTTTTATATGTACTTAGCTCTGTCACTAGCGAGACACGGAATTGTTCCTGTCCTAGTTGACAGAAAAGAGAGTAGGAACTGTATTAAGGGAGGGGGGATATTTTAGAGTAATAATAGTTTTCTTTGGATTAATGTGTGTTAGCCCTGTCAACTGGCGAGACACGAAATTGTTCCTGTCCTAGTTGACAGAACGGAGTAGAAGATATTAACAAGGGAGGGAGGAAAAGAAATTATTCATGTATTATTATTATTATTATTATTATATAAATATAAATGTACTCGTGTGATATTATAAATAAACAGGATTATAATTAGTTGAGCATTTCTGTCACCGATATTAACAAATAGACTGTGATCCTATATAGAAATTAGTTCTCAATTCACAACACTGATTGTACCCCCGTTAATATCTTAGTCTGGGTTGCTTACTCACGTGCCTATATAAGCTAACGCTACGCTACCCTTCCGGTGTGTGTTCACTTGATTCCTCTCGCCAACTAGGTCTGATAGTGGCAGCGTATACCTAGTACTGAGTAGGGACTGGACTTGTCCTGTTCCTCATCGGTATCTTGTTTTTTTTTTCCAGACCGTGTTGATCCAGCTATAGGATAGAGTAGTAGCATACACTGGTGGCTTTTTTTGTTAAAGGCAATGGGTTTTTGTTTTCCTCCCAGAGTAAAGAAAAAATAGTAATACTAAATTAAGAGGACAAAAATCTCGCTTTTACATTATACCAAAGTTAACCCCTTAGCATCCGGGGAGCGGGATATTCCTCTTGCCCGGGAGACTTCCATTGGCGGGATATCCCTCTTACTTGAAGGGTGTAAACACTTGGGACAGTGTTACTACCGGAAGTGAACAGACTCGAATACACAGTAACAATTTATTCAATAGAAGGTACAGATGTTGCACAATGGTATGTAGTAGCAAGCATCTTGTAGTTGACCAAGCCCGCCTGCCGTGGTAGTGAAGCATAGAGAGAGATGGAGTAGCTGGTGTGGAGAGGCACGTGGTGTCTTGTTGTATGCAGGTAGCGAGTGGTCACGGCAGGTAAGGGAGGAGGAACCTTCCAGGTGGAGGGCTGGCGAGTGAGTGAACGACGCTAGGCGGGCCGGCCCCTGACGCTGGGCAGGTAAGGTGCACGCCCGCAAAGGTAGACAAGGGAACTTAAAGATGCGTGAACGTCAGACAGGTGAGATGTATGATGGGCAAGGTGCTTGGTTCACTACTGTACCCCCCCCTCCCCTAAGATTTAATAGGAAAGAGGGGAGGTATGTAACATAGACAAGAATATATACATATACATAAAAAAAATTGGAGGGTGACAATACAGAATGGGGAATATCCATAAAAAATAGACAAATAAAATGAAAAAATAAAAGTGTAGTACATAAGTGTACGGGTAACGTGTGGGTTGTGTGGGGTGGGATAGGCAAGTGTGTGTATTAATAATATGGGGTAGGTGTGTCTGGCTGAGTGTGAAGTGGGTGTGGGTTGTGTTGTACTGTACAGGTTGGCAATATATTTGGCGGGGCGTTAAATAGTCCGGCTGGAACGGGATATGAATCCCTCAGGGACCATAACCGGCTCGTCATCCTGTCCTGGGTCCCTTGGGGAAAGCGGCGTAGGAGGGCGTGGTTGAGTGAGCGGAGGTTGGGCTGGCGTAGCGGGACGAGGAGGCATGGCCGGCATAACCTGAGAGACAGGCTGTGGGTCCTGAGGGATACTAGAAGGGATTAAAGGCGTCGGGGGAGCATCAGGTGCAGGAACGTGCCAGATGTCGGCTGTAAACTCGGAGATGAAGTCAAGGTGGCAGGTAACCCTCGGAGACCAGTTGGTGCCCAGCTGCTGCATAGCTGTAGTGAGAGGTTTGTGATCCGTTCGTATATGGAAAGTCCTGGAATCCAGGAGGTGGCGGAAGTGCTTCACAGCGTTGTGGATGGCCACCAGCTCCCTGTCGAACGCGCTGTACTTGCATTGTGGTGGCTCCAAGCGCTTTCTGTTGAAGGCGATGGGTACCCCGTCCACCTCCTGTTGCGGGACTGCACTGATGGCGTCAATCGAGGCGTCTGTGTAGATGGATGTCAGTGCATGCAGCGTATGTTAGGCCAGAAGGGTGGTGTCTGCTAGTTTTCTCTTAATTGATGTGAACGCCTCTTGAGCAGCTGTAGGACAGGCTAGCTTCTTCTGGGAGGACTTCTTCAAGCCCTTGAGTAGGTCGTGCAGAGGGGAGAGAGCAGAGGCAGTGTGAGGGATGAAGGGTGGTAGTTAATAACCACCCCTAGAAATTCTCTGAGTTTTCTGGCGGTAGTGGGTAGTGGGAACTCCCTGACGGCCTCCACTTTCTGTGGCTGTTGGGTGATACCGTTAGGTGTTACTCGGTGGCCCAGGAAGTCAAGTTGGCCCACCCTTAGGACACACTTGGATGGATGAACTTTGAGGCCGTGTTGCTGCAGGCGGCTGAAGAGTTCCCTCAGATGCTGCTGGTGTTGAGTGTGATTGTCTGATGCCACCAGGATGTCGTCAGTGTACACGACGGTGTAGTCTAGACTGCGCAGCACCTTATCCATGAACCATTGGAATGTCTGGGCGGCGATGCGTAATCCAAAGTTCATGGACGGGAACGCGAATAGGCCAAAAGGTGTCGTAATTGCCATCTTCCCTGTGTAGATCTGGTGGTAGGGAGGCTGGCGGAAGAACCCCACTGGCACGGGGGCGGCAATTTCGTGCGGCGTGGCCGAACCTCTGGTGGTGCGTACAGTCAGCAGCAAAAGTCCTGTAGCCTCACTTGCTTCACCGAGGCACGCGATGTTCATAGACTCGAGAATATTAGGTGTAGAACATGTGCGTACTTCTCGAGTCCATGAACACTGTACGTCTCGGTGAAGCAGGTAAGGCGACATGACTTTTGCCGACGATTGTACAGTCTCGGCCTGTAGTAAGTATCCACCCACTCACAGCTAACCTCGACATGTGGCACCATCGCAACCAGGGATACGAGGGATGAAGCAAGGCAAGACTTATCAACCTGAGTTGATTCAGCGAAACACTGTCTTCCCTCAACTTTCTTGCTGGCTCAAGTAACTGATTTGACTCAGGTTGATGAGTCTTGCCCTGCTTCACCTTTCGTATCCACGGTAGCGATGGCGCCACATTTACATAGGTGGGAGGCCTGCCACTGCTGTTTAGGTGCGGTTGGAGGTGCCTGTCTTGGAGTAGGAGGAAGTTGGCGTGGCAGAGGGGCCCACTGGTGATGGTGTTGTGGTGGAGGTTGCTGGAGGTTGCCTATCATAGTGTTGAGTGCCTGTAGGTGTTGTATAAGTGTGTCAAACTGGTGTGTAGGAGGTAGAGTATGTTGTTGAGGTGGAGGTATGAACTGTTGCTGTTGGGGTAGAGAAAGGGAATGTTGGTGTTGAGGTTGAGGTGGAGTGTGTTGGTGTTGAGGTGTAGGAAGGATATATTGGGGTTGGAGTGTAGGTAGAACGTGTTGCTGTTACGGTGGAGTAAGGAAATGTTGGTGTTGAGGTGGAGTGTGTTGGTGTTGTGACAGCCACTGGGGAATGGCCAGTTTTCCCCTCCTCGAACAAGGGAACAACTGGAAAATCTGCAGTTTCCGAAGGTTCGGAGAAGTTAATTTGACCCCTTATTTTGCTATCCCGAATCACCAAATCTACCCTATATATATGGAGGTTCAGTCCTTGAAAGTCAGTCTCTACTCAACTTCCCTCGTCGTTGGGTTTAGCCTCTCCACCACTCACCTTGTGCCTAGGGCTGATCTTGGTGCTTCCATAAAACCGGTGTTCTGCACATCTTTTTCTTCTGAGTACAGTATAGTATTATGTGTTTCTTTTAAGTCTTGTACTGAGGGTTCCCATTCTTTATACATATTTAGTGTTTAGGTTTAATTTAGTATTAAGTGTAGTATTAAGTCTTGGTGTGGATTATTTATGTACATTTATTTTGTTATAGTGTTTCAGATGTGTTAATTATAATTTAGAAATTTCCCTAGCATTCTTATTACATTCCCAACTGTCACCTATGGGGTTTTCACTCTTAAGTCTGGTATACCAGAATATAAGCACATACTGGAGACTACCAATCATCACATCAAATCTAAATACAAATATGTTTAATGCCAGTTGGTGCCTTCGAACCAAACCCTCAATTACTGGCCGGATAACAAACTATCCATTCATCTTTTAATTGTTTGAGACTGGATTACTTACCATATCCCTAGCAACAGTGCCTAACAGTCTCTGAGTAATCTAGTGTTCGTAACAGTTAAGTGGGGGCCTGACCGGGATAGTTAAATTTTTTTATGAACTTCGGTGATGTTGGTGATCCACAGTGTGATTTTAATTAAAATGTATTGGAACCCTCTTAATTTGTGGAATGCTGATATGGTTGCTCTTAGGTGAAAGTGCCCATACTGTTGGTTGGTAGTTGTCCTTTCCTGTCTTTTGACTTAATTAAATGGTGGTATAAGACTGACTATTAGTTGGACACTGTGCAAGTTGAGTGTG
The DNA here is from genome assembly GCA_033782935.1 of Petrolisthes cinctipes. Taxonomy (NCBI): domain Eukaryota; kingdom Metazoa; phylum Arthropoda; class Malacostraca; order Decapoda; family Porcellanidae; genus Petrolisthes; species Petrolisthes cinctipes. The sequence continues at coordinate 1,373,644 of JAWQEG010000033.1, forward strand.
AGTAGGTTGAGTACTAGGGATTTCGAGACTCCGACAATTTTGTCCAATAACTCCTAATTCCAACTGAAAACTTCATAACTCTGGTGTCAATGTAACTTTCCTATATTCCTAGCATACCTTTGCTTATCCCTAAGTTAACAGTCGACCCTAATATTCTTTACTTACTAGAAGCCTTTTAGTCGAACTTAGTGTTACGACTCGTAGAACTTTTTCTGTCTGAGTATCAGATTTAAAGGATATCTACCCATGCTCAGTAAGTCGTGTTATTTGGGAACCAGACCGTTGTGTAAAGTAACTGTACGGCAATAGTTCTGTAAAGCAACAAACTCTTGTGCTCCTATCGGGAGACCGTTCAAGCAGGTTATTTGTATTTCGGATGGATAAACCTGAGCGCTGGAACCCACTTAGCACACAGTCCGTTAGTGACTCCTCTGAACTCCCTCCAAGTCCGATTCTGAATTGTGTAAAACCCTCATGACTTGTGAAGTACAAGACTTGAATTAAGCACTGTTTATTGGAGTGGAATTCCTCTAGTAAAATACTAATAAATTCAGTAATATCATCTGGTAGAGTAGTAATTTGCATTTAACCTTGAGATGTCTTTTATTTTAAGAAATTTCGTTGAAGAACCGACAGTGAGTAAATTGGAAGGTGACTTAAAGAAACAAGACTGGCGGCAGCTAGCTCAAAAATACAATATAGTTGCCTCTTCATCTTTAGTGAAGAAACAGTTAAAAGACGTAGTTATAAAAGGCCTTGTTTCAAATCAAGTGTTGTCAGAAGAAGCCTTCCGATTACTTCCTCAGGCTATTAGGTACGAGAAAGATAGCTCGGAGGACGACGACTCCGAGATGTTAAAATTAGATCAAGAAAGAATAAACCTAGAACGAGAAAAGTTAGAACTTAAGAAAAAGGAGTTAGAAGCCCGTGAACGAGAAAGTGCACGAGAGTTAGAAGCCCGTGAACGAGAGTTAGAAGACCGTGAACGAGAGTTAGAAAACCGTGAACGAGAAAGAAAAAAACATCAGTTAGAATTAGCCAAATTAAGTCAAAATATAAAAACTATAAAACCTACCTTCCAGTTACACAAGGAAGTTAACTCAGTCCCTGACTTTAATGAGGATGATCCAGAAAATTTCTTTATACAATTTGAAAGACTAGCCGAACATTTACACTGGTCTGAGGAAGAATGGATCTGGTTAATCCAAAATAAATTAGTAGGAACAGCTGCTAAAGTCTTTAATGCTCTCGAGAATAACACTCCTTACGAATTTGCCAAAAGTAGCATCTTGAGTGCCTATCATGTAACTCCTGAGTCATATAGACAAAAATTTAAAAATTTACAGAATCCTTTTAGTTCTACATATGTCGAGTTTGCTTCTGAGAAATTGAAGCACTTCAGACAGTGGCTCACTTCTACAAAAACCCAGACTTTTGATGAACTTGCTAATTTAATAGAGCTTGAAGAGTTCAAACGATGAATTCCACTCCAAGTCTTGTTGTACTTGGATGATAGGAGTGTTCAGGATTTAAAGGAAGCAGCCCTATTAGCTGATCAGTATTCTGTGGTGCATAGGTTGAGTTCAAAACAGGGAAGGTTCACTGTAAAGTCATCAGCAGGTATCCTTGCGGCTCCGGATGATGAGTATCGAACTAGCAAAGCCATGACTTCTGCCTCTTTACCCCCTCTATCTGTGATTAGCTGTGGATATTGTAAAAAGACAGGACATCATATTACTCAGTGTCAGACACCAGGTTGTAGAAAATCATTCTACTCTGGGCAGGTAAAATTCCAAAGTGCTCCTCCCACAGTATCATCTGGCACACAAAAGGTCCAGAGTTCACAGAAACCAAAACCCAATTCTCATATTACGGTAGAGTCTCTCAATTCTCATGAAGATATATTCAAAGATTTTAAGTCCTCAGGTGAAGTAGGTTTATCAGAAAACGGTCCATTTGATCCAGTCACTATCCTTAGAGACACCGGAGCAGCTCAGTCTATTTTAACTAAGGTTGCTTTACCAGGTGTCGAGGAAAATATCACAAAAGAGAAGGTAATTCTCAGTGATCTATCTTCGGAACAGTCAACAGAGCTAGCTAAAGTATTTTTAAAATGCAATTTGTTTAACAAAGAGGTAAAAGTTGGAATTAGAGAACAAAAAATGCCTATTTCAGGAATTCAATTAATTCTTGGTAACGATCTTGCTGGTTCCATGGTTGTTCCCACTCCCGAGATAGTGAAGACTCCTTGTGCTCACAGTCCCACTTTAGTGTAAGATCACATTCATCCTGAGATCTTTCCTTTATGTGCAGTCACACGGTCACAAACTCCTTCGGCAGAAGATACCCTGCCAGATGTCTTTGATCTCCCAAATCAGATCATGTCTAAAGAAAACCTGATAAAGGCTCAGCGAGAAGATTTAACTGTAGAAAAATTCCACAGGTTAGCCGCTAGCTCCAAGAAGGAAATTGATCATTTCCCAGGTTTTTATTACCAGGAAGGTGTCCTTATGAGATGCCATAAACCACCTACACATTCAGACTCTGATACTTGGGCTGAAGTCCATCAAGTAGTTATTCCAAAGTCTATTAGAACACAGGTAATGGAAATAGCTCATGATGGTCCAGGAGGTCACTTAGGTGTGTGTAAAACTTATAACAAAATATGTGAACATTTCTTTTGGCCTGGTTTGAAACAAACTGTCATAACTTTTGTCCGTACATGTCACACCTGCCAAATGTCAGGAAAACCTAACCAGATAATCCCCAAAGCTTCTTTAAACCGTATCCCAGTTGTTGGAGAACCTTTTGAAAAGGTAATAATTGATTGTGTTGGCCCTCTGCCTAGAACAAAGAAGGGGAATCAGTACTTTTTATCACTGATGTGTCCTGTAACTAGGTATCCTGAGGTTTTTCCTTTAAAAAGAATCACTGCAAAAAACATAGCTAATGTCTTAATCAAATTTTTCACTCAAGTAGGCTTACCTAAAGAAGTACAGTCCGACCAAGGATCTAATTTCACCAGTGACTTATTTTCCAGTGTTTTGAGAGAATTAGGTATCACCCAAACATTGTCTACGGCTTATCATCCAGAGTCTCAAGGAGTCCTCGAACGGTTCCATCAAACTTTGAAGGCCATGCTTCGAAAGTTTTTTAGTAGTTCTGCTGCTGATTGGGATGATGGGTTGCCGCTCATGTTATTTGCAATTAGAGAAACAGTCCAGGAGTCGCTAGGTCATTCCCCATTTGAGCTCTTATATGGGCGTCAAGTTAGAGGACCCCTTAAAGTATTATTGGAAGGGTGGTATGATGAAAGTCCAACATCCCAAGCAGACAGTAAATCAGTATATGGATAATTTAAAGCAAAGATTAAGCAAGGTCAGAAGCATTACCTTAGAAAACTTGCGACAGTCACAGTCAAAGATGAAAACTAGATATGATAAGAAAAGTAAAGTCAGAGAATTTAAGGCAGGAGATGAAGTGCTTATTTATCTTCCAGTTCAAGGAATCCCTCTTTCAAATAAATTTCACGGTCCCTACGTAGTATCACACCGCCTAAATAAATTAAACTATGTAATTATCACACCTGATCGTCGTAAGGATTCAAGAATAATACATATAAACCTCATGAAAGAATACTGTAGAAGGAACCCTGCTGATGTGCGTCAGAGACCAATAGCTTGTAATCAGATAAAAAAGGTTACAACTGATGATAGTGTAAATACTGAGAATTTAAAACTAAATTCATACATTTTAAATAATCTCAATGAAAAGTTGATTCATCTTACTTCTACTCAACAAGAAGATATCCACACTATTTTTCAAAAATACCCAGGAGTGTTTAGTGATAGGCCTGGTATTGTAAAGACAGTTGAACATGATATAGAACTAATGCCAAATGTTCACCCAATTCACCAGGCACCATACAGGCTCAACCCCCACAAGTCCGACATCATGAGGAAGGAAGTAGACTACTTACTACAGAACGGTCTAGCCGAGCCCAGTTCATCGCCATGGGCATCTCCCTCTCTACTAGTACCGAAGGAAGGTGGCGAATGGAGGTTCTGCACAGACTACAGGAAGCTTAATTCTGTTACCTTCAAAGACTCGTATCCCTTACCACGTATAGACTCTCTGATAGACCAGGTCGGGAAGGCAGTATATCTTACTAAAGTCGACTTAATGAAGGGATATTATCAAATCAAGCTAACTGAGAGAGCACAATACATTTCTTCTTTCATTACCCCATTTGGTCTGTTTAACTATTTAGTAATCCCTTTTGGACTTTGTAATGCCCCAGCCACGTTTCAGCGTGCTGTAAATCACACCATCTCAGGCTTGAATAATACTTATGCTTATCTAGATGATCTTCTTCTTGTAGCTGACACATGGAAAGAACACATCGGTCACCTAGACGCCTTCTTTAATCGCTTAGCCGCCACAGGGTTCGTCGCCAATCTCTCTAAGTCCTCTTTTCGGAAGGCTACGGTGACTTACCTAGGACATGTGGTGGGTCAAGGGAAGTGTCGTCCTAAGACAGCAAATGTGGAGGCCATTCTCAACTTCCCTGCTCCTCATAATTGCAAGTCTTTACAACGGTTCTTGGGGATGGCAGGGTACTATCGGCGCTTCTGCAGAAACTTCGCCTCTATAGCCGCCCCCCTAACAGCCCTCACTAGTCTAAAGGAAAAGTTCAATTGGACTCCTAACTGTCAAGTTTCCTTCGACGCTTTGAAGCAGCTTCTATCGAATGATCCTGTTCTCCAGTCCCCGGACTATTCACAACCTTTTATTCTCTAAGTGGACGCATCAGGAGAAGGAGTAGGAGCTGTATTACTTCAACACAATGACGTCTCAAAGGCTCTTCATCCCGTATGTTACTATTCTACCAAACTCCTAACATATCAACGTGCATACTCAACAGTGGAGAAGGAAGCTTTGGCCCTGGTTTCCTCCTTCAAACAGTTCGAGTGCTATCTGAGTTACCCTGGTCATCAAACTCTGGTCTACAGCGATCACAACCCTCTTGTCTTTATCGAGAGGGCGAAGTTCACCAATCAACGTATCCTCAGGTGGGCCCTTGCTCTTCAGTCTTTCAATTTCAAGATGGTCCATATAAAAGGAGAAGACAACATCATAGCTGACACCTTGTCCAGAGGATGTGACACCAACATTCCTCCAGTGCCTGCGAAATCCTGTCCAGCTTCTTCCGACGCTGGACTTCCGGGGGGAGTTGTGACAGCCACTGGGGAATGGCCAGTTTTTCCCTCCTCGAACAAGGGAACAACTGGAAAATCTGCAGTATCCGAAGCTTCGGAGAAGTTAATTTGACCCCTTATTTTGCTATCCCGAATCACCAAATCTACCCTATATATATGTAGGTTCAGTCCTTGAAAGTCAGTCTCTACTCAACTTCCCTCGTCGTTGGGTTTAGCCTCTCCACCACTCAGCTTGTGCCAAGGGCTGATCTTGGTGCTTCCATAAATCCGGTGTTCTGCACATCTTTTTCTTCTGAGTACAGTATAGTATTATGTGTTTCTTTTAAGTCTTGTACTGAGGGTTCCCATTCTTTATACAGATTTGGTGTTTAGGTTTAATTTAGTATTAAGTGTAGTATTAAGTCTTGGTGTGGATTATTTATGTACATTTATTTTGTTATAGTGTTTCTGATGTGTTAATTATAATTTAGAAATTTCCCTAGCATTCTTATTACATTTCCAACTGTCACCTATGGGGTTTTCACTCTTAAGTCTGGTATACCAGAATATAAGCACATACTGGAGACTACCAATCATCACATCAAATCTAAATACAAATATGTTTAATGCCAGTTGGTGCCTTCGAACCAAACCCTCAATTACTGGCCGGATAACAAACTATCCATTCATCTTTTAATTGTTTGAGACTGGATTACTTACCATATCCCTAGCAACAGTGCCTAACAGTCTCTGAGTAATCTAGTGTTCGTAACAGTGTCAAGGTGTAGGAAGGATATGTTGGGGTTTGAGTGTAGGTAGAACGTGTTGCTGTTGCGGTGGAGGTAGTGGTTGGTGCTGGAGTGTAGGTGGGAGAGGTAGGTGTTGTTGCGTTAGTGGTAGAAATGCAGTTGCGGCGTTAGGCGTGGGCGGCGTGGAGATGGTGGGCCACGTTGTACCGTCGACGTAGGTGTCCATCAGGGCGTCCGCCAGCTTATCATACTCGCACATAGAGAGTTCCAGCTGCGCCTGCAGGTGAAGCTGAATGGTGTTGGGAATAGCTTGGCGTGGCGGCTCTTGAGGACAGCGTCCGTGAAAGGCGTCGCGGCTGCATGTGACGGAGAAAGGCTGAAGGGCGACGTCCCTCCAGCTGGACGTCTTCAAGTTCCTTGAAGTATTGCTGCTGTGTAATGCCATGCGCCGAGATAATAGCTGCCTTAACCTCCTCATAGATGTTATCCCGGTTGAATGTGAAAAGAAGGGGGAAAATAGAGGAGAATACCTCATCCGGGAGGGAACGAAGAATAGCTTGAAACTTCTGTTCTCCCGAGTAGTTATTACCACTCCACACCGCCTCCATGTGGAGAAACCAGGAGTGTATATTATATGTGAAGGGGGGAAATAGAGGAGAAACTTCATCTGGGAGGGAACGAAGAATAGCTTGAAACTTCTGTTCTCCCGAGTAGTTATTACCACTCCACACCGCCTCCATGTGGAGAAACCAGGAGTGTATATTATATGTGGAGGGTGGAACGTAAGGTATGTGGGAGGAGGGTGTTTGTGTGTGTGTGTGTGTGTGTTGGCGCGGTGGAGGAGTGTGGGAGAGGCATGTAGGGAGAAGAGTGTGTGGTGTCTGTGTTGGTCGCCATAGAACGGGTGAAAGTGAAAGTGAGTAGGACAGGGCGTAGTGGTGTAAGGTGAGGCGGCGTGAAAGAAGGGACTTAGCAGATACATAACAGTACACGTGTGGGGAGGGCTAGGACAAGACCAATAACACTAACAGGTCTTGTCAGCCAGTGGTACTGCGCAGCTGTAGTGACGTCATGGCGTGGTGGACTTCATCCCCCATTTTCTCTCCATTTCCCCCCAACAACCCCCAATCACCTCACATGGTGACAGGTATGGGAGTGAGGTCGCCTACAGGCGGGCATACCGTGATCCCGTGACAAAGTTTTTTCTTCTTTCTCTGTTCAATATCCTGTCGGCTTTTATCGTTTTGTTCTAGTTATCATCAGATGAAATTACCCAGGTTAGGAAGCAATTATGAAAAATGAAAGAGGTTGTGAGAGGAGTAGTGTAAGTGATTAAATTATAATGAGAATGATCTAATGGTGATTAGGAGTTAAGTTTAAGATAACTATATGCCCTCACCATCCTTTCATCTCCCTTCCATTCATTGAACATTCATGCATACCATGTTTAAACACAATTAGCTTAAGTTGAACGTGCAAGTTAAAGGTAAACTATAAAATTTGCAAAGAAACTTGATATATTGCCATTTATTACATTACAGTAGTGTCATGTATTGTCATACTTCTCATTTCTTTGACTTAAATACTTTATTTGCTAGATTTCTTTTGCTGCTACCCATTTCTCTGTTTAATATACGTATCCTGAAGAATACCCTACATCTAACATAAAACCTAATAACTTCTTCAGGGAGAGGTACATGATTGCTTATGTCAGCTGATCGACGAGTATGTCTGAGGGATTAGTGGACACATGGTTTGATTTATTCAACTCGAGATTTGCATTCAGTAATAAATTCACTAGGGATGGCTATGGACTTCATTTGGAGCAACAAAACAAAGTTTTGCATGATATGCTTGATACAGCCATGTCAATGAAAGTTTGTGGAGTGAAACAAAATATGTACCAGTTTCAAAAAGGACTTATTGTGTGTTCCAAATCTTTGCCCAAACTATATGAAACTATATGATGTTATAGAACACTTGTTTTGCAGTCTAAGACAAATGGGAGGTACTTATGAACATCCATCACCTGGAGCGGAGGAAACGTGGTCTCTAGGGAATAGATGGAGGAAATGTGGGGGTAGATGGGGATAGGTGATTGCCAGAAACTTCCCAAATACTGGACACCAAGTCTAATTTCATCCCTATTGTATGCAAAACCTGTTACAATTGCACATCAATTCGAACAGTTAAGATGACTGCTAAGCTTTTCATTGTACTTTACCTTGACAAGGCCCCAATATGAAAAAAAATAAACGTGGAGAAGTATAAGCATCAGCAACTCACTTGAGCAGTTACCAGTTACTATTTTGTGTTTATTTTGGCTACATGGCAGTATGTCCGTGTGATTTTTCATTAAGAATTAAGCATTGTACTACACAAGGCCAATATATATATATCTTGGCCTTGGTACTACACACACACACACAGATACACTCTTAAAGAGAGAGAAAGAGATGGAAAGAGGTCAGGATTCTGTATCGGTGGGGAAGACATGAAATTTTATGTTGCAACCCTTTCTTCCTACAGAATCACACCCAAACACTGCACATGCAGTTGCATGGCATTTTCACACTGGGCACTTGGTGGACACTATAGAGAGATGACCTGTATCACCTTTGACCTACTGTCAACCGACTAGAAAATGAGCCTGTTTATCACTGTTTGGCAACTTGTTCTGTGGTGTGACGTCATGCGCGAGCGGGACACATTTTTGCCCTTGTATGACAAGACCTGTTAGTCTTATTGGTCTTGGGCTAGGACACTGGGGATGTAGTGTGTAGGGGCACGGGGAGGTAGGGAAAAGAAGAAAAATCAGGGTCCGAGAAAGAATGGCCACGGGGGTGAGGGATGGAGGCAAGAGGGGTAGGAGAGACGGTAGGGCGAGAAACACAGAAAATGGAGCGAGCGAGGGGGGAGTAGGTAATGGTGGGTACGGGGTGAGGACACGGGGTGAATGAAATGGGGAGATACCACGTGGAGCAGGGGTGAATAAAAAACCAAGGGGCGCACGGGTGGTAAGTGGGGAACGCTAATTAGTGGTAGAAAAATGGGGACACAGATACGGGAGGGAGAAACTACAAAAATCACGTGGTAGGGTAGGTGAGGTAGAGTAGGGGGCAAGTACGGAGGTAAGGACACAAAGGGAAAGGAGTAAGGGCACGAATGGAGGCACAGGTAACAAAGAAAAAGTAGCACGTGACGAAGAGAAAGTACACGGGGGCACAAAGACAAAAATGGGGGAACAGAGTAGCACTGGGGAGGGAACACAATGGAAATAAATGGGAAATGTATGTAATGTGTACGTGTTCCTTGTGAGTAGGAGATGAAGGGCGTCGGGAGTGACTGAGAGGTGCAGGACGTGGTCGTGAGCGTAGAGTAGCGTAGGGTGCAGCACTTGGGCACTGGAGTTGTAGTTAACTTGATCGTGACGTTGGGTGTAGCGTTGAGCGTATCACGTGGACGTGGAGCGTGTAGCATACGTGCTAGTGGCGTGGAGTACTCGCGTGGTTGTAGTGTTGCGTAGGTCGTAGCCCGTGGACGTAGAGTCAGTAGCTTACTTGCATGTAGCGTACAGACGTTGTGGGTATATAGAGTAACTTGCAGACCGTGAAAGGAACCTAGGGTAGCTTGCTTGGGTGAAAAATTGACTGGCATAACGAGTTGTATTGTTCCCGGGTCACCAATTGTAAACAATTGGGACAGTGTTACTACCGGAGGTGAACAGAATCGAATACACAGTAACAATTTATTCAATATAAGGTACAGATGTTGCGCAGTGGTATGTAGTAGCAAGCACCTTGTAGATGACCAAGCCCGCCTGCTGTTATAGTGTGGTGTTGAGAGAGAAGGAGTAGCTAGTGTGGAGAGGCACGTGGTGTCTTGTTGTATGCAGGTAGCGAGTGGTCATTGCAGGTAAGGGAGGAGGAACCTTCCAGGTGGAGAGCTGGCGAGTGAGTGAACAACGCTAGACAGGCCGGCCGCTGACGCTGAGCAGGTAAGGTGCGCGCCCGTGCAAGTAGACAACGGAACTTGAAGATGCGTGAGCGTCAGACAGGCGAGATGTAAGATGCGCAAGGTGCTTGGTTCACTACAAGGGCTTCGGGTGGTGGGATATCTCGGTAGTACAAATTTCACGCCAATACCGCCGAACTCGGCGGGATTTGTTTCTTTTGGGCTATAACCACTGTCACACTGCTACAGCATGCGTCACTCAGTTGCTACAGTACCACTGTGGTGAATAGGCCTTGAGACAATTTTTCCGCCGTGTCCGGTTCTGCTCAACCCCCCCCCCCCACCATCGTACCACCTGTTACTTCTACTGCAAGGTTATCAGACTCTGCAATTGAACGGTAACTGAATAAAACTTTGTCTCCATGTGATAGTAACGAGTGTCACTCAGTGATGACAGAGGCTGTAGCCGCAAACACCACCCTGCTCTAGCGGTGAAAGTGACTCCTCTTCATCACCTCCTATCTCTATAACCAAGCGACGTAGAGAGTTGTGGTTGGTCTCATTAGTAACAAATGTAAATTTCTAGGCATTGGAGTTGAGGAGTAGGGATAAAGTGAAGTAGAGCGGTTTTCGCAAAATCGCCCTGACACAGTGTTGTGAGGACAGGCCAGAAAGATATCGCCCGGGTTTGGTTTATGGGGTTAAATTGAATCAGTGTCTTCAATTTTGTCTACAGTCTGCGATCATATTCTTTATGAACTTATTATTTTGTTGTAGATGTGGTATTGGCAGTTGCATTGCATGCTGTCTCACATCGTGATAGCATGGTGGTAGCTAGTGTTCACGTCAAGTACTGCACTGCGTTCGTGGTAACTGCAATAACGTGTTCGTTATCTGCCGGTATTCCATGTCATCATGAAAATAGCTTAGCTGGTGGTTATCTATGAGAATATTTCCGTGTATTAGTGGTTTGCCACCAGTCCAGTTGTGCTATCCACCAAATAAATGGTTATTGTAGCAGTGTGCTGTTTGTGTTGTGGCTAAATGCTGACCGACTTACCATTACTTTATATCATCATTCAGGAAACGCTACCCCCCCCCCCCCCCAACGGGAACCGGCTTGACGTGGTGGGGGGCTTGCATGTCTCTGAGACCTGACGAGCTAGACTAAAGGGGGTTCCGGCCCCTGCACTGCCCTGATTTCGGGGAGAGAGGGCTTCCCATGCTAGTAAGGTCGCAAGTGAGAGACCAGACTAAAGGCTTCCCATGCAATAGGCTGCCAGTACGAGCCAACAGTGCTGTCCTCCAGAGGGACCGCCCTCTAGGGGCCATCCTGTGTTGGATGGTTGGGTGTCTGGGCTGGGAGATGTTGGGAAAGGGGGTCTCAACACTGTCGTGGGCAAACCTTCGAGCCATTGGGGCCAAGGATGAGAGACAGTAAGGATAGTTCACTGAGCACTTGTTTTACCCACAATGCACCGCGCCATACAGCCGTGACGTCACTGGAGACCCAAACACGGACACACAGAGGGGTTTTGCCTTGGCTTTGCTTGTATCTCAGTGACTCCAGCTTTTTTCTCTATAAGAACAATGACAAGGTGTGCTGTTTACGGGTGCAATAGCAATAACAGGAGCAAGAAACAAGAAAATTGCAATTTTTATCGATTTCCAAGGACAAAATCAGTGTTAAAACAGTGGAATAATTCATGCTATCGGGCAGATAAACTAAACCCAAAGACTGTCAGAGTTTGCTCCCGTCATTTTAAGGCAGCAGATTACAAACAGAATTACAGCATCAAGAGGAAGCTCCTGAACAAGTCTCCACAGGCAACAAGATCACTGAAGGCTGATGCTGTACCTTCGCTGTTTCTCCCAAAACAGGAGGATGATTCAGGTAGGCAATATGGACTCTTATCTGTTACTGCCAATACTTTCGGTATAAAACTTATTGTGCAAAACTTACTAAATATCATCTTTCATTTGCAATTAGTAGGAGCTGACAAATATTTCTTGATGGTGCTTGTTAACAGGTTAAAATACGTCTTGTGCATAGATATGGGTTGCCCCTAATCTTTATTGAAAGTAAGGTTTATATGAGCCATACAATTGAAATGTGACAAGACAGCCAACCAGGTAAGATAGGCCAATTTTATGAAAGTTTTATAGGTTATTTGGTTTTATTGTACATTGTGTAGGGTTGGTTTATACTAACGTTAGGTGGCAGGTAGATTGGGACCATTTCTTAATATTTTCAGTTTTTATAAATGACTAGTTTGGTAGGGAGGTGGGAAACATATCCATACCAAAAGAGTAGAAAGGTTTTCCATCTTGATCATACAAATAAATTGCACCACCAGATTGTCTGATTTAATTATTTTCCTTTATGCAGAAATTGCAAAACACCGTGGGTGCAGAGCTGAGGAAAAACAGAGGCGCCAGCTTTTGCAAGATTTGCTCAGTGTTTCTGGTAGGAAGAATGTTATGACTTTTTAAAATTGATTTTTATTAAAATTTTTACTGTCTTGCTGAAATATAACATCTCAATCAGTGAGTTACATATGGTATATAGGGTATATTATATATTCCTTTAGTTGAAAATATATATACAGTACAGTGAATATTTTCTGTATTCTCTGCAAGACAAGTTCTCTTTCACTCAACAGACATCAGTGAGTTACATATGGTATATAGGGTATAATTATTATATATTCCTTTAGTTGAAAATATAGGTAAATTTACTGTTTCGGACAGAATAGGATTCTTTGGACAATGATATATTTTACTAGTGTTTTTTTATGTGTTTTCAACGATTTTGATATTCATTTCCGTCGCATTTTTTTTTTTTTTTTTTTTAGCCAAACCTAACCTGACCTAACCTAATCTGGACCGCGGCACACTACCAGGACCTAACCGGGGCAGACTACCGGGACCTAACCAGGGCAGGCTACCGGGATCTAACCAGGGCAGATTACTGGGAAAATAGAAATAGCCGACATGGATGGATGTAGAGCACAGTTTACACTTGAAATCTAATCCCGGTAGTCTGCCCCGGTAAGGTCCCGGTAGTCTGCCCTGGTTAGGTCCCGGTAGTCTGCCCCAGTTAGGTCCTGGTAGTGTGCTGCGGTCCAGATTAGGTTTGGCTAAAAAAAAAAGGAAAAAAAAATTGCGACGGAAATTAATTTGAAAATTGTTGAAAACACATAAAAAAACACTAGTAAAATATATTATTGTCCAAAGAATCCTATTCTGTCCAAAACAGTAAATTTACCAAAATGGATATACAGTACAGTGAATGTTTTCTGTATTCTCTTCAAGACAAGTTCTCTTTCACTCAACAGACACATCATAAGAAGATTCAGCCCCTATTGAAACTGCTGTTGCTGGAGGAACTCAAGAACATGAACTTTATTGTTCCGGTAAGAGAAATGCTGATTCATTATTATCTTTCTTCATTTATAATTCTACTCTAATTGTGTCATATTTTTAATTTACTAGTTATCAATGAGTTACATATGGTATATAGGGTCTATTATATATTCCTTTAGTTGAAAATATATATACAGTACAGTGAATATTTTCTGTATCCTATTCAAGACAAGTTCTCTTTCACTCAACAGACACATCATAAGAAGATTCAGCCCCTATTGAAACTGCTGTTGCTGGAGGAACTCAACAACCTGAACTTTATTGTTCCGGTAAGAAAAATGCTGATTCATTATTATCTTTCTTCATTTATAAATTCTACTCTAATTGTGTCATATTTTTAATTTACTAGTTATTTGAATTGCATTTAATCTAACTCTAGAATCATGAATTATACTGATCTGTCATAAATTATATGTATAATTATTTATATACATATATTTATCTATGATATTTCTTGATGGAGTATTTTACATTGCCCAGATTGCGGCATTGTCACTTTGGATTCCTCCGAGCAAGCCTTCATGCTGACTTCCTTCCCAACTCCCCACCTTCGCCAAGATGTTTTGAAACCTTAGAAACCTTTGCTTAAGATATTGGGATAGGTGGCTCAGGGGTTTTAGTTTTATTGCATAACAACTCTAGCATGTACAGTTGGCCTGATGAATTCTTATACACCACTGTGACATCAAGGGTTTGTAACAACTAGAAAATGTAGTTAATTTCCTAACACCAAGCTTATCTAGTAATGTTATTTGGTTAATACTTAAATCAGTCAACAACATTAGAGAAAATTATCAAGGGTAGTACAGTATTTGGGAGCACTTACACAAGTACATTGGGGTGTAGAATAGGTTGATCTTGTCCTACAAACTTGTTAGAAATTCTAAAGTACAGTACAGTACTGTAGACAGTAGTGATAGACTAAGGACTAGTCACTGAGAAATAAGTTTAAGACTTGGAGTAGTACTGTATGTATTTGCCATACATGCCCATCCCACCTCAATGTATTACATTTCACCTTCTCAACCATCTCACACACAATCCCAATTGCCTTCTTACTCATGCTGCAGTCCCAATTGCCTTCTTACTCATGCTACACCTCTCATTACTTTCTCCATCCCACATGGTATTGGGAAGGGTAAGTTAACATTATAGTAGTGTATATTATACAGTATACTGTACTGTATTTGTCAAGAAATAGTCACTAAGGATAGCTTTACAGGATGCTTTTTCTCTAGGCCTTTGTGTTAAGTAACCTTTCACTTTACAGAATTGGCACCTGACTCTTATGAAGCTCCTACCCAAACCTCTGCTGTTGGAGAGACTCTATTAACACCAAGAGTTAGAAACAACTAAAGAAGGTAGCTCTGCTTCATCAGGTGGACATAATCTGGCAGTTTGTTGGTCCTGTTGTGGTTTCCTACATTCTGGGAATAATAATGTGTATGCCCTACAACAGCAGCTGTCTGAGGTGTTTCTAAAATTGGAGAAAGTAACAAAATTTAAAAGACAGTTAGAACTAAATTTAGAGGAATTACGAGCAAAGGAAGGAAGTTTAGAACAAAGATTAATAGAGCTTGTTAGAGAAAATGGTGACATCAAAAAGAAATTGTTAAAACAATCCTTAGACAATGATATTCTGCTTAAGGAAAATACAGAGTACAAAAATTTGGTATCAGAGTACAACCTTGAAAAAGCAAAACAAACTTATGCCAATAAACCTATTATATCAGCATCTATGACTATATGTATCCTCACGGCCTTGTTATGCTTCTGTTTTGTTCTATGTGCTAGTTCCCCCTTTATTAGTCTGTTTCCTTATACCATCTGTGTAGTAAATGTCTTGTGAGGCCTGGTACTGTACTAGTTTAAGTATTGTTGGATTATAGTACTAAATCATATTCCAGTTGTATGAACACTTTATGTGCTTGAATTTTTAAAAACTTCAGAGTTATCATTGCAAGGGAAGAATAGTCAGATGCAAATGAGCATGAGAGGGTAAGATGCAGCATATAAATAATTTCTGTAGCACTCAGTACATGGTTGAATGTCATACTTGATAATCATAGTTCCTGGCTTGTACAACAGCTTTAAAATGTACAGTTTATTATAGTAGCTGTATTTTTTGTAGGAAGAACTGTTCCATGCTGACTTTTTACACTATGGGTGAGAGGTTACAGACTTTTGATTCATTCAGATTTGCTCACTTTTTTTCACTCGCCTCTGTATTTAATACTGTACTTTAGAGTTCAAGGAAATAAATTACTCGTGTCTACTTTTATGTTCTTACCTATTTGTATTTCTGTACATCTTTGTTTCCTCTTCTTTTAATTAATTTCTTACTGTGACCTCTAATTGTAGGTATTCCCTGTTGACACAAGTTTTCTATATCCTTACTATTCCATACTACTGCAGCATATTCCAAGGTAGGCCTTATAAAGGATGTAATTATTTTCTTGACCATTTCTTCATCTATTTAAGTGAAGGCCACTCTCAAGTTTGCTAACAATGTATACATGTTTCTCACTTTTTCATTTATATGATCATCTGGTGTCAATTTCTTATTTATCGTTACCCCTAAATCTCTTTCTTTCTCTGCTTTATTTAATATTTTATTTCCAAGCTTGTACTGCCAATTTGGTCTTCTCTCACTTCTACCAAATTTAATAATAATGTGTTTAATATCTTCAGTTTCCAGAACTAAAGTAGTTAAAGGAAGTACATTATTATCCCAAGATAACTCAAACACAAAAATGTATTGCACACTGGCAAAGTAAATAGTAATTAAGAATAAACAGAAAAAATTAACAAACTTCTCGGAATAGCAAAATGACTGCACAGACTACTGGATATACAAAACTACAGAAGGGCCTGTAAAGAAACGTTCTTTTTCTTGCAAGTAATGAAAGGTCACATTTGAAAGTAAATCATGTACAAAAAGAAGCGAAATTGTGGGTGAAGTTAGAGTTAATGTGGGGAGAAAGATGGGTGAGAGACATGATATGCATGTAATACAACATAAAGAAATATTAACGAATCTCTAGGAATTTCAGTCAATAATCCCAATTTTCTATGTTTGTGACTCATCTATATTTAATCATAATAAATTAATATCACGGGGTTTTGCTAGCTAGAATCGGCGTGAGCGAGCCTCTATCAGCTTGTAAATGCAGTGCTATAGCCTTCAATATAGCATACACTAGTCTACTATACATGAAAACTATATCCACAACTATCGATTAACTCTTTTAGAGAACACCACACACGTATGATGTATAAATCATGTATTAAAACCGAGAATAAGGAGAGATTATTTAAGTTTGAACGAGATTCCTGCATGCGAGGGTCACGGAGCGCGTGACGTCACGGCTGAATTGATGACGTTTCACTGAACTATCCTTACTGTCTCTCATCCTTGATTGGGGCTGCTTTTTAAAACAAGTGACCCCGTGGAGGAAGAGGTACCCCGCCCAATGTAAGATGTACCTCCCTGAGCAGGATATCCTCCACTTGGCCCCACCCAATTCATCAGCATTGGTAGTGCCAGACGACAACTCAACTTCAGGCGACAGAAGAATGGTGGTGTGAAGACATACGCCTCCTCCCTTCGCCTTAAATCGGTTGCAGCACCCTCTCAACTCTCTCAAGAAGCAGCTGCTTCTTACTCTAGTGAGAACGTTTCTAAGGATTCACTACATAATTGTTTCTCTGTCTTGGAAACTATATCAGACACTCATTCTGGTGACCCTTCAACTGATGACGATTCTCAGACTATAACTAATGGTGTCCATGTGGTAGAGGTTCACGCTCACCAAAAAGGAAACTTAAGTCAAATAAACTGCAACAGAGACGTCTTCGTGGTTCCTCTGAGGCACTTGACTCCATGGACGTTCCTCCTTGTTAAGCAACCGTCTCTGTAGACTCATCCATAGTTTCCACTCTTTCTACTGTCTCGTAATATCTGCGCTTTATTAACTCACTAATTTCCTTTAGCATTTTCTTTCTATTTATCTTACGATAACCTAGCTTACGTTACACACTGTGATTAAACAAGTCTAACACTGTGATTAATTATTTATTAGGTGCTATTTCAAGACCTACCAACTCAATTATTTTAATTAATATTGAATTGCAAACTAACACTGTCGAGTTTGGAATCTAAAATCTGAAGATCGCTTCCTAGACTTCAGTTAAAGATATGTTCTACCCATGTTTAAATTTTTAATGTCAATACACACAATATCACTTGTACTCACATACCTTCTCTATGAAAACCAAGGCAGCCTCGACTGGCCTCGTAGGGAAAACCTCTCTCTCTTACCTCGGCCTTTGTCTCTCGTGACGAAGAGATAACCAAGGTTGAATACTCGGTATTCCAAAGCTTTATGGTTATATATTACTAATCGATTGCAACAGACAATTGATTGATAAGTCCGGGTAAGGTCAGAATTAACAGTAAGTAATTTTTACATCACATAATTAATAATAATCTTAATTTCCCGTTACATTTCCACCTTGTAAATTGCGATGATGTAGTTGCAGAACAAGCAGTGACCCTACATTAGCACTTGTTCGTAAGCATGTACTTGAGAGTGATATAAGAGATCGACAGGAGATAGTAACAAGTTATGTCAGGAGGAGAAATAGGTTCTACCGCCGTATGGTAAATCCCGACAGGGAAGAGCGGTTTTAGTTCCTTGTACCACAGAAGTACCGACAAGCTGTGTTCACTCTGGGACATCACTCTACATAGGGAGGTCATATGGGGATTAGTAAAACGTTGGATAGGATCCAGTCCCATTTCTTTTGGCCAGGTATGGGGAGAGAGGTAGGTAGGATGTTGCGATCATGTGACGTATGTCAGAAAACGTGCGACCGTGGTCGGGTAGCAGTTGATATTGTTGGACCGATAAATCCGAGAGCTACGGACTGTGCCAAGTATATTCTTACCTGTTTGGACTTCGCAACAAGATGGCCAGAAGCATTGTCTCTTCGTGATATAGAAGCCACTACAGTAGCTGAAGCTTTACTGGAAATATTCTGTCGTGTCGGCATACCGAAGCAAGTATTGTCTGACCGAGGCAGCCAGTTTACCTCAGCCATGATGGAGGAATTGTTGAGATTACTCTCGGTGAAGGGGTTGAGGACAACACCCTATCACCCAATGTGTTATGGGTTATGTGAGAGGTTTAATGGCACTCTCAAGAAGATGTTGAGGAGGATGGCAGTGGAGCAGTATAGGGAATGGCCCTGGTACATTTCGCCTCTACTGTTCGCATATCGCGAAGCCCCTCACGCATCGTTACAATTTAGTCCATTCTAGTTAGTGTATGGTAAACCTGCTCGAGGACCACTTCAGGTTCTACGCCTATTCATGGGGGTTTATGGGATTGACCACTTTTCTTTTTAAATTTTCTGTATAATGTGTACAGAGGGTCATGAACGTAAAGTATGGAATGAAAAAAGGAAAACCTTTCTAGGAAAACTTATCCTGAGGCATATTATTGCATTATTTAGTATTGCTATGATCTATATGAGCAAATGGAAAATAAGGGAACGAATATATATACGGTAAATATAGGTAATGTTGGTCTCGTATATAAGTTTGTACATGGGTACAATACCAGGAAATAACCACACCGTCCATCAATAAAGAGAAAGCAGGGAAAAGGGGATGGGCAGAGTGGCAATACATAATTGAAACAAGGTTACTTCTTGCTAGCATAGCCATGTTATGTAGTTCTGTGTGATTTTCCTTGACAGTTTTCTCTGTTTTACACATTTTCAAAGTTTGCATACCAATTATGAGTCATGGAAAGTAATACTTTACAATTTGAACAACAATCTTCATTACTTTCATAATATTTGGCTACACATAAGTAAAGTTAGGTTTGGTTACAGTAAGTAAAGTGTTTGAAGTTTTGTCCCAATTTTTAAGACCAATCCCAACGACATGACTCCAACCATACCAGCAAGGAGTAATTATTTTTGCTATATTTACAGCACAAATAGTGCATTTTCCACTCCAACAGTTATATTATCTTAACTCCTTCTTTATCCTCTTCATCCACTAGATAATGAGATCCAGTAGTTTCCTCCTCTTTTGAATTTGTACCAGGGTGTAAAAATTTCCGTATCTGTCTCTTGTTGCAATTTTAATCATCCATACTTCTTCTTTACCACTGACTTGAAGTCCGCAAACTTCTTGACATCTCTTGTCTCTGTACCCGTGAAACCGCATTCACCTCAGCAGTAAGCTTGTTCCATATTTCCTTCTTTCTGTCTGCAGTAACATTTTGGCTGAATTTCTCCATCAGCACTGTCTGTCTGTCCAGCCAACCCTGAATCACTGTCATCATTTCTTCATCTGAATAATTAGCACGGAGACTTCGTTTGGCGGTGGGCTCCTCATTTGCCATTTTTCATAGGGAGAGGAAGTCGGGGAGAGTGAACTGCGTCTTCTGTCATGCGTTGTTGACGTTTGGAGTCTTATCAGACTATATTTATTTATATTTTGACACTGTATAATGATTGGCTTACAATATTAAGATCCTTTATTCTGATTGGCCAAGATACATCAGCTGGGTTGTGCTATGAACGAAGGGAACGGAACGAAACGCTTGTTAGAAATGGATCATCGTTAGCTAAGAACATCAATATGAACGTTTTGAGATAGGTACGGTACTTAGCGGCGTGTTCCTAGCCCACGATCAATTATGGCGGCTAAGAGAGCGTTAAGATGATTTTAGCAACCTCGACTAACGAAGGATATCCCAGGTTAAAAAGAGTTCTTTTGACTTCAGTCCTTACTTTCCAAAACACAGAGAGAGAGAAAAAAAAAAAAGAAATAAACACATCAACCTGAAACATCAGGAACTAACCCATTCTGAATCTTTATCCAATACATAACTTCTCATTAAGAAAGCTAGTAGAATTATGCAGATAAACATCTGAATATCTTACGTGAAATTCATTTTTCTGGCGAATGCTTTCATTATTTTTTCCGATAATCCATCAAATGTGAGGCGCTTGCCCCCAGGTGCGTCCGGATCGTCCACCATCACCGCCACCTGAGTTGGGAACTCTTCTGCTGTCACCACCAAGTGAGGCCGGTGTGGAAACCTAGAGGAATAGAATAAATCTAATGACAGAGTTAATGCTAATAGAGAAAAACCTCCTCATATAAAAATACAGTGGATGGCATACTGTAACACTGGCCATGTTTGGCCGTAATCTTGCAAAGAGCAATTATTTTTAAAATGATATAAAAGATAATTGGTTAACATTTTGAATACTCTTTAGCATATATAACCATAAAAGTTAGAGAACTGATATGACACCTGCGAGCACAGCCGCCTGGTAGCTGCAGTGACGGCCTAATATTTTTTTTTTCTATATTAAAAAATACAGGAAATGTCCATAATCATGTCCAATTTCGTTCGAGATACCTAGACACATTGCCTTTGAAGGAGCATAAGCCGTAGTAAGGAGGAAAATGGATGAAGGTAGAGTGATCCAGTGTTGACGAGTTGTGTATATGAAAGATTAAGAGTACCGGTTAACTCTTGCATTAGGGAGTTGGACAGAAAAGGGGTGGGAAAGAGAGGCTTGGCCAGTGTTGCGTGCTCTATTGACGGAATGAAGCATACATTGAGAGAGTTCAGAAAAGCTATGTCCAGTGTAATATCGATAGAAAAGAAAAAGTGATGCAACATTGTGGCGATGAAAAAGAGGTTGTGAATTGGTATGAGGGGAAGAGTTGATAGGGATAATAACACTTTGCCTTTGATTCCACCGTGCCCAGGAGTGTTGTGAAGGTTGAGCCACCCCACACATGAGAGCCATACTCCATACAGTATTCACGAAATCTGCGCAGCACACTTAACTTCTTTAAGGCAGCTTTAACAAGAGAGGTAATATGATCTCTCCAAGATAGATTGTGAGAGCAAAACAGTCCAACAATTTTATGGGAAGATAGATTGATTTGTGTATCGTTGAAGAAGAGGGAATAGTTATTTGGAAGATTAGTGTAAGTTGAAAGATGAAGGAACTGTGTTTTAGAGACATTGAAAACCACGAGGTTCTCTCTGCCCCAGTCGGAGATGAGGGAAAGATCAGAAGTCGCCTGCTACTGCATCATCACGTGATGTGGAGAACAGCTGCTGGGATGGGCGGTTGTCAAACTGGGTGGTGTAGTGTAGGATGGAATCATCAGCATAGGAATGGATATGGGAGGAGGTACAGGTAAGTAGGTTATTAATGAAAAGAAGAAAGAGAGTACGTGATTGAAGAGAATCCTTAGATTTAAAAGAAGAACAGTGACCATGTACAGTCGGCAAAAACAGTTTCGTTACCACCTCTACGTTAATTTTAACATCAGTTTGCGCGGCAGGGTTGGTACTCCGTCGACTGGGCAGCTGGTGCCTCGCCATCCGAGACATGCCATTCGGGTATCGTCTTTGCCCCGGCCGATATCATGCTGGCCACGGCAATGACAACTTAGCACAACACATTCAGGTTCTTTTTTACATCAAAAGTTTAGCTGATTTTAAATTAAATTTTGAGTGTTCAAGAACTCTTACTATTTAACTATTCATTATTAAACATAAGGAAATGAGTTTGAGTATTTTAGAACAAGAATAACAGTGAAATACCCAGATAAATAGCAATGGGTGAAAGAACATCATCCCTGCTTGCTTGCCCAAGAGGCACTGAGGGAGGGGTCTGGGGCCTGAGTCCTGAGTGGCCCTCGCTTCACGCCTGACTTGCTAGTCAAGCGTACCAATATTATATCACACTGTTAAAAGGATGGTAGCGAAACCTTTTTTGCCGACTGTACAACAGCAGCTATAGACCGGCCAGAAAGGAAATCAGAGATAAAGGTGTAGAGAGAATAATAGAAACCGAATGAGGGTAGTTTGGAGTTTAATGCTTTGTGCCAGACTATCAAAAGTTTTCGATATGAGGATAGACTATGACTCAGAAAGTAAGGATAGAAGATCGCCAGTAGATCGCCCCTGACGGAAACCATACTGACGATCAGAAAGAAGGTCGTGATGAGTAAGGTGTTTTTGAGTTTTTGAGGTTAGAATTGATTCGAATACCTTAAATACACAAGAGATCAGAGCAATGGAACGATAATTGGAGGGTAGGGAGCGGTCTCTTTTCTTTGGAACAGGTTGGACTAGAGCAAATTTCCCACAAAATGGAAAACTGTTAGATGACAGACAAAGACGAAACATAACGCTCAGGCAGGGTGTCAGCACAGAAGCACAGGTCTTGAGAACAACAGGAGGAATCCTATCAGCCCCGTACGCCTTCCGAGTATCAAGGCCATAGAAGGAAGAGAAAGCTTCCCTTGAAGAGATTCTGATGATTCAGAGGGGGCAGAGATGGAGGAACAAAGCCAGGACCATCCAATGAGGAGTAGGAGCCAAATGTTTGAGAGAAAAGTTTAGCTTTATCAAGTGAAGAGATGGCAACATTTCCATCAGGATGGATGAGAGGAGGAAAAGAGGAAGACATATAGTTACTGAAGATTTTTAGCTAGATGCCAGAAAGAACAGAAAGAGGAAGAGTCGGAAAAATCATTGCACTTGGCAAGATGTTTTGGCTAGTCGGAGAACAGCTTTGGCACATTTCCTGACAGAAATATACAGAGCACGAGATTCATTAGTTTGAAGGCGTCAGTAGGCCTACTGTCTGAAAGCTTCCTCCTTGTTGGAGGCAAGGTACTGTACAACACAAGCTCTCAGTCACTTCTATCTCTATCCATTCATAATATACTTGCATTCTTTGCATGCCTACCTATATCATATTTTTCATACTCTGCATCCACACCCTTTTACACACACACACACACACACACACACACACACACTTTCACTTTTTCAAAGACACACACTCAATCACATAATTTCACACATTCACGTGCACATTTTAACATACATTATCACCCATATTTTACACACTTTCTCGCACACTTGGGCATACATATTCACCAACATTTTTCAAACTTTTCAATCTCATACACTTTCATACACTAATCACACTCCCACGTTACTTTATTAATTAAATAAATCGTTACTTAACAATATGATCCTTTCTTTACAGTGAGTTACTAAATAAACAGGTACAGTACATTCTTCCGATACTTAATGACTTAACCAGTCACCAAATAATATGTCAAGCCTGCAACTAATGGTAATCTTTTCATCGGCACCTCTGGCAAGTTTCCGTTCTTAAAGTCACGTACGCCAGTACATACCACATAAGCAAATACATTTCAACGACAATGCATACTTATCACTTTGTAAACGAAAAAGAATGAACTAATACTATATACAATCAATGGACAGGAAGTGTGTTTTATAATGAATTAACATAAAATCAACCATTTACACCGATAGCAGTGAAGGAGACTAGTTACTAGTTGGAGGTGAACATCAGACTTGTATAGTATGTACAGTTTATTTAGTATAACACAGAGTGGAAGTAGCACAGGAATAAGTGAACCAAGCACCGTGATGGATAGCCTCCCCGCTTGCCTACAGATAGGGACGTCTGGATACCGCTGTGTACGTGGTGTGGAGAGCGTTGGTCTTGCTGTTTCTTGGCTTGTGGTAGTGTGTGGCAGTAGACAAGGGGAGAGAGCTGTGTACGCTACTGAGTCAGCCAGCTAAGTGAAGCTGTAGTGGCCTGTGCTTGAGGTGCTGGGCCGGTTTAAAGGTCCCGCGCGTTGGCGGGACAAATGACGACTAAGATGCGTGCGCGCACTAAAAAGCATGGGAAATGGAGAATGGGAAATAGATAATGGGATAGGTGCTTGGATCACTACAGTACCCCCCTTCCCCAAAAAAATTTGGAACGAGAGGGGAAAGGGTTGTAGCGGCTCCATATATAGCTGCTCCTATGTTCCTATATTCACTCCTTTGATGCCTTGCACCTTCAGCCTGAGTCATCCCAAGGATCGGCGGTTGTACTAATCCATTCCCAGACGTGGCTAAATCCCCTCTTGGGGATACCGGGCGCCAGACAGGCAGCTCCTTGTTCCAGCAATGAGTCATCCCTGGGTAGAACATCTGTCCCCAGACACGAGGGGTCGTACGATCACGTGATGATGCCGCCTCCACACACATCATGGATCTTAGCCCTACTGGATAAAAAGGGCCGCTCCACCGCTGGACAGACACTTCCAGACGAGCTCTGGACTTAGGAACACCTGCCCCCTACCGCAGTACCTGCCGTTGCCTGCATCAAGTCTACCACCGTGTTCCCGCCTCGACCACACGTGTGCGTTCCAGCCCTATACAACTCTCCTGCAGCAACTACGGCCCTCCCATGGCGCTACACGGCAGGCTGGCCTTCTATATTTACCTGTGTGTGTTACCTTGTACAGTCGGCGGCAAAAGTCCTGTCGTCTTACTTGCTTCACCGAGGCACGCAATGTTGATATGCTCGAGATTGTTAGGTGTAAAAAACGTGCGTATTTATCGAGTCCATGAATTATGTGTGTCTCATTGAAGCAGGTGAGGCGACAAGACTTCTGCCGCCGACTGTACCTACCAATAAATTGTTACCGTGTATTCTAGAGTCTGTTCACCCCGGGTAACAACGCAAGGGCTTCCTTGACGTTATAATTGGTGACCCCGGATTCAGCTCTATTACACTAACACGTTTGGTAGTACTACAGCAAGAACGTCGACATAAGCCTCTCCACGCAACGTTCGTCCCACGTAAGCTCCGCCACTCCACTCTCCACACCACGTGTTGCTTCCTGGACTACTCTCCAAACTCCACAACGTACCTACACCACTCCACATCACGTGTACAAGCAGGACCACTCTCCACATCTCGTCACGTACACACCACCACGCCACACTCCACTCCACGTGTTGCTACCTGGACCACTCTCCAAGCAAGACAACGTTACCATACCACTCCACTCTCCACACGACGTGTACAAGCTGGATCACTCTCCACGTCTCGTCACATAAGCACCTACACCCTCCACGTGTTGCAAGTCGTCCTGTTGTGTTCTCCTCGACGCCACTACTCCATTATTATTTTTTGCTACATGTCCCCAGTGTTCTTCCCCCCACCAATAGTAACGTAACGTCCCCCATTTTATTTTTTCCTTCCTAGCCACGTCTTTACCCTACTAACCCCACTCCTACCACTCCTCGTACACACCCCAACTACCTCCTTTTTCCCTCCCACGTGTGTCCCCATCCCCTTTACCCTTTGTTACCCTAGTAATTCTCCACCCATACCCTGCGCGATTTCCCTTTTCTCTCCCAATTTGGCCCCTTGATTTCATTTCTCGCCCACCATTCTCCTGTCCTGATCACACTTTGGCCCCCTTTATTTATCACCCCCATTAACCCGTCTCTACCACGTTATTTTTTTTTTCTCTCACCCTCACCCCATACCCCACACACAACCCACTCACTGCCCTATCATCACCCAGGACCCTCTATTAATCGGATTGAGTATCGCTGTTATTTCGTGTGTTGCGAGTGCAACTAAGGTTGTCTCCTTTTTATCCTGTGCAAGAACTGTGAGAAGTTTGTGTGCATCTCGTAGCCGTAGTTACTATGGTAGGATGTGTAAAAACATTCCTTTCAGCGGCAGCTGTATTTCCTGGTTGTATGTTCTGGGCGACTGAGTAGTCTTATTTACAATGCGGGTAAAAAGTACATCTTCCAGAGTATATATAGTAACAATTAAATATAACAATAAATATATATATATGTTGCACATCAATAGAAAAAGTATTTGATTTTACATTTGATGGTAAGAATGAATAATGAGTTGCCATGCTCAGTCGCAGCTGAGCGGGCATGCAAGTTGCAAAATAGGTGATAGGTCAGGTCGAGTACCTGAGAGAGAATGGATTTTTACCTGTTACATTCTAAGGGTTACAATTTTAAAACATGTGTATACCTTGATAGGGGTTACTAATACAAATATATGTATGCACACTACAGTAATCCCCCCTAGTGACGAGGAAGGAGGAATGATATAGATTTCTTGCGTGTTGCAGTAGGTCGTTCCGTGGTAGTGTGTGTTGATGGGTTGATAGAAGGTGGCGAGGTAGATTCTTGGTACATGAGGTAGGCAGGTTTCACTCTGTCGATGGATACAGTGTTTGGCTTACCATGATAGTTGATAATGATGGTCTTTCTGTGTCTTCTGATGATAGGGAAGGGACCAGAGTAGGGTTGTTGTAGATGTTGCTGGTGGGTTTCTTCATCGGGGCTGGCGATGAAGACGTCGTCGACATAGGCGAAGCAGAAGGGTAGTCCGCGTAGTACTTCATCAATGAATCGCTGGAAGGTCTGTGCAGAATTCTTAAGACCAAAGGGCATCCTGACATATTCAAACAAACCAAAAGAGGTTATGATGGCTGTTTTGGGAATATCATCATGGTTAACAGGGATTTGATGAAAGGCCTTGACTAGGTCGAGATTGGAGAAGATAGTGGTACCAGTAAGTTGAGAAGAGAAATCTTGAATGTTAGGGATAGGGTATCTGTCCATAACTGTCTTACTGTTTAGTGCTCTGTAGATGCCACAGGGTCTGATGTCACCATTCTTGTTGTTGAGGATGTGGAGTGGAGAAGCCCAGTTGCTTGAACTTGGTCTGATAATACCTTGATCGAGGAGTGACTCGAATTCAGCCTTGGCGAGTTTGTATCGTTCAGGAGCGAGTCTTCTGGCCTTGGTGTAGGTTGGGACTCCAGTGGTCTCCATGTAGTGAAGAGCGTGATGCTTGGCTGGCGTGACTGCAGAGTATGGCTGTGTGAGAGAGGGGTAAGACTTTAGTAAAGATGTATACCTGTTGTCAGCTGAGATAGTAGACAGCTGTGTGCTTGAACCTTTGATGATCGAAGTGTTGGCAGATAGACCAGTGAGTGGATCGTACAACTTGCGGTTCTTGAGGTTGATGGAGAGATTGTAGTGGGTGAGGAAGTCGGCACCAAGAATGGGTTGGGAGACGTCAGCGACGTAGAATGCCCACTCAAGCGCTCGTCGAAGGTGGAGTTCAACCTTGAGCTTGGTGTAGACTGGTATAGTGGAACCATTGGCTGCATATAGTGAAGTGATTGGAGGTAGTGTCCTTTGGCCGGCTGTAGCGGGGAGAACACTGATTTCTGTGTCTTTGTCTACTAAAAAGAATTTATTATTAAGTGGATCCCAAATTTGGAAGAGTGTGGTCTTCCGTTTGCAGGCACTATGGACCACTAGTGACTGCTGGTGTCGTTTCCCGAATTGAATGAACATGGTTGCTTGCAACGGTGTGCATTTTTACCAAAACGATAGTGATAGTAGCACATACCGTTAGAGTTGGAGTTGGAGTTGGTGGAAGTGTTGCGGGAGTCTCTGCTGCGGGACCTGTGGCGTCGTGGAGATGGAGAGCAGGCACGAGACTGTTGTTTAACTTGTATTTTCAACTCACTTACTTGAACTGCCAGGCTGGAGATGAGGACTTTGAGTTGAGAGACTTCGTTAGAGGAGGTGATGTTGCAGATGTTTGTTTCGTTCGGGATGGTGTCCATGAACTCATCTGCGAGCTGGGCGAGGTTTTCCAGGGATAACTTGCCTTTTATTGTGAAGAGGTTGCGTTGGATGGTCTGCGGAAGACGCTGGTAGAAGAGGTGGGTGAGGATGGTGGTGTCGAAGGACTGTTGGTGTGTACCGATGAGTTTCTTCATCCTTCTGAGTAGGTCTGTAGGTTTTTCATTACCTAGTTCTTCTTTGGAGAGAAGTTCCTGTAGTCGTGTAGAGAGAGAAGCTTCATGACGTGCGGTGATGGTGGTCTTGAAGTCTTCGTATGGAGTGTCACTGGTGCAGGCAGCTGTGACAGAATCTGAGAGTTGGGAGAGAACTTCAGGAGGAAGGAGGGCTGTGGCGGTACTAAACATTTTGAGATTGGAGGTGATACGATGTGCTCTGAAGTTAACTTCAAGAATGGTGAACCACAAGATAGGGTCATGAGAAGAGAAGGATGGAGCACGGAAGTTAGAGATGGTGGGGGTAGCGTCGGGGATGTCTAGAGGTTCAGACATGGTGAAGGTAAAGGCAGCGACGGGTAAGGTAGGGAGAAGAAGTTGGCTGTCGGTAGGGTAGGTAGTGGAGGAAGAAGTAGGTAGTGGATAAGGTAGGTTGGTGGAGGAGGAAGAGATTGTGCTAAGTTAGCAGTGTGAGATAGTGATGATGTAGTGTCGGCGGCTGGTAGGCGGCGACACTCGGCGTGGGTTGGCTCCAGGCAGCAGGCAGCAGCTGTAGGCAGGAGGCGGCGGCAGGCGGCTGGCTAGAGTTGCTGAGGAGAAGGAGGAACGTTGCGGTGGCAGGCAGAGATGCAGTGGAAGTGAAGAGTGGCACAGGAGAGGAGACAACTGAGTAGAGACTATTGTCAATAAATATATCTTGCGAGCCAGTGGTAGCGGGCTGCTAGTCAGGAGATTGTAGTTACTCCGGGGGTCACCAAATGTTGCGAGTGCAACTTAGGTTGTCTCCTTTTTATCCTGTGCAAGAACTGTGAGTTGCTATGGTAGGATGAGTCAAAACATTCCTTTCAGCGGCAGCTGTATTTCCTGGTTGTATGTTCTGGGCGACTGAGTAGTCTTATTTACAATGCGGGTAAAAAGTACATCTTCCAGAGTATATATAGTAACAATTAAATATAACAATATATATATATATATGTTGCATATCAATAGAAAAAGTATTTGATTTTACATTTGATGGTGAGAATGAATAATGAGTTGCCATGCTCAGTCGCAGCTGAGCGGGCATGCAAGTTGCAAAATAGGTGATAGGTCAGGTCGAGTACCTGAGAGAGAATGGATTTTTACCTGTTACATTCTAAGGGTTACAATTTTAAAACATGTGTATACCTTGATAGGGGTTACTAATACAAATATGTGTATGCACACTAAAGTAATCCCCCCCTAGTGACGAGGAAGGAGGAATGATATAGATTTCTTGCGTGTTGCAGTAGGTCGTTCCGTGGTAGTGTGTGTTGATGGGTTGATAGAAGGTGGCGAGGTAGATTCTTGGTACATGAGGTAGGCAGGTTTCACTCTGTCGATGGATACAGTGTTTGGCTTACCATGATAGTTGATAATGATGGTCTTTCTGTGTCTTCTGATGATAGGGAAGGGACCAGAGTAGGGTTGTTGTAGATGTTGCTGGTGGGTTTCTTCATCGGGGCTGGCGATGAAGACGTCGTCGACATAGGCGAAGCAGAAGGGTAGTCCGCTTAGTACTTCATCAATGAATCGCTGGAAGGTCTGTGCAGAATTCTTAAGACCAAAGGGCATCCTGACATATTCAAACAAACCAAAAGGGGTTATGATGGCTGTTTTGGGAATATCATCATGGTTAACAGGGATTTGATGAAAGGCCTTGACTAGGTCGAGATTGGAGAAGATAGTGGTACCAGTAAGTTGAGAAGAGAAATCTTGAATGTTAGGGATAGGGTATCTGTCCATAACTGTCTTACTGTTTAGTGTTCTGTAGATGCCACAGGGTCTGATGTCACCATTCTTGTTGTTGAGGATGTGGAGTGGAGAAGCCCAGTTGCTTGAACTTGGTCTGATAATACCTTGATCGAGGAGTGACTCGAATTCAGCCTTGGCGAGTTTGTATCGTTCAGGAGCGAGTCTTCTGGCCTTGGTGTAGGTTGGGACTCCAGTGGTCTCCATGTAGTGAAGAGCGTGATGCTTGGCTGGCGTGACTGCAGAGTATGGCTGTGTGAGAGAGGGGTAAGACTTTAGTAAAGATGTATACCTGTTGTCAGCTGAGATAGTAGACAGCTGTGTGCTTGAACCTTTGATGATCGAAGTGTTGGCAGATAGACCAGTGAGTGGATCGTACAACTTGCGGTTCTTGAGGTTGATGGAGAGATTGTAGTGGGTGAGGAAGTCGGCACCAAGAATGGGTTGGGAGACGTCAGCGACGTAGAATGCCCACTCAAGCGCTCGTCGAAGGTGGAGTTCAACCTTGAGCTTGGTGTAGACTGGTATAGTGGAACCATTGGCTGCATATAGTGAAGTGATTGGAGGTAGTGTCCTTTGGCCGGCTGTAGCGGGGAGAACACTGATTTCTGTGTCTTTGTCTACTAAAAAGAATTTATTATTAAGTGGATCCCAAATTTGGAAGAGTGTGGTCTTCCGTTTGCAGGCACTATGGACCACTAGTGACTGCTGGTGTCGTTTCCCGAATTGAATGAACATGGTTGCTTGCAACGGTGTGCATTTTTACCAAAACGATAGTGATAGTAGCACATACCGTTAGAGTTGGAGTTGGAGTTGGTGGAAGTGTTGCGGGAGTCTCTGCTGCGGGACCTGTGGCGTCGTGGAGATGGAGAGCAGGCACGAGACTGTTGTTTAACTTGTATTTTCAACTCACTTACTTGAACTGCCAGGCTGGAGATGAGGACTTTGAGTTGAGAGACTTCGTTAGAGGAGGTGATGTTGCAGATGTTTGTTTCGTTCGGGATGGTGTCCATGAACTCATCTGCGAGCTGGGCGAGGTTTTCCAGGGATAACTTGCCTTTTATTGTGAAGAGGTTGCGTTGGATGGTCTGCGGAAGACGCTGGTAGAAGAGGTGGGTGAGGATGGTGGTGTCGAAGGACTGTTGGTGTGTACCGATGAGTTTCTTCATCCTTCTGAGTAGGTCTGTAGGTTTTTCATTACCTAGTTCTTCTTTGGAGAGAAGTTCCTGTAGTCGTGTAGAGAGAGAAGCTTCATGACGTGCGGTGATGGTGGTCTTGAAGTCTTCGTATGGAGTGTCACTGGTGCAGGCAGCTGTGACAGAATCTGAGAGTTGGGAGAGAACTTCAGGAGGAAGGAGGGCTGTGGCGGTACTAAACATTTTGAGATTGGAGGTGATACGATGTGCTCTGAAGTTAACTTCAAGAATGGTGAACCACAAGATAGGGTCATGAGAAGAGAAGGATGGAGCACGGAAGTTAGAGATGGTGGGGGTAGCGTCGGGGATGTCTAGAGGTTCAGACATGGTGAAGGTAAAGGCAGCGACGGGTAAGGTAGGGAGAAGAAGTTGGCTGTCGGTAGGGTAGGTAGTGGAGGAAGAAGTAGGTAGTGGATAAGGTAGGTTGGTGGAGGAGGAAGAGATTGTGCTAAGTTAGCAGTGTGAGATAGTGATGATGTAGTGTCGGCGGCTGGTAGGCGGCGACACTCGGCGTGGGTTGGCTCCAGGCAGCAGGCAGCAGCTGTAGGCAGGAGGCGGCGGCAGGCGGCTGGCTAGAGTTGCTGAGGAGAAGGAGGAACGTTGCGGTGGCAGGCAGAGATGCAGTGGAAGTGAAGAGTGGCACAGGAGAGGAGACAACTGAGTAGAGACTATTGTCAATAAATATATCTTGCGAGCCAGTGGTAGCGGGCTGCTAGTCAGGAGATTGTAGTTACTCCGGGGGTCACCAAATGTTGCGAGTGCAACTTAGGTTGTCTCCTTTTTATCCTGTGCAAGAACTGTGAGTTGCTATGGTAGGATGAGTCAAAACATTCCTTTCAGCGGCAGCTGTATTTCCTGGTTGTATGTTCTGGGCGACTGAGTAGTCTTATTTACAATGCGGGTAAAAAGTACATCTTCCAGAGTATATATAGTAACAATTAAATATAACAATATATATATATATATGTTGCATATCAATAGAAAAAGTATTTGATTTTACATTTGATGGTAAGAATGAATAATGAGTTGCCATGCTCAGTCGCAGCTGAGCGGGCATGCAAGTTGCAAAATAGGTGATAGGTCAGGTCGAGTACCTGAGAGAGAATGGATTTTTACCTGTTACATTCTAAGGGTTACAATTTTAAAACATGTGTATACCTTGATAGGGGTTACTAATACAAATATGTGTATGCACACTACAGTAATCCCCCCCTAGTGACGAGGAAGGAGGAATGATATAGATTTCTTGCGTGTTGCAGTAGGTCGTTCCGTGGTAGTGTGTGTTGATGGGTTGATAGAAGGTGGCGAGGTAGATTCTTGGTACATGAGGTAGGCAGGTTTCACTCTGTCGATGGATACAGTGTTTGGCTTACCATGATAGTTGATAATGATGGTCTTTCTGTGTCTTCTGATGATAGGGAAGGGACCAGAGTAGGGTTGTTGTAGATGTTGCTGGTGGGTTTCTTCATCGGGGCTGGCGATGAAGACGTCGTCGACATAGGCGAAGCAGAAGGGTAGTCCGCTTAGTACTTCATCAATGAATCGCTGGAAGGTCTGTGCAGAATTCTTAAGACCAAAGGGCATCCTGACATATTCAAACAAACCAAAAGGGGTTATGATGGCTGTTTTGGGAATATCATCATGGTTAACAGGGATTTGATGAAAGGCCTTGACTAGGTCGAGATTGGAGAAGATAGTGGTACCAGTAAGTTGAGAAGAGAAATCTTGAATGTTAGGGATAGGGTATCTGTCCATAACTGTCTTACTGTTTAGTGTTCTGTAGATGCCACAGGGTCTGATGTCACCATTCTTGTTGTTGAGGATGTGGAGTGGAGAAGCCCAGTTGCTTGAACTTGGTCTGATAATACCTTGATCGAGGAGTGACTCGAATTCAGCCTTGGCGAGTTTGTATCGTTCAGGAGCGAGTCTTCTGGCCTTGGTGTAGGTTGGGACTCCAGTGGTCTCCATGTAGTGAAGAGCGTGATGCTTGGCTGGCGTGACTGCAGAGTATGGCTGTGTGAGAGAGGGGTAAGACTTTAGTAAAGATGTATACCTGTTGTCAGCTGAGATAGTAGACAGCTGTGTGCTTGAACCTTTGATGATCGAAGTGTTGGCAGATAGACCAGTGAGTGGATCGTACAACTTGCGGTTCTTGAGGTTGATGGAGAGATTGTAGTGGGTGAGGAAGTCGGCACCAAGAATGGGTTGGGAGACGTCAGCGACGTAGAATGCCCACTCAAGCGCTCGTCGAAGGTGGAGTTCAACCTTGAGCTTGGTGTAGACTGGTATAGTGGAACCATTGGCTGCATATAGTGAAGTGATTGGAGGTAGTGTCCTTTGGCCGGCTGTAGCGGGGAGAACACTGATTTCTGTGTCTTTGTCTACTAAAAAGAATTTATTATTAAGTGGATCCCAAATTTGGAAGAGTGTGGTCTTCCGTTTGCAGGCACTATGGACCACTAGTGACTGCTGGTGTCGTTTCCCGAATTGAATGAACATGGTTGCTTGCAACGGTGTGCATTTTTACCAAAACGATAGTGATAGTAGCACATACCGTTAGAGTTGGAGTTGGAGTTGGTGGAAGTGTTGCGGGAGTCTCTGCTGCGGGACCTGTGGCGTCGTGGAGATGGAGAGCAGGCACGAGACTGTTGTTTAACTTGTATTTTCAACTCACTTACTTGAACTGCCAGGCTGGAGATGAGGACTTTGAGTTGAGAGACTTCGTTAGAGGAGGTGATGTTGCAGATGTTTGTTTCGTTCGGGATGGTGTCCATGAACTCATCTGCGAGCTGGGCGAGGTTTTCCAGGGATAACTTGCCTTTTATTGTGAAGAGGTTGCGTTGGATGGTCTGCGGAAGACGCTGGTAGAAGAGGTGGGTGAGGATGGTGGTGTCGAAGGACTGTTGGTGTGTACCGATGAGTTTCTTCATCCTTCTGAGTAGGTCTGTAGGTTTTTCATTACCTAGTTCTTCTTTGGAGAGAAGTTCCTGTAGTCGTGTAGAGAGAGAAGCTTCATGACGTGCGGTGATGGTGGTCTTGAAGTCTTCGTATGGAGTGTCACTGGTGCAGGCAGCTGTGACAGAATCTGAGAGTTGGGAGAGAACTTCAGGAGGAAGGAGGGCTGTGGCGGTACTAAACATTTTGAGATTGGAGGTGATACGATGTGCTCTGAAGTTAACTTCAAGAATGGTGAACCACAAGATAGGGTCATGAGAAGAGAAGGATGGAGCACGGAAGTTAGAGATGGTGGGGGTAGCGTCGGGGATGTCTAGAGGTTCAGACATGGTGAAGGTAAAGGCAGCGACGGGTAAGGTAGGGAGAAGAAGTTGGCTGTCGGTAGGGTAGGTAGTGGAGGAAGAAGTAGGTAGTGGATAAGGTAGGTTGGTGGAGGAGGAAGAGATTGTGCTAAGTTAGCAGTGTGAGATAGTGATGATGTAGTGTCGGCGGCTGGTAGGCGGCGACACTCGGCGTGGGTTGGCTCCAGGCAGCAGGCAGCAGCTGTAGGCAGGAGGCGGCGGCAGGCGGCTGGCTAGAGTTGCTGAGGAGAAGGAGGAACGTTGCGGTGGCAGGCAGAGATGCAGTGGAAGTGAAGAGTGGCACAGGAGAGGAGACAACTGAGTAGAGACTGTTGTCAATAAATATATCTTGCGAGCCAGTGGTAGCGGGCTGCTAGTCAGGAGATTGTAGTTACTCCGGGGGTCACCAAATGTTGCGAGTGCAACTTAGGTTGTCTCCTTTTTATCCTGTGCAAGAACTGTGAGTTGCTATGGTAGGATGAGTCAAAACATTCCTTTCAGCGGCAGCTGTATTTCCTGGTTGTATGTTCTGGGCGACTGAGTAGTCTTATTTACAATGCGGGTAAAAAGTACATCTTCCAGAGTATATATAGTAACAATTAAATATAACAATAAATATATATATATATGTTGCATATCAATAGAAAAAGTATTTGATTTTACATTTGATGATCAGAATGAATAATGAGTTGCCATGCTCAGTCGCAGCTGAGCGGGCATGCAAGTTGCAAAATATGTGGTAGGTCAAGGGTAGGTCAGGTCGAGTACCTGAGAGAGAATGGAATTTAACTGGTACATTCTAAGGGTTACAATTTTAAAACATGTGTATACCTTGATAGGGGTTACTAATACAAATATGTGTATGCACACTACACGTGTATAGTCTCCACGCCACACCACTCCACAACCTTTTTTTTCCTAGCTCCTACTTTCACTCTCTTGTAGTTCAATGGCTGCCCCCATCGACACACTCTAAAACACAAACTTGTCCCTTCCACACACCTTTTCCTCTCCTCCCCACGTCACTGCTCAACATGCCTCAACTGTCGTACAGCTCCGGACAGATCAAGGGTCCACACCCCATCCATCAGCGACTTGGTTTGGACCTCGTCGGATCTGGCAACAGTTGCAGGTGGAGGGAGGGGGAATGTTAGTGGGAGAGGGGGAGAGAAATGTGGGCGGGGCTATATAGGAGGTAATGTGGGAGGGTAATACGAATGATCAGGTAGAGAAGACGTGTGTCAGGAGGAATGAATGAAGCATACACTGTGGACGGTATCGAATCACCAATAGTTTAAAGAAGGGTTCTTCGAACTTTTACAGTCGTGGCCCAGTTTTTACTATGACATCATTCTCGCGACCCATACAGAAAGATCTGTTACAAATGACCAGAATTATCAACCTAAGAAAATACAAGGCCAGAAACTGAAACGTAATATATATGATTAAAAGGCATTCTAACCAGAATTATAAACACTGCCTCACCTACCCCTTCCCCTCTCTCTCTCTCATTCTCTCTCAAGAAGGCTAATATTTGTGTAATGATTTTGTTTTATTGATAATTAAATATATCAATAGTCTATTATAAAAGTATGTTAGGTGGATTCATGTATGAACTTCATATTTATTTTATTGTCACGAACATTATTATTCTATTTTATTCATGTATTTATTTTTGGGAGCCTGCCACCCAGTTTGGAGGAATTCGGGACCCGTAGTTCGAAGAACCCGGGTTTAAAGAAGTGCATACTGCATTAACGTAGGTATATATAGGAGAGAAGAAATGTGATGATTTAAGGCGAGGGTGAGGGGGAAGAGGGTAAGAAAAATGAAGGTGATTAGTTGAAAAGTAATAACAAACAAATATAATTAGAATATCTGTTACATTATATCCTTTAAATAAAGACACTGTCTTTTGTTCACCATCGTAGTGGAATAGACTACTGATTATATATTATCCTTTGGATATTAGACAGCTATCCCTGTATTCCTTTTATCCCTCGTGCTTGTCCCGTAGGGGGGTATTGCCTGTAGTGATATGGGC
This sequence comes from Petrolisthes cinctipes, assembly GCA_033782935.1. Taxonomy (NCBI): domain Eukaryota; kingdom Metazoa; phylum Arthropoda; class Malacostraca; order Decapoda; family Porcellanidae; genus Petrolisthes; species Petrolisthes cinctipes. Next base: position 1,410,011 of record JAWQEG010000033.1, read on the forward strand.
AATACTTTAAGGGTTTGGGCGCCCCTTCGGCCCTTGCCACTAGCTTACATTTCTTCAACTGTCCCTCCTTTCTTCCTATTTCCTTCTTGCTTGCTGTCACACCTCTCTATCACCTTTTCCTGGTGGTATTTGACCTCGCTGTTGCGCCACCTAATATCAATCAAATCCCTAGTGCTTGTAGTCCACCCTATTTATCACCTTCTCCCAAGCCCAGCTGTTTTTTTTTTTTTTTTTTTTTTTTTCCGGCAGAAGACGGTTTAATTTTCTAACTCTTTTAATAATCATATTTGTCAACAAATTCATTAAGCTATTTACCAGGATTTTTTTCTTCTAAATATGAATTTCCTTAAAAATAATCGATGTTAAACTTGAATAGGCGCCGCTATATGGCGTTTTCAATAAACTTGGTCTAATTTTATGCATGTATTACAATATCTCTCAAGTAACTGGCAACCTTACACATCCTCTCTACTGTCTTATCCCTCTCTCTCTTGCCCTTCCCTCCTTTTTTACCGTTTATCTTTTCTTTCTCATATTTTTAACCTTTTCATTCGTTCCTAAAAATGTTTTAATGACATAGGCCTTTCTCCCTTATCACTTATAGTCCAATTATATGATTCGAAAAACTGCGTCTGAGAGAATGTTGTTGATCGCATTTTTGTTCTCAATATGTAGAGGTTGATTGATTGATTGATATTAGGCGCCGCAACAGCGAGGTCATATAGCGACAGAAAACGGTGATAGAGAGGTGAGGCAGCAAGCAGGAAGGAAATAGAAAGAAAAGAGGGATAGTTGAAGAACTAAAAGCTAGTGGCTGGGGCCGAAGGGGCGCCAAAACCCTTAAAGTATTGCCCACATCACTAATGCAGGCAATACCCTCGTATATTGTTTTTATTATAATCTGTTTCGATATACATTACCTTATTTTTATCTAGTTCAGGCGGGTTACACCTAACGGTATTACCCCGCTACCGCAGAAGGTGGAAGCCGTCAGAGAATTCCCTCTACCCACCACTACCAGAAAACTACGGGAATTCTTAGGCGTCGTTAATTATTACCACCGCTTCATTCCTCACGCCGCCTCAGCCTTTGCCCCACTCCACGATCTACTCAAAGGCCTAAAGAAAACGTCTCAAAAAAAGCTCACATGGACGACACCTGCCACCGACGCCTTTCAAGACGTCAAACGACGCCTGGCCGACACCACTCTCCTCGCCAACCCCACACCACACGTCCCCACGTCAATCTACACCAATGTATCCAACGACGCAATAGGAGCTGTCCTGCAGCAGGAAGTGAGCGGTATGCTGAAGCCCATCGCTTTCTACAGCAAGTGCCTGGAGCCATCACAGCGGAAATACAGTGCCTTCGACAGGGAACTGGTAGCCATCCTCGACACTGTCCAGCACTTCCGTCTCTTCTTGGAAGGCAGGAGTTTCCACATCCATACGGACCACAAGCCACTTACAACCGCGATGCAACAACTAGGAACTAATTGGTCTCCAAGGGTAACACCTAGCATGCATCTCTGAGTTTACCACGGACATCAGGCATGTCAAAGGTGAGGATAATGCCGTAGCTGACGCCCTTTCCAGGGCACCCCCTGTTGTTCCCAATGTTTCTACCATTCAACAGATGCCGCTCCTGGACTTCCCAGCCACCGTAGCAACTCAAGCAGCCGTGAAAGCAGCCATCACGAACGCCCTACCAACGCCTACGCGCAAGAACGCTTCCACACCAACCTACACACCACCTGGCCTGCACACCGCCACGCACCTCTTCCTACGTACTGACTCCCACAGGACGCCGATACAAGAACCGTACACTGGCCCATACCCCGTTATTTCCAGGACGGATGCGACCGTTACAATCCAGGTAGCAGAGAAACCATATGTCACGTCCTGAGAACGGGTCAAGCCAGCGCACATCACCACACCCCCACAAACACCTCCAACCACACACGCATCAGCGCGTCCTGCACCAACCATACTTACCACCCCGCCTAACCCAACCACAGTAGCCCCGCACTACAGTCCACCACTTCTACCCACTCCACAACCTCAACACGCTGTCACGCTTCGCCCCACGACACCCACACCACAGACACATAGACAACCCATACCATCCACGTCGTCCCATCTCCCCAATCTCCCTACCACTACATCATTACCACCACCCCAACCTTCGGCCCAACCACTCCCTTGCTCACCGTCCCCTACCTCGCCTATACCTACCGTCCTCATCCACAATCACAACCTACCTCCAATTCAACACCTTCTTTACCCCTACTTGATCCTGCCTCACCCCTCTCCTCCCATGGTTCCCCACCAACACCTGCGCCTCCTTCCCATTCCCGTTCCACTTCTCCTACCCTACCCCTACCTGTCCCTCTTCCACTTCCCCCACCAATTCACCTTCCCAAACCAACCCGCCTATTCCCACCCCCCTCCTTCCCGCCCCGCTAGCCCGATTCCATCTTGACTCCTGTAATCCCCTCTAGTCTCCCTTAGGACCCACACCCTGTCACTCAGCCGTTACCAGCCATGCCTCCTCATCCCGTTGGCTCTGATCGCGCACCGCAAACAATACCACGCCCTACCACACCACATTGACGATATAAACAGACACAAGAAAGGAAAATTCAAATCCAAGTCAACTATCTTTAAACGTAAACGAACAATAAGCAAGCATCAAAACAGATTACCGAAGCAAAAAATAATTTACCTCGGTCTTAAAGATATGCAAATTTTCAGCATTGACAATATTATTTGTGAGTTCATTCCACAATTTAGTAACAAAGGGAATAAAACTTTAAGAAAATTGTGTAGTGTTCGAACGAATAGGTGAAAATGCAAGATCAATTTGATTTAAAGAATACCTAGTTAATCGAGATAGTTGAGAAGGCGATGGAAGCTATGAATGAAGGAGATGGTTATCATTATCATAGATTTTATACAGTAGAGTTAGACAACCAACCTTTCCACGGTGCCCAAGATTAATGATTTATGTTAAGAGTGAAATATGGCTAGTAAACAGATGGATGGTGGGGCAAGACGGAAATCTTCTGGGAGAATAACAATAACAAATGGATCATCACAGAAGAAGGAAGAAAATGCAGATGCTAGTTGTGGGAGATGTGGTAAGATAGTTAAAGAAGAGGATATGGCACTGTTAGTGATATTTGCGAAACTTGGTATCGTGCTAAATGTGAACACATACCGGAGACTGTTCATGGTGGAAAAAGAGGCAGGATCCCAATTTTCATGGCACTGTGTTTCCTGTCAGAAAGGATGTTTAAAGCTGAAATTATATATAGAGAAACTGGAGAAAAGACAAATGGATTTAATTGAAAAAACAAGATATACTACAGGAAGAGGTTATGGAAATTCGTGAGGCTGTCAAAATGGATAGAGAGGATTTTAAAAACATTGGTGGTAGAGTAGCAGTATTGGCGGCCAAAGCATCATTGGACACTAGTGAGGATGTGGTTAAGGATAGGGAGTGTTTAAAGGGCTTGAGTTCAAGGAAGGAAAAAGTAGAAACTAGTATACTGGAAATGGGAGAGCCTAAAGCTGGGAAGACAGCTAGCCCCAAATTGGAACATGAAGTTCATTCAGGTAGCCTATCGAAATATTTCTTCACGGAAGTTTGTGAAATGAGGGAAAAAGAGGGCAATATGGTAATTTATGGAGTACTAGAATCATCTTCCCTAGAGAATAAAGGAAGAATAGAGGATGATAGAAGGTTTGTAAGGAGCTTGTTGGAGGCATGTAAAGTAGAACATAATGAAGAGGAAGATAAATAAACTACTAGTATTTAGGCTTGGCAGAACGATTATGCCTCACAACCCTAGACCCTTTTTGGTGAAGCAGAGAAACAGTACAATGAAACAATCACTGTTTAGGAACCTTCGGAAACTGCAAGGAAACAATATTTTCAAGGATATTAGGGTCTCAAATGATCGCACAAAACGGGAAAAGGAACATGATTCTAACTCGTGGAAGGAGGTAGAAAACCTGGAGGTAAACGGGAAAGGAAAACACGTAGTAGTGGGACCACCATGGAATCGGAGAATAGTGAAATTGAGGACCGCAGGACAACCTACCACACACCAGGCACCGCAGGAGGATCAGGGCACCGCACACCGGGCTCAGCAAGAGGACCTGGGTGCCGGCACTCAAACAAACTAAGATCTGATTCCCAAAGAATGAAACATAATGTACATAGGCAAAATGTAAATAGAGAGGATATAATTATTTATTCTATTTGTAATGTTGATGTATATAGTATGGATAAGAACCTTGAGTTAAAACAAAGGTTAAAGGATATAGAGAAAGTGCCAAATATCATTGCATTACAAGAGGTAAAGCTCAAAACTTCAGGTACGTGAAAAATTTAACGGAATATATTTTAGATGGCTACGAAATCATGGATCAAAATATTCAAAATGATGAAGGACGAGGACTGATAATGTATGTTAAAACAGGGTTAAATTTTTATACAGTGGAATTTAAGACAAAATTCTGTGAGTACTGCTGTGTTGAAGTGTGCTGCAGTGATGGAAACCTACTGGTCATGTCTCTATATCGGAGCCCGAATAGTGACAGTGAATACAATAGTAATCTACTCCAACTGATACAGGAAGTGAGTGATCATAATGCACAATATAAAATAATGTTAGGAGACTTCAACCTCCCACGCATTAGGTGGAACAACTGCACGACAGAAGGAGGAGAAGAAGACTACAACACAAGATTTATGAAGAAAGTCAGAGATTGTTTCTTCACCCAACACATACAGGAAGTAACTAGGATCAGAGGGGATAGCCATGGCAACACTCTTGACCTAATGTTTACGAATGAGGAATCCATTATAGATGAAGTAAAAATCGATACTTCACTAGGAAGGAGTGATCATGCCTGTATTCTCGTGAAAGTTGACATCTGGGAGCAACAAACTGTAAATAATAAAATATCATATTTGTACGAGAAAACTGACTACCAGCTCATGAAAAGCAGGCTCAACATTGACTGGGTGCAGTACTTAGGACAGGGCTCTGATGTTAATGATAAATGGATCAAATTTAAGGATAAACTTCAAGCAACAATAGAGGAATGCGTCCCCAAGAAACAGACTGGAATGAGTAGAACAATAATTAACATGAATGAAAATTTACCAATGAACAGAAAACTCTGGTCCAAAGTGAAGAAAAAACAGCGTCTTTGGGAGAGGTTCAAAAGAGCAAAGAATTACGGCACTTCTATCAACACATGCAGGGACATCGACAAGGAGTACAGGAGAGTAAACAATCAAGTTCGACGAGAAACTAGAAACGCAGTGAAAATTAAGGAGAAAGAAGTGGCAAAGCATGTCAAGGATAACCCAAAATTATTTTGGAAATACATAACATCAAAGACCAAGTTGAAGTCTAAGATAAGTGAACTTTATAAAGATAATGAAAAAACTGAAATGACTGAAGGGAACAAGGAAAAGACCTGTGTACTTTCAGAACAGTTCTGAAAAGTGTTTATAGAGGACCCAGAGGGAGAATCGCCTACAGCCACACCCAGAAATGTGAGAGACTTTGACAACATCAACATAACTAAGGAGTAGATAGGAAGGGTGCTACAAAAGCTCAAAATTAATAAATCACCTGGATACACCCAAGAATAGTCAAGGAAATGAAGGAAGAACTACTGGAACCACTGCAAATTTTGTTTATGTCTTCATTAGAGGAAGGCATAGTACCTGAGGACTGGAAGATCGCTTATATTACTGCCATTTTTAAGAAAAGGAACCAGAGAACTACAGGCCAGTCAGTCTAACGAGCATCTTGTGTAAGGTGATGGAGACACTGTTAAGAGAAGAAATAATTCAACATATGAAGGAAAACAAACTCTTCAATGACAAGCAATTCGGCTTTATATCAGGGAGATCAACAGTGCTTCAACTCAAGATACTTGACTCCTGGACAGACGCCATAGACAATAGGCTGGCTGTCGATGTGGTATATCTGGACTTCAGGAAGGTGTTCGACAGGGTACCGCACAAGTGCTTGATGGAGAAAGTGTCAAGTTATAATATTAAAGGGAAGGTATTTAAATGGATACAAAGTTTTCTAACTGGAAGGAAGCAAAAGGTGGTAGTAAGCGGTGAATCATCAAACTGGAAGAAAGTATTAAGTGGTGTCCCCAAGGGCTCAGTCCTGGGTCCTATACTGTTCATCCTATTCATCAATGACCTGCCTGAAGCTGTCAAGAATGGAAGTGAGGTGTTTCTCTATGTCGACGATACTAAGATCTACTGGAAAATAGAAAATTCTGAAGACCTAACCAAGCTACAAGAGGACCTGGACGAACTTAGGAGTTGGACGGAGAAGTGGCTACTCAGCTTCCAACCAGACAAGAGCAGGTGTATGAGGCTGGGCAGGATGACGGTTGAGAACCATAAATACTGCTTACAAAATCCCATCCAAAGCACGGACAAGGAAAATGACATCGGAGTTGTGGTGGACAACAAGCTAGTGTTTTCTGATCATCCTTCAGAGAAAATCAACAAAGCCAACAGGATTGTGGGACTCATTAGAAGAATATTTGTGAACCTAGGCCACATCTTGAGTACGCTAACCAAGTGTGGAACCCCAACCTGGTAAAGAACATTGATGCGGTTGAGAACGTCCAGCGTAGAGCTACCAAGATGATTCCACAATTGAGGGACAAGACCTACGAGGAGAGACTGAGGGCACTTAACCACTTACCCTGGCATACAGAAGGTCCAGTGGAGATCTGATCGAGGCATACAAGATCATAACGGGGAAGTATGACAGCCATTGCACAGAAGGCTTATTCCAAATGAGGGCGGAAAATGTTATTCGGGGAAGTAACATGAAAATATATAAGTCTAGGGCAAGACTAGACCTGAGGAACTATTCGTTTAACCACCGAGTAGTGAACAATTGGAATGACCTGCCAGAGTGGGTAGTAGCGGCCGTTACACTACAGAGTTTCGAATCCAGGCTTGACAAATACTGGAAAGATCAGGAACAGAAATATATATAGAGCACAAATCCAAACCGTCACACGCAGCCAACATCCTAATAGTGCTCAGGCTGCCATACTGGAGTCACAGGCCATCTAGGGATTCTTCCATGGATTCTTCAATGTAAGTCAATGTTTTAGAAAGTAAAAATTCGACCTGGCAAAGTGCCTATATAAAAGCATTAAATGTGAGTCAGCAGAACACACAAATACCGGCGAGCAATACTCAAACAGAGGCAATAAAAAAGAATAAAAGGAATCTAAGACAACACTATCGCCAACACATTCTAAAACAGCCATCAATAACAACACGCTGCTTCCTGTCATATATAATATAAAAAATAAATATAATAAAAACAACTGACACCAAAATTCTTCAATTTCTACATCAATGCTTTATGATTCACGAAATCAAAAGCAGAATTAAGCTCTCCTATAGATCGTGAACTAAATTAAAATCACAGGTGTTCATTTTTTTTTGAAACCCAAACTGATGAGAAGGTAGCATATTATTACTATCAAGAAATTGGTGGAATCTTTTAGCCAGCAAGCGCCAGCACGTATATTATTGTTTCATTGTATCTCCCTTCCCCTTCTCTACCCTAACCTAACCTAGCCTAACCTACCCTACCTTCATGCGCAATCACTAGGCCAGGATGTTTCCATTAAAAATATATGTATATTTTACAGAGCTTCGAACCCACCAGGAATATAATTCCACACAAGCACTCTAACCCACAATACCATCACATCATTAATTGCTAATGTTTTAGTGGACCTTATATTCATAATAAATAAATACTTATATCCACCAATCATAGACGCACTTCCTAGATGTGCTGATTGGACCAATCAGAGACGTCAGGCAAAATTAAAAGGCAACTGTCTGCAGGCCCTTCCCATCAATTTTTTTGTCCAAGAGAAATCAAACTCTTTAACTAATCCAATTTCAGTGCGTTCAAGAGAAATCAAGCGTCATAACTATTTTACATGTACAGCTCCGGACAGATCAAGGGTCCGCACCCCATCCATCAGCGACTTGGTTTGGGCTTCGTCGGATCTGGCAACAGTTGCAGGTGGAGGGAGGGGGGATGTTAGTGGAAGAGGAGGAGAGAAATGTGGGCGGAGCTATATAGGAGGGTAACGAATGATCAGGTAGAGAAGACGTGTGTCAGGAGGAATGAATGAAGCATACACTGTGAACGGTATTGAATCACCAATAGTTTAAAGCAGGGTTCTTCAAACTTTTTCAGTCGTGACCCAGTTTTTATTATGACATCATTCTCGCGACCCATACAGAAATATATTTTACAAATGATCAGAATTATCAACCTAAGAAAATACAAGGCCAGAAACTGAAACGTAAAATTTATGCATTCTAACCAGAATTATAAACACTGCCTCACCTACCCCTCCCTCTCTCTCTCTCTCACTCTCTCTAGAGAAGGCTAATATTTGTGCAATGATTTTGTTTCATTGATAATTAAATATATGAATATTCGATTATAAAAATATGTTAGGTGGATTCATGTATGAACTTCATATTTATTATATTGTCACGAACATTATTATTCTATTTTATTCACGTATTTATTTTTGTGAGGCTGCGACCCAGTTTGGAGGTGGCGCAACAGCGAGGTCAAATAGCACCAGGAAAAAGTTATAGAGAGGTGTGACAGCAAGCAAGAAGGAAATATGAAGAAAGGAGAGACCTCTCCATGCCAGTCATCTTCTTATATGTGTGGTATCGGTTCTGGCAACAGTGTATGACGCCAGTGATAGCGCTTGAGAGATGAAGTTGATTTGACGATACATTTGTAACTAATGATAGATGAGACAAAGCATGAGTTGGGATAATGTTTCGAGCAAACCAACCTTCCTCCAAGCACCACCCACACCACCACAACCTCTGACGTCAGGTACAATGTTACCAGAACCGATATCACACGTGTTAAAAAGTGTCTTGCCTGGGAGTGTCTTTACTTCTATGAGTGACTGTACATAAAGACGTTATAGTACATACATCTTTTCAGCTTGATAGCCAGAGACTGACTTAATTTCCAAATAGCCTTTTTGCCTTCTTTAGCTCTAACGGAAAATTTCCATTCGAGCTGTACAGCCATGGCTGATAGTGCTGGACCAGGGTCCAAGGAGTGTTGGAGATCAACTGAACAGCGTTCGAACAAGTGAATTTTCCAAACCATTCTCAACGTTGAGAGAAGTTTAGAAGACTAATTTTTTCGAACTCTGTTCAGTTGCTCTCCAACACTCATTGGACCCTAGTCCAGCACTATCAGCCTGGGCTGTACTGTACATTTGGCGCGCGTTTTTAGCGGCTCGAACGGAAAAAGTAAGTTTGAGCTTCTGTTCTAGCGGTACATTTGGCGCACGATTTTAGCAGCTGGAACGGAAAATTTCTGTTCGAACGCTTCTTTATGGTTTTAACCGATAAATAGAATATTTGACATTTTAACGTAATTTGTACGTCAAGTTACGTCATGTTACGTCATAAGAACCTTTGCCGGTGGTGCTGATTCAAAATATATAGTTTTGGGAGTGAAACAGTTTTTTTTTTTAGGTTTATAGTAGATGACGTAATTTTTATGTCTAGTTACGTCATGTTACGTCATACCAAAACCTGCGTCTGGTGATGGTGATTCAGAAAATATATGGGTTTTGGATGTAGTTGTAACCGTTTTCGAGTTATAAGAGGACAAACAGAGACGGATTGCCATTTATAGTATAGATCATTCTCACCCACTAAACAGTAGTTACCCCTTTAAATAGGTACAGCCTTAATATATCCAAATATTTAAAGCTAAATGCAGAAACTTCTCAATTTCTAATATTTTGTCATAATTTCATATTGAAATTTCAGGAACGTTAATCTAATCATCCAATTCACAACATAGTTATTGTATAGTGAACTATAACACATGATGGTTGAATTGATTTAAAACACACTGACGCCCATGTGCAGTGAAACATGAGGATATATTTGTTAACGGTATTCCAACCTTCTAAGCTTACCACAGTGACAGAAATTGGAAGATCCCATGTGAACAACGTGTGATGTTAAGAGGTTGGAAAACATGGTTATTAGTCCTCTCAAATTCCGATTTTCGAAAGGTATAATCTCTGTAAAGGGGTGAAGCAAGATGTCTATAGGGGTAATTTTAATTCTTACTTTATCCCAGACTTTTAAGTGTACGTGGACGCTGTGGAAATAAATTACAATCGCTTCGTCTTCCTTCCCTCGTTTACAATTATTATGGTTCCCTCGTTATATATGCATTATAGTAGTTGCCAGTTATATAGGTTCACACAAAATCAATTACGTTACGTTACTATATATATTCTCAGTCAGACACCAACAGAATGAATTATAACAATTACAATAAATTATCCACACACATACACTCACTCACATGTACTGAATTTATGGCAAGCTATTAATGTAAGGACATCGGTATATGGTACTTCCTTGTAACGGGTTTCTTCTGTAATGGTTTTTCTTCTTCGAATTTCCTTACGAATTCTTCGATTTCTAACGAATTTATTTACGAGGATCCTAACCTTAAGTTAATTTGCAAGAATTAGGTAAAACTACACTGTAATTATTCAGGTGCTATTCCCAGACCTTCCAACTCAATTACGTTATTCGACATTTTTCAAAATCAAGCTACACTCCTTTGTTATATCTCGCGTGATCGATCACCGTCTATCGAGAAAATTTTTCACAATTTTCTATCACCAGCTGTAATTTCTAATAGCTGCACGCCTCTGTATAACAGTCTTGCTCCAGAACTGGTGGAGTGTGGACGTACTACTATCCGTTTCAGCGCCGAACAGACGCTGGTTTTCGCAAATATCTCCTAAACGAATCGTTGTATCAATATAATATTTCAACACAGTATCTTTAACACCCGGGCGTAATTTATGGCTGACATACCATATTCCTATATGTGTTATGCGAGGAGTTTACTCGTGAAAAATAGCACAAAGCTGGCCAGTCATATTGACGCATTCGAAGGAAAGTGTGGCCCCCCCAACACCCTCCCAAACCATTCCTAACCACAACTACATCCCCTCCTTTTCACCCCTCCCTCCTCCTCTTCTCCCCCTAGCTCCTCGCCTCCCTCATCACTCGTGTCTCTCCCTATTTCTTCCATCACTGTATTATATATTAGAATGTTATGTAGATGTATATGTATAGATATGATTATTAACTAAGAGTATGGTGCAGTACAATTCTATAGAGGCAAGACGTATTTCACTTTGATAATTACTGTACAAAAGCATGTTTACATACATGTAGTATGTAGAAGGTCCATGTTTGCAGTCCTTATGGTCAACCATGCAAGCGAACACGATGTACTGGCATTACCTGTGGTCTGGACCTTCTAGGAAAAGTTATTAGATACTGTGTACCTATTCATTATAAAATGTCAACTTGGTCCAGTTAATATAGTGTTATTTTGTTGACTTGTCTCTTTTATATTTATATTATCACCAAATTATATATATATATATATATATATATATATATATATATATATATATATATATATATATATATATATATATATATATATATATATATATATATATATATATATATATATATATATATATATATATATATATATATATATATAATAGTGTAGGATATAATGATGCAAACATGATATAACAAAATTTATTCACAATCACTGTCAAGGAAAACGTCATCGTCTTAATCATCACTGGCTTTCACGTTTGTACAATGTGGCAAGACGAAGAACAAACTCTGTCCTGCATCCACGGGGGCAAATGGACAACATTGTTGCTAATAGGTGCGCCTCGGCAGTCAATGATTTCTCCCCTGTCACTACTTGAGTCATAGCCTCGGACTCGGGGGTACCTCATACCTCAGAGAGAGGGGGAGGGGATACGGGAGACTGTGAATATTCAATTAAGGCATAAATTGGTTATTTAAAAAGGTAAAGAACACATGAAGCAACCATGAACGATTATATTTGGTTGCCCAAAACCAAAATTAATCATTTTTCTGGTCGCCTTAGACACGTGAGTTATTATCCGGCTATACGGCCATTAACAACGGGATTAGCTATTGCTTTAATGGTCGTTTGACCCACTCTGGTTTTCATGTCCATACACAACGGTAACTGTATTAAACAATATTACTAATGAACGATAAGTATATACATACTGTCATAAAAAAAATAAAAAATGGAAGGGGGATGGTGTAAATAGGGGGGTGAAGAGTGAAACGGGGAGGGGGATAATGAGATATTGGGGTAGGGATTTCGGGGTGTTGGTGGAGGGGTTATACGAGTACCCCACACTCGTCCGATTCTCTATAACGCCTTAGATATGATGACTGGATTAGGCTTAATATCACTCAGTAAACTCCTAACATAACACATATAGTAATATGGTATGTCAGCCATAAATTACGCCCGGGTGTTAAAGACAGTGTGCTGAAATATTATATTGATACAACAATTCGTTTAAGAGATATTTACGAAAAACACCGTCTGTCCGGCGCTGAAACGTATAGTAGTGGCGCTCTGCCTCCATTCTCGTTTGTGTTGTTGTTTGGGTTATTTTGGAGCCCTTGTTTGTGTGTTTTTTGTATTGTTTGTGAGTTCTTGTTTATGTGTTGTTGTTTCTGTGGTGTTGCTGGTATTGTTTGTCTGTTGTGGTTCTGTGTATAGTTTTGTTGTGATTGTCTGTGTGTGAGTGGGTGTGAGTGTGTATGTCCCTGGCTGATTGAGTGTTTAGTTGTTTGTGTTGTTATTTGCTTTCCATCTAGGCCTTGCCTGGCCTTATGGAGAGTGCGGATTCCTGCTTGGAGGCCGACTTGGCAATGTCGGAGGAAGACGATTTTCCAATTGAGGATCACTGGCCTGAGCTGCCTTATCGCAACCCTCCCCCCCTCTCCTCGGTCACTCCACAGCTCAGGTTGCAGCCTTCCACCACCTCAACCTCTACCAAGCGACCCGTTGATGCCTTGTCCGACTCCTCGCAGGATTCCGATGGTGTGGACTGTTTGCCTCCAGCTGTGCACGACGTACCTTCTCTGCCTCACCCTGGTGTTTCTTCTTTGTATACCAACTCCTTGCCCTCGTCCAACCTTCCTGCTTTTGCCCCGAGAGATGCCTATATCAAACTCTCCTTCTCTGGAAACCCATCTACGGACACAAAGCTGCGTTGGTTGTCTGATGTCAACAGGGCCTTCCAGCTGCAGCGTGAACTAGCTGAAGTCAAGATGGCCGCTGTCACCTCCCGGTTCGTCTACATCTTTAGGAAGCGTCAGGACATTATTGATAGAGTGAAGGCTGGTGAACTTTTATCTCTGCTTCTCATTCTTGAAGACTCACCCGAGAGGCCTCGTAAGTTCCCCAGCTACATCCTCACCCGTTTTCCTATTGATGTTGACCCGAAACTTGCCAAAGGATACCCTGGTGTGTACTCTGCCCGTCGTTTTTTCCAAGATGGTTCCCCCATTAGCCGTATTGTTGTTGTCTGGAGTCAACCCGATCCACCTCCAAATGAGATTTCCTTTGATTTCCTCCCTTGACTTCCACCGTGTGAGGTGAGGAAACTTCAAAATGACCAGCCTTGGTGCTACAGGTGCTGGGGAGTTGGGCATATCTCCCGGTACTGTTCTGCCAGGCCGAAGTGTGCATGGTGTGCTGCCGACCATGATTCCAAGACGTGTCCTGTCAGGGGTGAACCATCACGTCCTGCTGCCTCCACCTCTGAGCCTTCACTTCCTGAGGATACGTCTCGATGGAAGTGTCCACGATGCCTTCAGCCAGGGGTTAACGTGTGGCATGGATGTACTCGACATCAGGTCCAGGCTCGTGTCTCTACTATTGCTCCTCCTCCACCACCACCACCACCACAACCACCACCTCCCCAGTCTGCTCCTTCTACCAGCCCTGCCTCGCCTCCAGACCTGGCCCTCCGCAAGTCTGTTGCTACCCTCATGGCATGATGTACGGCTCACGAAAACCGCTTTTCTGCCCTTGATCATCTCAACTGTCACTACCCTTACCGAAAAGATGGATATTGTTGCATCTCGCCTTGAAAAGCTTTTCGAGTCAGTCCCTTCTTCTGGTCCATCTTCTTCTCCAGGTCGCTTATCTCCCCCCACTCATCGGACTTCTACCTCCAAATACAGAGTTCGCTAGTGATTGCCGGCTGGATGTCATCTCCTGGAATGTATGTGGTATCACCATTTATGCTAAGCTCACTCAACTCAAGGCCTATGTTTTTCGTCATCATCCCAGTGTTATTTTTCTCCAGGAAACATTTCCAGGATGGCCGCTCACTGCTGAGCAAGCTCCTCCCCTCTCAGGTTATGTGCCATATGTTCATCTGGTAAGGAATGGTCTCCTGACTTACATACATAGCTCATTGCCACATCGCCTTCTCCGTACCTCCACTGATCCTGACATGACCTTTCAGCTATTTGAGGTTCTACCTGGGAGTGGAGTAATCCAACTATGTAATGTCTATTCTGGCCCAGCTAGACTCACTCTTGAGGCTCTTCCTTCTCCAACAATGCGTGGTATGGTGTATATGGGAGATTTTAATGATCGGGATTCTGATTTGGGTGATGGTTCTAGCTCTATTAATCATAATGGTGTTCGTCTCCTTTCATACATCCGCATGCATCATCTGACACGCTGGGACACTGGCGGTGCCACTCATTGCCTGGGAGGTACTCAGGATTACATCCTCTCACATGGTCTGATAGCATCTCAGGTCCAGTGTTTCTCAGTGCCAGACTTATTCTCTGATCACATCGCTCTTCGGTTTCATTATTCTCTACCTCCTGGGTCAGGTGCTTCAGCCACTCGTTTGCGTATTGCTGTGCCCCCTAAATATTGCCCAACTTACATCTTATTTATGGCCCATGCATTCCCTACATTTGACATATCATCAGGTGAACAGTTGTACTCTGATCTTGTATCTGCTACTCATGAATTTTATAGGCTATACGTCCCCCGGCCACACCTCCAGCATCGCCATACTGCCCACTTCTGGACGCTGGATGCACGTATACAGGAGGCAAAGGAGGAGGCTGAACGTGATAGCCTATTGTTTCAAGCCAACCTAACCCCTGACCTACTCCATCGTTACCAGATATCTAGGGACGCTTTAGTTGCCCTGCAGGAGTGTGCTCACACTGAGTCTTGGCAGCGGTTCACGGACAGCATCAACCAGCAAACAAGTGTGGCTTCTATGTGGCACCTCATCCGTCAGGTTGTTAAAAAGACACCGGCCACTGCTCGTCATCACACTCCTACCGACTATGCCAAACAACTTGTCGATGCCTGGTTAGAACAATCTACCCAAGCCAGTCTACCCATCTACATACAAGATGCACTCGCTTCCCGTGCTGCTGTCCATCGGCTATGTCTTATGTCTGCTCTGTTACAAGATGATGACGATGATGCAGAGGAGGTTACTGAGGAGGAGTTGCGCCGTGCTCTCTCTCGGGGTAGAGGTGCTTCCACTGGTGATGATGGTATTACTTATGCTGTGCTGCGCCTACTTCAACAAGTTCCTGGGAACCCTCTAATTCGACTGTACAATCTTTGTCTTTGTGACGGTTGTGTACCAGGAGCCTGGACCAGCAGCACAATTATACCCATCCCTAAGCCCGGCACTGCGAAGTTCAGGCTTATTTCCTTTACTTCCTGTTTTTGTAAGGTTATGGAGAGAATCTTACTCAATCGTCTCATGTACAGACTGCAAGATCGCCTTTCTCCATGGCTGTTTGGTTTCCTTCCCCAGATAGGCACACATTACTACCTAGTCGACCTGTACTCTCACCTTTCCAGGGACAGTGTGGTGGCCTTCATTGACCTTCGAAGTGCCTTCGATGTTGCTAAGAGAGACGTCATTTTGGATCAACTGGTTGACTTTGGGATAAATGGTAATCTACTACGGTGGATTCGGGGCTATCTGAGTAACAGGACCTCCCGTGTGTATTTCAGTGGTGCACTCAGTCCTTTGTGCAGTTTTCATCTTGGTACGGCTCAAGGGGGTGTTCTCAGCCCATTGTTATTTAATATTCTGATGCATCGGTTGCTCACTTCTCTCCCTGATATTCCTGGAACTACAATTACGTGCTATGCTGATGATATCTGTGTTCATTCTACCTCACCAAGGGATCTCCAGCAGTTTCTTGACTCCTTCTCTGTGGCCTCCTCTCACTGTGGCATTATTGTCTCCCCAGATAAGAGCAGAATATTCACCTGCCGACTTCCTCAAGCTCAGCCAGTGTTCACCATTGGAGGGACTGTCATTCCCATGTGTGTCATTCCCATGTGTTCCCAATATTTGGCCGATTGTCCCTGCCAGACCTCAAGACCAACCTATTATCCAGGACTTATTGGGTCGTCTCCAGCACCGACTTACACCACTTCAATGACTCTCTAACAACTCCTCGGGCATCTCCATCCCAGTAGCCAGGACCATCCGTTCAGTTGTTGATTACCTCTCCCCTGCTTTGATTCAACTTCCTAGGGCTACTCTGGAAACTTTAGAAAAATTTCAGAATAAAGCAATGAGAATAATTCTGGACTGTCCAATGTCGACCAGGATAGTGAACATGCAGTGTGGGTTGCGTCTTCCCCCATTAATCGAGAGAATTTATTGTAATGTTACTGGCTTCACTGTCAAGTGCCTCCATTTCCCCCATCTTTCACCCCATTACTCTCAGTTAGTCAGGACTTCTCTTAGACCAAACTCCCCTCTCCCTCCCATACTGCCTGTTGAACGTACTCTTATAAGGTCTGTTTCCTCTATGCTCCGTAGTCTTAATATAGATATAATGGTTGCAGACGTCCCCCCCAGGGCCCGCCCTCCATGGATGCTACCAACACCTGATGTGAGCTTTACACCTACTTCTAAGTCGGAGCTGCCTTCTCTACAGCGGCAGTTGGCTCTGGAACACATAGAAACAGTGGCTTCCTCCATCACAGATCCATACTGCCTCTACACTGATGGCTCATTGCAAGTGGATGGTACAGCAGGTTGTGCCGTTTTCTCGCCTGACCTGGAGTCACCTCTAGGGGGCTGGGTTGGCCGTCGTCTCTGTAACCACTCTACCTCAACATTGTGTGAACTGTATGCCATTCTGGATGCTGTTAGTGTTGTTTGTCAACGTGGAGTGAATGCTGCCATTTTTTGTGACTCCAAACCTGCCCTTCATTCCCTCTCTAGTGTTCAGCCCACACACTCTACTGTTATTCAGCAGATTTTATCGTTTTTGGCCTTATTGTGTCATCGTAACTTGACTGTCAAATTTTTATGGGTGCCATCCCATGTAGGTTTACGTCACAATGGTACAGTTGACAGACTCGCAAAGGAAGCCTGCAATCTGCCTCCTCGTGGTGTTAGACGTCCTCTCTCCCTGACATGTTATCTATCTAGAGTTCGCTCCGCCGCCCTCCTCCCTGTACAGCGACGCAAGGATGCAGCATCTCCATCACCCATTATGAGTCTGTCTGCCGTTACAAATATTCCTACCGTCGTCGAGGCCTCATGGTTCGGAGGCACAATGTAGTCTCTGCTCGTTTGAGGCTTGGCTACCGGCCACCGTGGCAGGTTGCTGGGATGCAGGGTGAGCCTCCCTTCACTGAGTGTCGCTTGTGTCGAGCGCCTCGTGCTAACACTATAGAGCACTATTGCCTGGCCTGCCCCACTGTCCGACACTTGCTGCCCCAGGGCCTGCCACTTGATGTGGCTTGTCGACACCTGCTGAACCATCAGGTTCTGGAGGAAATATTTGTCTGTGTTCTTGTGCTTCATTCTGTTATATTTTCGTGATGTGTGTGTGCGTGCGCGTGTGTGTGTGTGCTTGTGTGTGTGTGTGTGGTCATTGGGTTTTCGTGAGTCCCGCCTAACTTTGTACACTGTTGTCTGCCTATTGACTGACGCTACGGCGCAATGAATTAAAAAAAAAAAACGCCTTCGTATTACTCGTAATCACCTACCTTGAGGTTCGTTTCGTAGTCTCTAAGGTATCATCTGGCTAGCTCGTGTAACAGCCAGCCACTCTTTCCTAGACTCGTAATTACCTGGACAGCCAGTTACGATTAACCAGCTGAGGAATAATCTACAAGGCGTTGAGAATATTCTGGTGATGAACCGAGAGATATTCGACCTCCGACTATTATCTCCGTCACGAGAGACGAAGGGAATCAACGAGCTGAGGAAGAGATTCGAGGACGACATGAACGAGCGCGTGTCTGGTCGGTGTGAAGGAGTGAAACTTTTTTTTTTTTTTTCATTTAAATTTATGCCTATCATCCCTTATGGTAGTGGTTCTCAACCCATTTCAGGCCATGGACCACCAGCCCAATTAAAAGAATATCGTGGACCATTCCACTTGGCGGAAATACGCTCTCTCCGATATTTCCGATATCTGTACGATTGGTCCTAGCCCTCTATGAGTCGATGTGACCCCTAAAATTTCATTTATATCGGCCCAGTTTCAACCTTTCCTAAAAGTTTCAACAAAATCTGTCCTCTTGTTTTTGTGTTACCAAGTTAACAGACAGACAGCCAAACAAACAAACAGACAGAGAAACTAACAGCGATGAAAACATACTGTCGTTAACAGACAGAACCAGCACAACACAGCACACAGCATAACAACTGACCAGAAATATTTCACTCCGTTCTACTCTTCCTCCCTGTTTAATTTTAGATTACTACAATTTACAGTTGAAAACAAAATCAAAGTACACCACAACTATAAAACAGCGCAGGACGAATAACACAACTAATCAACTGATCAGTTCGGTGGCTACTGCACTACAACAGTGTTACATATAGCCGCACGGCAGCTGACAGGAATCGAACAGGAAGGCTCGTCACATCGACTGGTAATGTATGTATTAGGCTAGGCTAAGGCCAGGAATAGCTGCGTGAATCTTGGACATTCCTTTTAAAATTTTGAATAAATTTAGTAACTTAGTGACTCTAAATGCTACTTAGCAGCTTCAACCTGAAGATTGCCAATATATTTCTTAAATAGGAATTTATGAAAATGATTGGCCAGTTACCGTAATTATCATGATAAAAATTTTCGTATTGAATATTCAATAAATTTTATGCACATATTTCCAGTTTATTACCAAATATAGTGGACGTCCTGTGGACCACCCAAAAAGTCACCATGGACCACCAGTTGAGAACCACTGCCTTATGGGGTATTAAGGCAATAAATACTTCACAAGGTAGTCAATAGTAATAGTAGTTGTAATTCTGGTAGTAGTAGTAGTTGTTGTTGTAGTTCTGGTAGTAGTAGTAGTTGTAGTTGTGGTGGTGGTAGTAGTTGTAGTTGTGGTAGTAGTAGTTGTAGTTTGGTAGTAGTAGTAGTTGTAGTTCTAGTAGTAGTTGTAGTTGTAGTAGTTGTTGTTGTGGTAGTTTTATCATTGGTGGTAGGGAACTTTCTTAGTCGTTGATGATGATGTTGTTTTGGAGGGGGCGAATGGTGTTTTCCTTACTGTAGGCTCAAACCGCCTCCATTCCTTCCGGAACTGGAAGACATCGGGGTCCCGGCGAAGCTTGATGTTCTTCTGAAGGAGATCGAGGCGGGGTGAGGCGGACAGCCACCAACGCACTTCAACAAACTGCGGCGGCTCCGATGTCTGACTGCTGTCCTTACTCCCCCTCCTCTTTCTCTTCCCCCTCCAGCGTTCACCCCTGTCCTCCAGTTCCGTTTCACGATCGGTGGTGGTGGTGCTTTCACCGTCGTCTTCCTCCGTCTCCATCTCCTGTGGTGGCGCAGGCAGTGGTGACGGTGGAGGTGGTGGCAGTGACGGTGGTGACGTTGGTGGTGGTGGCAGTGACGGCGGTGGTGGCAGCGATGGCGGTGGCGATGGTGGTGGTGCCCTCCCGCTGTTCGCCCGGTTGAGTGGGCGAGGCAGCATTAACCGGCGACGAGGGTGGGCCGGAGGCAGGGATGGTGGCACGTCTGCTCTGCTCCTCCCTCGTGCCTTCTTGCTGCCTCGTTTCTTGGTTGTGGTGGTGGTGGTGGTGGGTGGTTGTAGATCGGGAGAAATGGCGATTGGTGGTCAGCCATTTCTCCCGAAGATGTCCTGGAGGAGGTCGGAAAGACGACCTAGCCCTTCTGCAGCTAAGGCAACAGCAGTCTTGGTGCAGACGGTGACGATGTCTGCCTGCTGCAGCCGTTGCTGCGGTAGTTGGGCGTCAGCAGTCTTCCTCCCACGGGCATGGAGTGAGCCTAGGACTTTACCACCATCAAGCCCGGCTACGTTGGTAGCCTCCACAGTGAAGGACACATCCTCTCCATCCCTCACTGATGATGGTGAGGTGGTGGCAGCAGAGAGAAGGATGCCCCCACTGTGGACGAAGTAGTCAATGCTGTCGGCGGTCACAAAGGAAGTTGAACCACTTTACCCTGCCAGCTAGACAGGTGGCAGAGGAAGTGGTGTTGGTAGTGTTGTCAGGTAGAGGTGTTGACTGTGTGAAGCTAACTGTGGTGGTGACCGTGGTGTGTTACGTTCAGTGTTGCCAACCCTGTATATCAAAACCCGCTAGATTGGACTCCAAAACCCGCCAGATTTATGCAAAGACCTGCTAGTCTGAGTGATGTCATTAAAACGTTTGCCGAGGTGGGGGAGGGGGGAGCAAAACCCCACAGACATTCATGCTCATTATAATAGCCCTGACCACTCTTGATTTGACAAATTATATATTTCATAAAATATTGTGAACAATTTCATCATCCTATGAACCCTTACATGTATAATATGTACATAACTTATATAACTGTAGGCCTAATTCGTAATATATAATCGCACCATAATAATATATATTTTTATTACCGGTACTAACCTTCTTTAAAAACAAGTGATATGCCGGGTCATCATCTTCATCATCTTCTTGGAGAGTGTCTGTATCGACCCGAGCTTGCGATTGGGACGTGCTCGGGCTTACTGTTTCAATTCAGGTCCCTTTTCAGTGTAGGCCTGTAGAGTTCCAATCACTTTTAGGGCATCAGATGGAAGCTCATAATTATAACAACATTTATCATTTCTTCTCAGACCTGCCCTGATGCCCAGAATGGCATTTGCCATTTTGGTTTCCATTCTATTTCTCAGTTTACTCTTTTTGATGTTCATTTGACTGAAAACCCTTTCTACCTCTGCATTTGAATGAGGTAAAACAAGAACTGATAATGCAAAGTCCGCAATCTCTTTTAGGGGATTACACTTAGCTGCATCTCGATATTTGTAAACTTCATTCCAAAAACTTGCTGTATTCTTAACCTCCTTCCACTTGATTAGTGCGATATTCTGCCATTGGTTCTCGATAACACTAATCTGGTCAGAGGGAGTCTGTAAGAATTCCAAGAATGGAATGAGAGGCTCCTTCACTGCATGTAAGGCCTTGTCCACTGATAGGAGAGATATTTTTTCAAGAATTTTGATGTTACTGGGGAGCCTCTGTTTAATTTCATGCACTATTATGATGACATACCTGATACATCTCTCTCTTAGTGACGTTTCATCTTGGGAGGATAAACCTTTCTCTCGTAGAGCTGCTACTTCTTTTTCAAGTGTATAACCCAAGTATGGTTTTGGGTCAAGGGTATCTTCAAAATTTCCTTCCAAGGGGTCTACTCTAGATGTTGGTAGGACAATTTTCTTAACGAGTGACTTGACTAACATCACGAGGTCACTAAAAAGTTTTATCGGGTCAGCTTCATTGGATTCAAACGATTTATTCACTCGTTGAACGTCTTTCAAGAAAGGCAACAAAAATTTGATATATGCCAGGTTTCTGCCATCACTGAACATCGAAAACAACATTTCAGCTGTGTAGCATTTTTCAGTTGTACGTACCAAGTCAAAGTGAGTTTTGAGCTCTAGCCACTGATTATGTATTCTCTCCACTGCGGTTGCAATAGAAAGCCATCTTGTTTGGCAGGCCTGAACGATCTTCATTGGATCATGGCCATCATTGAGTGTGTTGTAAAGTTGCTTATAAGCTACCTGTCTATTTGATGACCTTGAAAACCAATTATATGTCTCACTAACTATGAACTCAAAAAATCTTGGTAATGCTTCAGCTGTGGCTGCAGACACTGCTAACTGAAGTGAGTGGCAGACACAGCGAATTAGTATCAGATTTGGCACTTCAGATTTAAGTCTTTGATACACTCTATTATTAATCCCCACCATAACACTTGCATTATCAGTTCCAATGCCTCTCAAATTCTTCAAATCTAACCCAAAATATCTTAGGGTTTCTTTCAAACTGGCTACAATTGCATCTGCATTGCACTTTTTTAGTTCAGAGAGACTTAGAAATGTGGATATAATTTTCTCCTTTACTTCATCATGGTAAATTATAGCCACACCCAGATATTTGTGATCACTTATGTCAGTTGATTCATCAATGAGTAAACAGTAAGGCTTATTTCCCACTGCAGTTATTATTTCTCTCGTGAAATGAGGATAAAGAATGTTCTTTATAACGCCACTACATTTCGAAATTTTCATCTGCACCATAGTTGCAACCCTACTATCTGTGAAGCAACCTTTTCACAACTTGTTCAAGTGATCACATGTTGCAACTGCCGTATGTGTAGCTACATACATAGCCATTCTCCCTTCAGCTATCTGTGATTCAGCTTTTTTTCTGAGAGAATGAAATGGCACTGTAGGCTGTCTACCTTTTGAAAATGCTTGTGCATTTCCTTTATGTTTTTTTAGTATTTGCGTGATCTTTCAAATCACATAGATTTGATGAATGTTCACAGTGACAGAATTTGCAATTGGGGACCCTTTACCTCGGGCTGTTTTCTTTTCCGTTATCCACTCTTTTATCTGAGAATCACTCAGCCACTCTGTACGAAATTTCTGTTGGTACTGAGGTTTCCGTTTCGGCATTTTTAATATTTTTTTCTCTCTCTTTTTTGCGTAAACAGCAAAAGTGTTACTATCACAGCTGCACGGCCAGTAAGTGTGAGGGTCTGTGAGAGACAAGGTGAGGGGCCGCCCTGAGAGCTGTGCATGGGCCGTATGGAAATCCGTACTGGACGTGAACTGAACGAAACACGCACTACCGTATATGGTCGTGTTTACGTGGATGAGACAGAGATTGGTTTCAAGTCTTCAATTTTGAATTGATGAATTTGAGAGATAAGATTTGATGAAATTTATTATCTTTCTCATTATCGTATAACATCCCTCTAGCAAACCGCCAGACTAAATTGCAATCCCGCTAGATTTCCCGCTAGCTGCTAGATCCAAATTTTACCAGCTAGATTACAAGCAAAACCACCAGATTTAGCGGGAAAACCGCTAAATTGTCATCACTGGTTACGTGTGGGCAGGCAACTTGCTTCACGCACGTTTCAAACACCCCTGCCTGGGTTCTCATTGGTTACTCAACCTTTGAGATGCGCAACTGTAATTGGCTAATAGTGACGTCATTATTTCAAATCCCTACATCTAGCTATAATACACCATTTGTCATACATGCAATTGAAATTTACGACGTATATACAATTCTTATAATTTACCCACATCATGATAATGTAATTAATCAGAGGATATCAACTTCGCTTTATTAATTAATCATTTCGGTAATAATATACAAGAGGAGGGTACGGACGAGATTAACAATTGAAAAATGCTCTCTCTTGGTTCCGCATTCCACTCATAGATGACTCTCGGTGTGTATTTCAAATTTGCACCAATAAAGGGAGGAAGCGACCTACCCACATACAATCATTACACAGTCACAGTCAGTCTGCCTGAGCCAGACCACCACCAGCACCACAGCTGCGCTCTGCACCCACTCTCACAGATCGTATTATTTCGTCTCGTGGCATACAATTACCAGAATAATCCAAACCATTGTGGATTATTCTAGCTGGTTGTATTGACAGCTGGCTGGCCAGATAATTACGAGTGATAGAGAGTGGAGCTGGCTTGTTACAGCAAGCTGTCCAGAATCTGCCCACGAAGTCTAGCTAACGATCTTCTAATAAGGCAGTGCTATTCAACCTGGGTGGACAGTCCACCTTAGGGTGGACGAGATTAAGTAAGAGGTGGAAGAGATCCTGATCTGCACGTGTCTGTATATAATAGTCGTAGAATTGAGATATGAAAGTTAGATTTTAAATGTTAAAATGTGAGATTTTTTAAGAGACTATTTTGGGGGGAGGTGGGTGAGGGGTGGACAGCTTCTACCTAATCACCACTAGGGGTGGACGACATAAAAAAAAGGTTGAAGACCACTGTTCTAAGGTAAGTATTACGGGTGATATAGGGCATAAGGCTGTATGGAAATTGACAGCTGGTGGAAGAAAATATCTAGCAAGATAACGAACGAGTGTTAGTTTTGATTTGAAATCATCGAGTTAACGTAATTGTGTAGGAAAAGTCCTGAAATAGCACCTTAATTAAATTAATTAAAGCGTTACCTTTGCCTAATTCTTGTGTAGTTAACGCAAAATTAGAAAAATCGTAAGAAAATATCGTATGGAGAATAAAAAAAAAAATCGTTACAGAAAGAAGTACCGTAAATAGATCCTTACGTTATTTAGCTAGCTGGCTCAATTAATTTACGTGTGTGTGAGTGTATGCGTGTGAATATTTATTTTTATAAATGTAAATAAATTATTGTTGGTCTGATTGAGAATAAATATAGCATAGTAACAAAATTAGTCTTTGTGTGACCCTACGTAGCTGATAAGAACTACTATTCATGCATATATAAATGGGAACCCATAATGATAAAAGTAAAATTAAGTATTGTATGAGTGGAAGGACAAAGGATTTATCTCCAGACATCATGGCGCCTCGACCAACGACGCCACGTTGTCCGGGTTAAGGTAAGAATAATATCACTAAAATAATACCACTAATAATCTATCTTCCCC
>JAWQEG010000033.1:1440000-1730000 GCA_033782935.1 Petrolisthes cinctipes
TGAATTGAGGAACTGAAGGGCATGGAAAAACAACTGGAGGAAGAAACTGAGGCCTTAACCCTTTCAGTAGTTGACTATGAGAGTATGATCGATGCCGATGTAGTCTATATTTAAAAAAATAATTAATTAATTTAAGCTCATTTAGGGAGTTATTATTACTTTCTTTATTTTTATTGTACCTTTATATGTCTTATAAGTACGAAAATATACCCTGAAAGTTTTATTTTATCACAAAAAAGGAGTATAAAAGAAGAAGTTTCTGCCATTATTTTGAACCGAGCGATTGACGCGCCGCTACCAGGCGTACGATGTCAATTTGCCAGGCCACCGTGCCCAAGCAGTACGAACAAGGTGTGTTGGTGTTGGTGACTTGAGCTCTTGCACACACTCCTCCATACAGTACTGCATTGCGTTTTCTATTATTTTTTACTTTCACAGTTGTATTGTACAGAAAAAGGATGGGAATCACTGTACTTTCTGTTATGTATTATCTGGACAGTTGAAGAGAAGAGGATTGAGAATTATTGCATTTCCTATTATTCCTTACTTGGAGGTTTGTACAGAGATGTGTTGAGAATTACTGTATTGATTTTTCTGTGTTGAGAATTTCTGTATTGCAGTTCCTTCCTGTTATTTACAACTTTAATAAGTGTGTAGAAAAGAGGTGAAACTTATTGCATTTCCTATTACTGTACTACTTGAAAAGAAAAGGTGTGATATAATTATTGCATTTCCTATTAGTACCTTATCCATTACAATATTTATATTAGTTTTACAGTTGTACAGAATACGAGTGACACTTGTTGCATATCTTGTTGCTGTATTTATTATTTGTACTGCATAGTTTAGTCGGACAAGTAAGGGGTGAGAATTAGTACATATCCTATTATTTATTACTTGTATAGTTGTACAGAAAATGGATGGGAATCATTGTAGCTTCTGTTAATTATTACTTGGACAGTTGGAGAGAATAGGGTGAATCATCCTGTAATTTCTGTATAGCCTAAATTGGATTGCATATCATGTAATTTATTACCAATTTCTATGTAAAGCCATGGTATAGATATACAGTAATTATATCTATGAATAAGAATCTATATTTCCCTTATTTACCTAACCATCATGTATGTATATTTTTATACTGGTTGTTTGCCTACTAACTTTTGCACATTGTAGCCTTCAGTAAATGATAATGTAACATCACGTTATCATATCAAACTCCTAATAACTCTTTACCATCCATATTTTTGTTCATTTTTTCTGAAGAGTCCAAATCATGGAACTATAAAGTATATAAGGTCTCTGTCCCCAAGAAGATCCGAAAAATTCATCGAAACTCGATCCACGTAAGCGACTCCCGCTAACTCGTGATGATGACTGGATTCAGTGGATTGTTTTCTCACCGGCTGAGTCACCGCTCGCGGCACCTGACTGGCTGCCAGAGGCCGCAGTTATTTTTTTTATTTTTTATTTTGTTTTGAGAAATCATTGTTCCTTTCTATGACAGACTTACAAGACTAATGATAAAAGTACAATTAGTGAATAAACGAATATCTAAAAGACTGCAAAGGAGCTCTATGCCTGTGTTTCAGAATGAGAAGTAAAAAATGCCTTGGGCACAGCACATGTTTCGCTACTCTCACACGTAAGCTCAGTATGGGCACAGACGCTGTCTCAGCAGGATCAACTATAATGTTAACTTGGACTCCAAAAAACAAGCTGATGCTGACTACACAAGAATGATGGAGTCACATAAACGAGCCATCAACAGCAATATCCAGAGAAAACTTGTGAATCTTAACGGAGGGCAACTAAAATATCCATGTCCTCCAAACGGTTACACGAACCTGACCAACAAGACACTAACTACTGATCAAGAAGAACTTCTGAACTTTGGATTAAACTGTCACATCATGAAAGCCCCTATGAAATATGAAAATAACCTCGAATGCGAGATACTCATCGATAATGTGGAGAACCTAGCAAAACAAAAGAAAATCACTGTGGAACCTCCATTTAAGACCGAGGTCATCAAAGCTGCCAAACATCTCCATACTGACCCTCATCCTGAGTGGAGCTCATCCTGAGTGACAAGAGCAAGTTCAAGAAAATTACCAGGGATCCTACAGAGGCACTGAAGAAGAAGTTAAACAAGCTCAAAAACACCACGAATTTGCTCAATGGGGGTACGAAGCTGCCCAAACTGTGATGGTGTGGTGGAGGACTTGGTGCAGTTGTCTCTCCTCTTTCTTGCTTGTTTCTTCCTTCTCCTTTATCTTCTTAGCTTCACGGGCCCTTTGTGCACTCTGCCTCATAAGTTTAGTGTGTTTTTTAACCCCTCCTATGTTGACAGCAGCAATAGTCCGTGATTAACAAGGACTATCGTGTTTCGGTAGGAGAGGCCAGAAAGCGACATCCACCCCCTACCAGCTTTGGGGAAACACTGAGGCTGCCTATCCAGGGCTCCTGGCTCCTGGCCCTCCTGGGGTCCTGGGCTCCTGGTCCGACTCTTGGATGTGACTCTGTGAGCTATCGTCCGTTGGCGTCTTGATGTCTAGAGGGTACCTGGAGTTGCCAGATACCTACATGATCACAATTTCTTGCAAAGAAAGAAAAAAAAATTGGAGAGATTAATTTTGATGCATATCCAGCAACTAATAAAACCAGCATACTTTAAAATCCAAACTGATTTTGGGGTAACAAGTTAAATATAGAAAGCGGGGAATTACTGAGCCAACAGGTGTTCAAATTCCCTAGATTAAACCAGAGTAATAGTTATAGGTATACACTCTTCTAGAAGAACAGATGATCTTTTTGGAATCGATGTTACTGTATAATAGCAAAGGGAAAAAACCATGACAAATAGAATAATAAATAAATAGAGCAAGTTGAGGAGCCAATGGTAATCTATATTAAAGAAATATAAAATTCAATAATGTCATTCACTGTAAAATAATATAAATAATTCAAGAGAGTCTGTAATTCTTAGGATCTTGTAGTGACCCAAGTACCTTGTATCCAAATTCCTTGTGTCCTACATCCTCCAGGAAATACCACGAGTCTAATGCTCTGGCTTGCAACATAGCCCCGCATACTTCCCCACTACGACACCGCTCCAGTCGTCCACTTAGCTGTCAGCCTCCACACAGGGAACACACTCCTCTCCCTCGCTCTACCCTGCTAGCCGCCTCGCCCGACACCGTAGACCGCCATCACCGCTCTCAACCAAGCAACTCTCAAGCACTGAACCAGCAACTCTAAGGCAACGCTCCAGACTCTCAAGCTACGCTCCTGAACTCTCTAGCATCACCGCAAGCAATCCAAGGGCATCCTAGGCGGGCAATGCAGCGGTGGTAACTCTCTTGGGTCACACTCTACTGAATAAAACCGTGCCTAGTATTGGTAGTCTATTATACACCTTTGGGTAGTAACGACCTCCTGACATTATAATCTAAATGCCAAAGACGTTGTAACGTTGGGAGGCCATAACTACCGAAGGTGTATAATAGACTCCGATACTAGGCATGGATTTATTCACAGAGTAGACACTGGTAAAATACAACAGTGGACCCAAGCACAAGGTGATGACTTCCCGCTTGCCTGAATGCTAGTGTTGCTTGTAGAAGGTAGTCGTGTTGCTTGTAGAAGGTAGTCGTGTGGCTGCTCGAGGGTGACTGTAGGGTAGCGTGTAGGTCGAGGTGGCTTGGCGTGGTGCAGCGAGGCGAGGACAGCAGTGGCAGAGCTGGAGGAGAGAGAGTTGTTGACTGGTTGGCTGTCCCGGTGCTAGTGGCAGAGCATTGGTAGAGAAGTGCAGCGGCTGGGCTCGGTTGCAGGCTTACGCACTAGCCGACATGTGAAGGCGAGGATGCGTAGGTGTAACATAGAGAATGGGAAAACCTAGTGCTTGGGTCACTACAACGTAAATTTGGTTTAGAACAAGGATTCGGTAAAATGATGTTTGCATCACTCTCCTTAATTGCATAACTGAAGCTAGGAAGTTTGGTTTCCCACAAGGGTCAAACATGACTAATCCATCCGGTTTACACAACCGAAACTATGTGCTTTGATATCCATTTATTTTATTTATTTATAGCTTTTTTTAAGATATCCTGTAGCAATATATCGACAAGAGAGTAAAATTTACTTGAGAAATTTTTGTGGGAAGAGAAGCGAAGATGAAAGGACCAGTCCTGTCTCAGGAGTCCAGCATGCAACTTGTAATGGCGGGTCTTGTGGCTCACTTAATGGCAGCATCGTCAACACACTAATAAAAAATAAAAAAATATTGCCATTATCATATTCAAAAACATAATAGTTACCTTATACCTAAATTATACATGATCAAATATGGTCATCAGTCACCCTATACCGGAATCAAACCCAAGCCCAGCTATTACATGACATGGGAGTTACCCATTAAACCATTTATAACTTAAAATTAAAGAGTCAGACACTCGAAAATCTTAAAAACTTTCACATCTCCGTTGGCCCAAGGACGAAGCTCAGTTTCTTTCTCTGCCGAGGCTCAAGCTAGCTATCAAGGCCAACATACTCACGAACATACTGCTGACAACCCTCCGTGTTAAAGGAATCAGATGCGAGTGAGTGTGTGTGTCATCAGCTCAGATGCATCGTGGTTTCTTTTACTATAGTTGCTGTTACTATAGCTGCTATTATTGAGGTTGATGGTAGGACCAACATCAGGATAGTCTGGACCCCAACTGATCCCTATGAAAAACCGATTTGTTATCCCCAACTTCCACAAACTAATACTGAAATGTAGTATTATTTATCATACGAAAACTAGAATCCCCTTCCTATAAAGACTGTAACATCAACTATTCTTCATGTTTCTCTCGCATGGTTGTTATTCATAGTACAGATCTCACCTGTCATTCACTGTTTCATAAGGCTGTTAAAATGTACTTTAAATAAGGTTCTGTGTTTACATTCACTCCTCGTTGTCGTCGTTTTCGTAGTGAGAGCTGCCAACACAGAGATTGCAAGTACGAACATGGAGGCTGAACAAAAGTGAATCATAATGAATCGTTCAGCTGAGTGGGTCCGTGTTGATGAAAACTTTTAAAAATGACACAGGCATTTATGCGTGACAAACTAAATATGTAGTCCGCTGCAAAGCTACTACTAGCGACTATCTTGGTATTACTGACCGCATCAATGACCCGACCTAGACATGTGACTTGTGCGACACAAACAAAATACTGTACATAGTGCGCAACCTATTGGCACCTCCCACTTCTATTAGCAGCTACCTTGGTACTTCTGACTTTACCAGTGACCCAGCCTTGACATGGTGCATCCATCGTCCATTTAAAATGCAGACCCAGTAGTATTAACATCTCCTTCCAGCAGCTACATCTTACTTTGCTACTCATTATAGGCTACTGCGTTCAGCTAATATTCTTTTTTGTTGATTGCAGCCTGTCAGATTTAAGTCCCTAGGCTTAAATCTCCAACCACAGTAGGATTTTTTTACGTTTATTATGCTCTCCCACGTGGGCTTCTACGTGGTCTCCACTTGGGCCAGTTAGGAAGACGCATAGGTCTCCTTGCCTCACACTGTAGCCATTCTTAACTTTATTTTTTTTGTGTGTGTGTGTGTGTTTTTTTTTTTTTTCGCCCTACCCTTCCTGCCCTCCTGTGCCTGAGGAAAATCTGGACGAGTGCTAGGAAGGTGTTTCATCAATGAGGTGTGCCCCTATTGAAGACAAACCAGCGTTGGTAGCTTAGCTTGGCCTAGTCAGGTCTTCCATTGCCATGTCTTTTTCATAAACATCCCCAGACCGAAGCCGAGGCTGGCTACACTCCCTTGTGACTTCGGCTCCGGGTAGGTACATTTAATGGCAGCAACCCTGCCGGGTCCCTCTGCGAGGGAGGCTCTGAAGGCCTTCCATGGCCTTTCTACCTCCTGCTCCCCTTCTGGCTCGTCCTCTAATGGGGGTTGGACCAAGGCCGAGGCCATGAAATGCACTAACACCCCTCAAGTTGTGAACGGCGTTTACACAGGTCGGTTTGGACTCGTTCATCTTACCTTACCATAGAGAGCTATCCCATAAGCTGGCCCTTTATACAAGGAAGGCTCTGTAAGCTGCAGAACAAATCCTCAGGTTATCAGGCCAGGCCCCTTCATCTCCTTTTGTGCCTCCTTCTCTTTCTCCTACACCAGCACCGGGATCTCTTCCTTCAGTTCGGTAGTCTCTCATGACACCTACGCCATCTTAGTCTACCATGCACCTTTCCTCTGGGGTGGTTGGGGATAATGGGCTCCAATCCAGCGGCGTCGTCCTTGACCCTGGTTGAGATGACCGCCCTCCTCAACCCATTCAGCAGTGGTGTCCACTCCCTATCAGCCACCTCTCCCCCCTCCTCTTCTGGCGGGCTGTTACAGGCTGATTTAATAGCATCACTTGTTTTGTTTAGTGAACTCTAAGTGGAGCAGGGTAAGGCTTGGTTTATTCAAATCCTTCCGAAGTGACTTGAGATTCATCTGGATTCACTTCTCTTCCAGCAATCGGTACCTCCACTTCTCTTGGTTGCTTTTGTGTTTTGCCATAGTTTGCCTATAGTTTATCTTAACTTCAAAGGAAAGCTAAGTACAGTTTTAGATATAAGATATTTCTTATGTTCATTGGTTGTTTTACCGTGTCTGTTCCCTATGTCCATTGTCAGGTTAAGGTTATATTTATGTTATATGATTAATTTTGGTGATTGATTTATGTTATATGATTAATTTTGGTGATTGGTGAAAGTATGTAAACTTCCATGGTGACTAGGACATTTTTGTTTGAATAATTGGAGTAGATACTAGTCATGAACCGATACTTTTTTTTGTTCGGTGGTTCCATGTATATATTTTAATTAAAATAAGTTGTGTATATAAGTATTACATGATGTTGCTTTCATCAAACCTTTGACTGTTATATTTTATTACTCTTTTCGTCGCACACTTCCCTCTTAGCTCAACATAACGGGGCCCACACCAGCACCAGCTGCTAAACATTGTTCACTCTCTCCTATCGTTTCTTCTTTCTCTTCCTTTATCTATCAGTTTCTTGGTCTCCACTTTCAAATACTGGATCGCTCTCATGGGTAGACAATAATATGATTACCTGGTCCCCGGATGAGACGGACCCGATTGGCTGGACGAGAAAGGACAATGTTATCCTGAAGTGGGCCATATAGGACAACAGGGATCAGCAAATCCTATTTAATGTAATTTGTTTCATCCTCCCACAGGTCTGTCGATTACCCGAGTTGCCAAACCGAGGAAGGACATGGCATACCCAGCACCGACAATAAGACCAGCGATGACACAAACTGCCGCAAAAGGCTAGCAGAGGCAGATGGATCACTGGTTAGCAGAAAAGGGGCTAATCCCTGCAACTTCTCGCGTCCCAACCCAAGCGTCCTACAAAATAGGATGGTCCTACTATGGTGCCTCATGAGTTGGAGCGAAGCCTGGCCCTATCACGGCTGGGCCACCCATGCTAACCCATCTGGTAAGCCTCCCTCCTGGTTGTCTCTTACTTGATTATATCCTCAACCAAGGTACAGGATGATTACTGTGGTTAAGGGAGACAGCATCCCTGAACCTCCAGTTTGCCTACTAGCACGTTCCCAGCCATCCTCGATCCCATCACTTCCTGACGTTTGTTGTTGGACAAGACAGGGGTCTGTTCGTATGTATCTGGATGATAAGCTAATACACACTCTCGGGAAAAACTTTTGGCCAATCTCCAGATCGTGCTTGGGGTCCTGGCCCACTTGGAGTTCCTGGTGAACTGCCCCAAGTCTTTCCTGGTCCCCATGCAACTGCTCTGCTGGCTCGGCCTAGATTGGTATACGACCCTATCATTTTTTTAAGACAATGTCACACGTACACTTCTTAAGGTACATCCGAGTATATTTGACTAATATTATTTTCAGAAGGCAATTGGAGGCTCTGCTGGGGACCCTAAACTTCACTATCCCTGTAATCCCCCTTGGTTTTCTGTAACACCACTGGCTCACACAGGCAATCAACTGGGCAGTCTCTATCCACTCAAGGGGCTACCAATATCCTGTCCCATGGATCCTACACTGTCTTCTTTGCATATAGTTCAGGCCCAGGATTCTCACCACTCCAGTTCCTTCCCCAACCATGCTCATCTCTATGGACGCATTTTATGTGGGCTGGGGGTATCAATCACACCTCTGGCACCAGGCCTGTTGGGAATGGTCCAAAGAGATAAGTAGCCACATATAGGGAGCTAGGTTTATTCCGACAGTTCCTAGACCGGATGCCAGGGATAGTCGACATGACTATTTGGCTTGCTATGAACAATTCCACTGCAATAAGGTACATACAACACCTAGCCCTATCAGAGACGATCTTCACAGCAGCATCTCACTTCTACTTACACCTCTCAGTGAGGTTTGTGCCGGGCCGGGGAAACGACTGTGTGGTTGCCCTATCCAGGTTCAACGAGACATTGGTGGAGAAGCACCTGTGCAAGCAGGTGTTCTGAACCCTATTAGACCGATTTGGTTTCCCTGAGGTTGACCTCTTCTCCTCTGACACCACAGCCCAGGCTCTCACTAGCAGAGCTCTGTTGTCTCCAGTCAGGTACAAACTAAAGTTAATTTGCAGCGGTTTGCTACACTGCTCTGGTGCACCTTCAGTGCTTCTGCTTTGCTGGAGGACAACTACTATGGGTTTCAGGGCCCGTGAATCATCGTTTTTTGCAATTATCTCCCAAAGTAATTGCTGTATTAGATTGGTTCTTTTGCACAGTGTACAACACACCTCAACCAAATTTTTAGCAATGTAATACAATGGCAAATGTTGTTAATTACGGCGTTTACTCTTAGCGTTTAAAGTCAAAGTCAAATAAGTCGGCATGACTAATGTACGCTTTCGAACGTCGTCTAGCGCCCATCCCATCCCTCCCCACCTCTTTTCCTCCTCCCTCACGTTTACTTCCGCCCTCCCGTGTGTGTGTGTGTTCACTTTTATGCAGATGTTTATAGTGTGGCTTTTAATTAATTCAATCTAAGTATACTAGGTAATTCTGTAATTTGAATAACCACTCTCATGGAATAAAATGATTCTGACTTTGATGCTTATTCTCATTCTGCCCAATATGTGAAAATGAGGGTCACACACTTAAAAGATGAAAGGCACATGAAGGTTCTGGGAATGAAATTGTATTTAATTCCCTGTTGAAATAGTGCATGTACAGTTGCCCAAGAAAAGACTGCAACCAAATTTGCTGGTGTGTGGCAATATCCGGCAGCTGCTCCAAAGTAAACATTCGTATTTTATTAATGGATCACTCAGAACCTACAAACTTTGTATGGGTGGATGTTATTGGCTTCAGCTAATTACATTCATCCTTACAACGGTTATAGGTTCTGAGTGATCCATTGATGAATTACGAGTGTTTATTTTGGAGCAGCTGCCATATATTGCCACATACCCGCAAATTTTGTTGCAGTCTTTTCTTGGGCAACTGTACATAATATATCTATATAATAATACAGATGCTATCACGAACTCTTAGTTCACGCACCACCCTATATCATAGCTTTAACTGTCGGAGGGTTTGCACTGTAACATTGTATATTTAAATAATCAATACCTACCGTAACATATGTTATGTATATATGGTAATGGAGAGGAGAGAATGAACGGGAAATGAGAGGGAGGGGCGGACGGGTAGGGGATGGGGAGGAGATTATGATCGGGGGGCATGGCGAGGGAGGGTGGTAGGGATGGACGGGATTGGGGAGTAGTGTGTGTTCGAATGTCAACGTTGGCAATGCTCGACTATGCCATCAGAGTCAGGAGTAAATGCCGTAATTAACAACATTTGCCATTGTACTACATTGCTAAAAATTAGGTTGAGGTGTGTTGTACACTGTGCCAAAGTACCATTCGATACAACAATTACAGTACTTAGGAAGATAATTGCAAAAAAACGATGATTCACGGGCCCTGAAACCCATTTTGTAGTAGTAGTGTAGTAAAGTAGTTAGTTGCTCCCCACACCAGACCCGCAGCACTTACTGCCCCAGGGGAAACTCTGTGGTAGTGGGGCCCTGAAACCCATTTTGTAGTAGTAGTGTAGTAAAGTAGTTAGTTGCTCCCCACACCAGAACCGCAGCACTCGCTGCCCCAGGGCAAACCCTGTGGTAATGGGGTCCAGTAATCTGGTGCGTCGTTTAGGCGCCTCTTTTTCTCAATCTACTTTTTCTTCTATATTTTTCGTGCGACCTCCTGGGCCTGCGTGTGTCTCCTATCTGAGCGCCGGTATTCACCTTGGGGGTTCCTACTACACCACCCCTCGCATTAGGCAGGTTCGGTGGTGAGGAAGTTCCTTGCACACAAACTCCGATCACCTAGCTGGTATTGGAGAACGCCGCCAGGCTTCTACCCGGGGGGGGGGGGGGGTAAAGGAAAACTTATTCTCTTCCCTTATTGCCTATTATTGTCTATTTTAGGGGGTTGATACAATAATTAGGGAGTTAGGTTGGTGTGCCAGGAAGAGGGGTCGGACGTAGTCTGATACTCAGGATGGATGTTTCCCCGACTAGCCTCCCTCCTCCTCAAAGAGGGAGGTTGACGACCAAGGACCAAACTAGGACAATGGCGGATGATAATGGAACCCCAACGGCAGACAGACAACGACAATTTAATATTGGAAATCCTCCAATGAATGCTCGCTATGTATATGTTCGATGTGTGAACGTGGGTCAGTCTCTCAGGACTGTTAACCCATTTATCATAAAAATAGTCCTTGATCGTCAGGTGGGTGGCAGTCTTGATTATGTTAAGAAGTTGCATGATGGTAGTCTCCTGGTTAAAGTGCTGAAGGCATCCCAGGTAAAGGATCTCCTTAAACTGACACAAATTCATGACCTTAAAGTGAAAACCACCGTTCCAGTAGGCCCAAATACTTGAAAGGGCGTAATTTTCCATAAGGATTTGGCAACCATGGATGAGGCAGTCATTTTAGAGGGCATGAAGGACCAAGGCGTTGTTGATGTTCGAAGCATGACCAAGAAGAGAGAGAACATGAGAGAAATATACCTTATGTTTCTTGACTTTTCCTTCAGCTCAGATTCCGGACACAGTTAAGATTGGATAAGAAATAGTTCAGGTCAGACCATATGTACAGAAACCTATGCGTTGTTTCAGTTGCCAGAAATTCGGACACACAGCATTGAGGTGCTTTGGGAAGGATTCAGATTCATTCTCTTGTGGAAAATATGCTGGTAGTCACGAGACATCTTTGTGTTCTGCGACAGTATTCTAGTGTGCTAATTGCAGCACCAGGAAAGTGCAACTGACTGCAGGAGCCTTAAAGTGGAGACTGAGGCAATGGAATACATGAGGACTCATGATATTAGTTATGGTGAGGCAAAGAGGAGGGTTGAGGGGGTTAACCAGACTACCACAGTTTTCTATGCTGCAGCAATGACTGGCACCACTGCTGATGCAACTCATGCTAGCGTGATTATCAAGGATAAAGATAAGGAAATAAAAGTATCAAAGGATCAAGTTAACAAATTATTGGTTGAAGTAGATAAATTGACTAAGAAACTGGATTGATTGGTTTTATTAATGCCATTAGACATTTGGTGGTGCAACAGCTAGAATCATATACCGCCCAACATAAAATGGTTATCTCATCATTAATAAAATATTTACACACACCAAACAGGCTTCACCACCCCGAAAGGAATAGGCAGCATGATTAAAAGAACATATAAACTAAAAGGCACATTTATACTAAAAGAACCTGATTAACTCCAGTAAAATATGTAAAAGATAAAAATTTAAACAAAATTGAACTATCTAAAAAGCCATAAATATATAAAAATTCATAATAATGGAGGGTGTTCCCTCCCACACTACAAGCGTCCTCCCCAAGCACCTGGGAGAGACTGTAAGAACCATCACCCACCCGGTACTCGGAGAGGTGCCTACGACGAAGGTTCCAAGGCTGGGACACTCGACAATAAGATGCCGTACTGTCAGAGGAACCAGACAATCATCACAGTAGGGAGGGGGTGCCCTCTCCATTAAAAAAACATGAGTCAATAGTGTGTGGACAATGCGGAGACGGACAAGAGCCATCTCCCACCGGAAGGATATGCCGCTGTAGCTCCACAAACCAAGGTGCTGGCGGATGCCACGGAGCTTGTTAGGCCCAATGGCATCCCTTCTGTCCTGCCAGCGGGAACGAACAGCAGCATCTATGTATGGTCGAAGGTCCACTGCAGGAACGGGATGACGCCTGGCAGGAGGCCAAGAACTGGAGACTGTAGCCTTAGCCAGGGCGTCAGCCCGTTCATTCCCATCTACACTCACATGAGCCGGGACCCAACAAATTGTAACTCTGCGGCCATGACGACTCAAGAGGACAAGCCACTCGAGAATGGCCAACACCAGGGGATGGGAAAAGTTAAAATTGTACAAGGCCTGCAAGGCACTACAGGAATCGCTAAAAATAGTAAAAGAAGGCTGAGGGAGAGTAAAAATCACTTGGAGGGCATATAAAATTGCCGAAAGCTCAGCAATAAAAATTGACAAGACAGAAGGGGGCCTGCCGCAACGACAAAAGTCAGGAAAGACAACTCCAAAACCAACTCCAGCATCATACTTTGACCCATCAGTGAACACTGGGAGGGACTCCCTGTGAGTGAAGGCATGTTCTAAAAAGAGGGAACGAGCCACTGGAGGAGGAAGAGATTCCCCTCTTTTCTGAAAAGCAGGTGCAGGGGAAATCTTCTGGAAGAAGCCATGGAGCCACCCTGGGGACCCGCACAGGACCCTCAACAGGTTAAGAGTCTGGAGGCAAGAGACCTTAAGTGTACGTAAGTGGGGAACCCAAGTCAAATTTTTGTCAAAAAGGAGACCCAAAAAACGAGTCTCCTCGACACAACGTATCCAATGGCCATACATGAATAAGTCTGGATCAGGGTGGACGCCTCAGATGCGGCAGAAGTGCATAGCAACTGTCTTGGCAGGAAAAAATCGAAACCAGTAAGAACCAGCCCAATGCGACACCCTGTCGAGGGCAAGCTGCATGCGCCGCTACACCACTGACTAACGAGAAGCAGCAAACTAGACCACCAGGTTGTCAATGTACATCGAGTTTGCTATACCCTCCGGAAGGGATGAGGCAATGGCAATAATTGGTACTGCAAACAATGTGACACTGAGGACGCTTCCCTGAGGAACGCCCTCATCCTGAGCAACGGATGCTGAGAAGGCTGTACCAACCCTCACAGAAAAACTGGGACCACTGAGAAACTCCTTAATAAAGAGTGGAATGTGACCCAACAGGCCATAAGCATGTAGTTGCTGCAGGATGCCATATTGCCATGTAGTGTCATATGCTTTCTCTAAATCAAAGAATACACAGACAAGGTGTTGATGTCGTGCAAAAGCCTCACATGCAGCAGCTTCCAACCTGACCAGAGCATCTGTAGTGGAACGGTGTTTACAAAAGCCAGACTGGAAAGGAGACAGAAAAAGACCCCATTCGAGGAAATATACCAGTCTGACATTCACCATCTTCTCAAATAGTTTACAGAGACAGGAGGTCAAGGCAATTGGTCGGTAATTGAGGGCAACACTAGAGTCCTTGCCCGGCTTGGGGAAAGGAAGGATGGTAGCAACCTTCCACCCAGAAGGGAAGACACTCTCCAGCCAGATTCTGTTATATACAGCTAGAAGAAATGAGATTGCCTCCTTACCCAAATGTCGCAACATTGCATAAAATTATGGTATACTGTCTGGGTCAGGAGAAGTGTCACCGCCGAGAGGGAGAGAGCAGAGTGCAGGTCTCTCAGGGTGAATATATGGTTATAACTTTCGTTCTCCTTCCCTGAGAGACCCAGGACAGTGCGCTCTTGGGCTCTCAACTCATGCCTGACAGCCAGAGGTCGAGAGTCACAGCTGGAGACTCTAGCAAATGCCTCCGCCATGGTGTTGGCCACTGTTAAGCCAGCCATGATCTTAATTCCATTGACCTTAAGAACAGGTGGAGAACTAGGAGCACACTTCCCCGCCATCTTATGGACTCTCCTGAACACTTGAGTGAGTGGAGTTTTTAGTATTAATTGAAGACACATAGACGTTCCAAGATGCACGTCGTGCCTCTTTTAAAACTCGTCTACTCCGAGCCCTTGCCCGTCGGAAGTCCTCTAAAAGAGTTGGGTGCCAACGATTGCGACGAAGGCGAGAAAAAGCAGCGGGCTTCTCCCGCACAGCAGTAGTGCAGACTGGTGACCACCAAGGGACAGGACGTTGGGGAAAGTGGCCAGAAGTTTTAGGGATAGAGTTGAGAGCAGCAGAGTGGAGCATATCAGTGAAATATGTTACAGCCTCGTCAGAGCTACAGAAGAGACCGAAGAAGTTAGCTCTCTAAAAAACTGCCACTTAGCCTTCTCTAATTTCCACCTAGGAAGACAAGAGTGTGGTTCGTACCTGATACCTTCTAAAAGTATAGGGAAGTGGTCACTGCCATATAAATCAGGCAACACACTCCAAGTAAAATCCAACAGAACACTGAGAGAGCAAAGGGAAATGTCAATAGCGGTAAAAGTCTCAGTAGGGCTATTAAAATTTGTCAAATCTCCTGTATTTAAAATCCCTAATCCCTCATCCTCAATAAAAGAAGTCAATAAAACACCCCTGGGGTTAACCGAACTGTTACCCCACAGAGGATAACGACCATTAAAATCACCCAATAAAATAAAGGGAGAGGGAAGGTCCCGTACAAGAGGGTTGAGATCACCCCTCTCAACTGTAACACTGGGAGGAAGGTATAGACTGCACACAGTGTACGGGAGGCCCATAAAAACCTTAACTGCAAAAGCCTGGAGCGAAGTGTCAAGCTCGGCGATATAGGATGGCAAATCCACCATGGTGACTCTGCCCTTCAAATGAATTGGAATATAATGCAGAGTATGCTGGAGGACCGGCAGGAATGTAGTCCCCAAGCATTGTCTCTTGGAGAGAAACACATGCAGTAGAGAAGCTAGAGAGAAGAATGTGCAGTTCCTCCCAAGAAGCGTGCAAGCCACGGCAATTCCACTGGAGGACACTGAACAGTGTTACTTTAGTACTGATTTTTGGGAAGCCTCACGGAGGTACTTGCCACTACAACCTTTACCTGAGGGTTTACTCAAACGATAAGTTTTGTCTTATTATGGGCCACTTGAAGAAGAAGGACCCGAGGAGTAGTACTTGGGGCAGTGATTGGGACGTAGACGAGTCCCTGAAGCATCTGATATTTTAGAAAAAGGTGAAGGTAGA
Source organism: Petrolisthes cinctipes (assembly GCA_033782935.1). NCBI lineage: Eukaryota > Metazoa > Arthropoda > Malacostraca > Decapoda > Porcellanidae > Petrolisthes > Petrolisthes cinctipes. Next base: position 1,455,332 of record JAWQEG010000033.1, read on the forward strand.
TGAGCAGGGATGTTCTTTGAAACAATTACATTTGTATGTCCTGTACAGCAGTATTATCACTGACACAGGCAGATACATCAACATCCATAATACACGTGGAAGAATTACTCCGCTGCTTAAGTGGAAGAGAAACTGAATCTTTTGAAGTCACAACATCCGTGGCATCCACATTCACTTCACGCCCCTCTGATGATCCAGAAGGGAGCTTGCGAGAAGGAACATCTATTGAATCCAGAGATTCATCAGAGCAACGAGAACGCTTCTGGTGAAATTGAGAGGAAACTATGGATGAGTCCACAGAGGCGGTTGCCTTGCAAGGAGGAACATCTATGGAGTCAAGTGCCTCAAAGGAATCACGAAGACGTCTCTGTAGCAGATTAGGTGACTTAGGTTTCCTTTTTGGAGAGCGTGTGGCAGCGTGAACCTTTACCACATGGACACCTTTAGCTAAAGTCTGAGAATTGTCATCAGTTTCATCAGGGTCACCAGAATGAGTGTCTGATATAGTTTCCAAGACAGAGAAACTATTAAGTAGTGAAACTTTAGATTCGCTCTCGAGAGAGGAAATAGCAGAAGCTTCTTGAGAGATTTGAGAGGGTGCTGCAACCGATTTAGGGCGAAGGGAGGAGGCGTATGTCTTCACACCACCATCCTTCTGTCGCCTGAAGTTGAGTTGCTGTCTGACACTACCAATACTGATGAATTGGGTGTTAGCCAAGTGGAGGATATCATGCTCAAGGAGGTACATCTTACATTGGCAAGAACGTAAGGGGTGAACATCCCTGCCGCAAAAGCAGTAACTCTCTGACTGACACTCAGAAGTAAGATGCGAGTCAAGAGCAGAACAATTACCGCACAGGGAACGGTTGTTGCAGTTCCTCCTCCCATGACCAAAATCATAACAACAGAAACACTACAAAGGACGGTCAACAAAATACTTCACCTCAAAAGATGTGGGGTTAATGTTAACGCGATCTGAGATATGCGAGCCATAGAAAGTGAGGATGATCATATTTTTACTGTCTTTCATCTTTGTTACTCGTTGGACACTGTTTGGGCACATAGCGAGAATGTCCTCTTCTGAAAATTCATACAGGTCCTCATTATATATATGCCCCTTGCTATAATTAAATGTTCGATGTGGTTTGATAGATTCAAACATGCTATCAGAAAGACAGGGGAGATTGAGGATCATCATGGCCTGTGTAAGATCTTTGGCTCTGATTAAAACGCCCTTACCAGATTTCTTTATGTAGCCCATTGGTAGTAATCCAATTTCTTTCTCCAGATACCGGTAAGCATGGATAAGGTTACCACGTCCCTCCCTGTAGTAAGCCACAAACCAAAAGGGTGTAGGAACCCGACGTTCCTTAGGTACATGCTCTACAGAGTCATCAAAGATGTTAGGGCAGTAGTCATTGTCACTGTCAACTACATTGGTGGACCGATATCAACTGAACTTTGCAGTGAGTGTCCCCCACAATCAGAGAATCTTTTGTCTCAAAAGCTGCTTTGGCAGCAGCATTTGTATTGAAAGTAATATAGCACCGATTAGACCTACAGTCGCTGTCATGAGTGATTTGGATACGAAGAACCACTCCAAAACACTTAAAAATGGAGATGATAGCGCCATAGGAAAGGGATGCAAGTACAGTACATTCGTTAACATTAACGTATTCAAACCGCTAACAGGGTTTGTCGAAACAACATCCGACCTGCTTAGTCTTCTCTTTTTTGCAGCCTTCTGCATACCACCACGACCAGAGAGTGATGTCTCGAGGGCCTGGTCGACCACCGCTCGAGGAAGAGATTGGTGCTTTTCGTTATCAATATATCATTGATTTTGTTATATTGGCCCCAGGAGCCAAGAGCTACTACCTACCGCGCCACAATGGCTCGAACGTTTGCCCACGACGGTGCTGAGACCCCCTTCCCCAACATCTCCTGGCTCAGACACCAAGCCATCCAACATAGGACGGCCCCTAGATGGCGGTTCCTCTGGAGGGCAGCACTGATGGTTCGTACTGGCAGCTTATTGCATGGGAACCATTTAGTCTGGTCTCTCACTGGCGACCGTACTAGCATGGGAAGCCCTCTCTCCCCGAAATCGGGATAGAGCAGGGGCCGGAGCCCCCTCTAGTCTAGCTCGCCAGGTCTCAGAGACAGGCAAGCCCCCCCACCACGTCAAGGCTGTTCCCGTTGGTTGGGCTAAGAAACTGGATGAAATTGCTGTATCAACCCAGCAAAAGAAGCATAAAAATGCTGATGACACTGATTCAATTTCAAGGTCTCATGTCCTCGCTCAGATAACTCCCATGAGGCATACATCCAGGAGTCGCTCCGTCTCTCGCGAGATGGGCCGTTCGAGCACTGGCTCTGTATCTCGTGCACAAATAGGTTCGGTCTCATGGATGAGGCTCCCCAAACCCCTGTAAAGAGCGATAATCTTCGCGCTAACCACAATCTAGTGGAACTGTCGAAGTCTTAGAGCTAGATAATATGTACTCAAACTCATGGCCTCTTCTTATGCTGCCGATATTATTGCCGTTCTGAAAACTTATCTGAACGACCAAGTCGAAAGCGAGGTTGTTCAGCTTCGGAACTACAGCTTAATCAGGAGAGACCGTGGGGGGAAGGGGGGTTGCAATCTACATCTCCCATAACCTCACTTTCACTGATATGCCTGTAATTTTCCTCTGGAAAGTATCGCTTGCAGAGGTAAATTCGGTGGAACCTACCTGACTATCTGTTCTGTCTACTGTCCTCCTGACACGGTAACTTATGATGATATTTTTTATCTATAGGATAGCCTGTCATGTAGAAAATTAATTCTAGGGGATTCCAATGCTCATCATATGTTATGGTTTTCTCTGCGGGATGATAGGAAGGGGGAACAGGTGGCTAAGCTAATCAGTTATTCCAATTTGGTTCATCTGAACGACGGTAGTCCGACGAGAGTTAGCGATAATACCGGTGATTTTAGCGTAATGACCTATCTCTGATCTCCCAATCATTGTGGCCTCGAGCCAGTGGTTACTCATTGACGACTCATTGGAAAGCGACCATTTTCCTATCTTGCTTAAATTTCCAAGCGACAATATCACTGAGTCTTCAGCACCTAAATTTAACGTTAAAAAAGCAGACTGGGTGTCCTTCACAAAGAAGGTCAATATTGAAATTGTTGGAGAAACCATTGATGATAAAGTCAATAGTGTTAAACATAGTATCCTCAAAGCCGCAATGGCAACAATTCCTAAGACTTCGATAGATAGTGCAAAGCATAGAGTCCCATGGTGGACTCCAGATTGCCGTAGGGCACTGTGTGAGAGAAATAGAGCCTACAGGCTTTTCAAAAATCACATTAGTGATGAGAACTTTTGCAAGTATAAACTTGCGAGAGCTAGGAATCGTATAGGACCATCAGACAAGCCAAACGAGACAACTGGCGATGCTTTGTCTCTAGTATCAATAGAGAAACACCAATATCACAAGTATGGTCCCCTGTAAAGAAAAAATATATATAAAAAAAAAAACATCACATAGAATAACCAACATTTCTTTCAATAACATCAACTATGACAAACCTAGAGACATTGCTAACGCCCTCGCCAGGCAGTTCTCTTTCGCTAGTACCTCTGAAAATTACCATCCAGCTTTTCTGCCCATCAAGGAAGCAACAGAGCTGCAGCATATAGACTTTGCCACAGGGGATGAATTAGATTACAACAGTGATCTAACAATACAAGAGCTTGTCCAAGCCCTAGGAGCCTGTAGTGGGACATCCCCGGGACCCGATTAGATTCGGTATGAGATAATAAAGCATCTTGATCATGGGTCCATGATCAAGTTGTTGCAGGTGTACAACGAGATTTGGAGGGGTCAGACTTTTCCAAACTCGTGGCACTTGGCACATGTCATTCCCATACCGAAAGGAGGGGGTGACGCCAGATCGACTATGTCATATCGTCCTATTGCACTCACAAGTTGTGTATGCTAGGTCATGGAGCGAACTGTTACTTGTAAGCTATTGCATTTTTTAAATTCCAGGAACTTGCTGGTTGACAAGCAGTGCGGCTTCCGCAAAGGTCGTCAGTCGCTTGATCAGCTAGTAAACCAGGAAATTCAAATTCAAGAGACATTTGCCGAAAAACATCTTTTGATTGCAGTATTTTTAGACATTGAAAAAGCCTACGACATGACGTGGCGACATGGCCTCCTCAGGAAACTATATGCGGTAGGATTATGAGGTAACCTGCCCATTTATTTTTTTATATTTCATCTCTGACAGAACTTTTTCTGTCAAGCTTTTTTCGAAAACAGTCACTCTCTCGGACATATACGTCCAGGCAAACGGGGTTCCATAGGGGAGTGTCTTGTCTCCTACCTTATTTTTATGTATGATCAATGACATTCTACCAGATCTTCCTCAAAATCTTAAATACTCACTGTACGCCGATGACTGTGCGATATGGTACTCCAGTTGTAGTGTAGAGTTTTCAGCAACTCTGATCCAATTGGCACTGGATCTGTTTCACAATTGGGGCCTCCAGTGGGGCTTTAAGTTTTCGAGAAGGAAGAGTGTAGGGGTTATTTTCACTCATAGGAGGAAGCCAGACGTCCGGCTGGCTATGGGTGACCAAACCCTTACCTGTCCAAAATTCTGCTAAATACTTGGACAGTCGACTGACATGGCGAGTCCATGTTAGTCAGTTAAAAACTAAATGTCTACAAGCACTTATTATGCTGAAGTGCATTTCTGGTACCAAATGGGGAGCAGGTAGGAAGTCATTGCTAATGCTATTAAAATCATAATTAGATCTAGAGTAGATTATGGGTCAATAGTGTATGGTTCGGAATCTGATTCTGTGCTGAAAGGTTTGGATGTGGTACAGAATGCGTGTTTGCGTGTGTTTCTTGGAGCCCTACGTTGCACTCGAATCGAGTGTCTAGGAGTGGTGTCACAAGTGCCTCCCCTGCATCTGAGACGAGCCCAACAACTATTAATATACTCTGCTACAAAATACAGAGAGCCAAGTCATCTTCCCGGGAATGCCTTGCTTCGGCAAGTGCACCCGGGGGGTCATGGCGATAGGCCCCTGGCAGAGAGACCGATTCATCCGGGAACCACTGGGCCCCAGGGGGCACTGGCGAGAGGCTAAGGGGAACCAGGACCCAAGAACAAATACCCAGGGAACCGAGTCATCCTCCCGGGAATGCCTTGGGAGGGCAGTTGTACCCTAGAGGCCATGAGCACTGGCGTGAGGTCCCTCAGAGCCAGACTGCACGACCTAGTAGAGTGTGTTGATATAGAATTCTCAACAAGGGATACTCTGGTCTTAGTAAACATTGCACCCTGTTGTGGACTCCTGGTTACCAGGGGTTAAATCCCGGGTGCCGGTGGCAGAGGTACACCAGAGGTTTCGAGAAATAATTGTTAAACATCTTCCATATTTCCACCTGTATACCGACGGCTCCAACACGGATGAATGTGTGGGTGCAGGTGTGTGGTCGATGGAATGCTAGTTGAGATTCAGACTGCCGAATCACACATCGATTTTCCTTGCTGAACTTCTTGCTATCGAGAAAGCTTTGGATTTTGCCCTATCGACGACCCACGATATGATAATTATCTTTACTGATTCCTTAAGTTTACTTAAAGCTATTAAATCCTAGAATACTACTAACAATGAAATACAGGGTAATAACATTAGTAAGTTGTTTAGTGTCAATAAGTCAATCAAGCTGATATGGGTACCTTCACATTATGGTATCTATGGCAACGAACAGGCTGCTATATTAGCCGGGTCAACTGTTGATTTGGACCTTAGCATAGGCCGTACGGATCTCAGGTATTATGTTTCCCTCATTAAATCTCCAATTCCTCTCCTGTGGCAAAGGTAGTGGACAGGACTTTACATTAGAAACAAGATTATAGAAATAATAGAATCCTGGGCTACGTCATCATAGCGTATCCATAGGGACGAAGTGGTGTTGGCCCGTCTCAGGGTCAATGCCACCAGAATAACCCACCTCACTCCATATATCGATAAAGCTTTTCCCCCCAAGTGCCCCTCATGCCAAGTAATAATGTCATTAACACACCTATTGCTGTTTTGTAAGAAATATGAGGGGCATCGGAATTAAATAAAACAATACTTTCGACAGAAAAATATGGCTTTCACCATAGAAAATGTTTTATCAGATAACATGGGTATTATAAATAAACTGATGAGTTTTCTGAGGGAGACAAAACTTTATGACCTTATATAGACTGATGTAATATTACGGAACCACTGGCTTAATGACCTTTGGCACTATGCCACTAGTTGATAGCCAATAAATCCAACAAGTAGTAGTCAGAATGGCTCAGTCAACACCTCCACCAGCCAACACTACTTCTTCTGCTACCTGTATCGCTGGCAGGGTAAGTGGTTTAACCATCTCAGGATCTATGGCTTCATTATTGCAGACAACCAGGACTACTTCATCCACAGGAAGGGTATCCACCACCTCACCACCATCATTTGGGGATGGAGTTATGGTGTCTTTCATTGTGGAGGAAGGGAAGAAGGGCGTGGAGGCTACCAACGTAGCAGGACTTGATGGTAGTAAAGTCCTATAAGCTCACTCCATGCCCGTGGGAGGAGGGCGGCCGACGCCCAACCACCACAGCGACGGCAGCAGCAGGCTGACATTGACACCATCTGTACCAAGACTCCTGTTGCCTTAGCTACATAAGGACTAGGTCGTCTCTCCGACCTCTTCTTAGAAATATTCAGGAGAAATGGATTGCCACCGATCTCCATTTCACCAGAGTTACAACCACCCACAACCACCACCACCACCACACCAACCACCACCAGGAAATAACACAACAAGCCGGCTGACCGAGGAAGAGGGGAGCAGAGTGTGACATCAGCCCTCCCACATGACCCCGTCTGCTTCTTCCTCGTCCGCTCAGCCGTGCGAACGTTGGGGGACAACCACCATCACGACCACAGGAGATGGAGATGGAGACATAGACGGAGACGGAGATGGAGATGAAAAAGAACACCGAAATCAGGACCTCCACCACCACCCAGAACGAGAGGGAACTAGAGAATGAAGGGGAACGTCGGAGGAGGAAGAGGAAGAGGAGAAAGAGGACGGAGTGTCAGACATTTGAGTCACCGCTGTTTGTAGCCGTGAGGTGGTGGCTGTCCACCTCACCTCGGATCGACCTCTTCCAGAAAAATATCGCAAAACACCGTGACCCCGATGTCTTTCAGTTCCTCGAGAGATGGAAACGTTTTGAGCCATCGACAAGGGAGACACCCTTCACCGCCTCCAAAACAACAACAACAAAACATTTTTTTTTTTTTTTTTTTTTTTAATTCATTGCATCGTAGCTTCAGTCCACAGGCAGACAACAATACACAAGGGTAGGCGGGACTCATGAAAATTCAATTACTACAACCACACACACATACACACATCACGAAAACGTAACAGAATGAAGCACAAGCATACAGAAAAATATTTACATTATGACCTACTTAAATCCACCAAAACGAGGGTGGCGTACCAGTAGTTATTCCAGAACCTGATGGTTCAGCAGGTGTCGACAAACCACATCAAGTGGCAGGCCCCGGGGCAGCAAGTGTCGGACAGTGGGGCAGGCCAGGCAATAGTGCTCTATAGTGTTAGCACGAGGCGCTCGACACAAGCGACACTCAGTGAAGGGAGGCTTGTGGTGCCTCTAAACCACCACAACGACAGTTCACATATACTAAACCACCACAACGACAATTCACACACACTCAACCACCACAACACACTAAACTACCACAACGGCAATTCACAGGTTTCACGCGTGCGCATCAGTTAGTTCATTCAAAGTCTTGTGAAACCAATCAGGCTAGTGAAGCTTCGACTCAAAAGTATATAAGCGCTGGAAATCTGGAAAAAGGCAGAGAGCAACACACACCACCACTACAACCGGTCCTCTCTCTCGACCGACCCCCAAGTCGTCCTCCTGACAAGCCTCCTTGCCATTGTAGAAAGTTTAATCGTTCTACGTCCCTCTAATTCTCCAGTGACTTTATACAAGTGCATTTACCTCTTGGGAATAAATTATGGTGGTGGTGAATTGTGAATAAACTAAAGAAAATTAATGTGTCGCTGTTCTTAATCCCGTGGGCACTACAAATTGGTGACCCCGGAGTGACCCGGTTGTGCGATACACACTCGTGATTCGAAATGCCAGACACACGGTTGAAATTACCCTTATTTCATCATAATGTTACCGACTGGCTGATACTTGTGGAAGCGTACCTTTCTCATACGTCAGCTACGGACTGTGAGAAGTTTAATGCTTTGGTCGGCGCCCTGCCTACCGAAGTAGCTTCTTTGGTTCGACCAGCAATTACTTCGCCACCATCTACAGGAAAATTCGACGCTCTCAAAACTGCTCTAACGGAATGCTACAGGAAACCGGATCGCCAACATCTTCAAGAATTACAAGACATAACTTTGGGTGATTTGAAACTGTCAATGTTGTGGCAAAGAATGAAACTCATTAACTCTCGCTGTGTGACTTCGCTACCAGACGATATTTTGAGTTACATGCATCTTTAGAAGCTACCTGCAGAAGCACGAGTTACCCTAGCAACACTACATAATGCATCAACCAACGATTACATAACTGCAGCCGACAGGGTAGTCGTGGAGATTCCAACTAATCCCGCACGAGTGTCTTCAAACAATGCTGCTTCGGTGAGTCATTTTTGTTGTGGAAGTCAGACATTTGCAATTGTGCCTCGGAATGATCCTTCTCTTCAAAGTGGAACGGGCAGTGTTATGCCGGCAACATCTTCGTGTTCAAATGTTGATATTACTCTACTAGAACCTACAGGGCATAAGGCTGCAAGTGCTCAGTATACTGGTCGTTATTTAAGCCAGTCTGTTGAGGGTATACTTCAGCGATTAGAGAGCCTTGAACAGCGATTGTCTTCAGCTTCAGAACCACTACCACGCCGCACAGGAATTCCTTCGTACAGAGGTGGTTCAGAAAATCGAGTTAATGACACCTGTTGGTATCATTTCACATTCGGGGACAGGGCTCGACGGTGTTCTCCACCTTGTTGCTATCAGGGAAACTTCAACAGCGGGAGGTGGTGAAGGCGCCACCTCCCGCTTTAGTCTCTGAAACAACACCGCTTCTACAAGTCATCGATCGAAGCTCGGGTAGCAAGTTTTTAGTGGACACTGGAGCATCAGTAAGTATCTTTCCACCTAATTCTCAAAACCGAAATAAGAAATTTCCATCTTATGACTTGCTAACAGCTGATGGTAAACCTATTGCTACATACGGTACTGTGACATATTGCTTGAATTTGGGTCTTGAGCAGTTACTTATGTGGACATTTGTAGTGGCAGAAGTTACACAACCAATTCTTGGGTATGACTTTCTTAAATTTCATTAATTATCAGTGGACCCAGTAAGACATTGTTTGTTACATCAACCATCAAACCGTATCATTCGCAGCCTGAATGTAGAAACTGATTCTCCTCGTATCATGGGCCTTACTATTGACCCCACTTATGATACTATATTACAAGAATTTCAATCTCTTACCAAACCAGCAACTGATGCAACCACCTCAGTGGATTCCCCAGTTTACCACTACATCGCGACTACCGGACCTCCAGTGTTTTCTCGTCCAAGACGCCTCGATCCAGGGAAACTGCAAGCAGCGAAACAAGAATTTAACAGTTTGTTGCAGAGAGGAATTGTGCGACCATCCAGCAGTTGTTGGGCATCTCCACTCCATATGGTCCCAAAGCAAGCAGTGGGAGAATAGCGTCCGTGTGGGGCCTATAGGTCTTTAAATAGAATTACTGTTCCTGATAGATACCCTATACCACATGTACAGGATTTTCATTTGAAGTTACATGGACAAACTATATTTTCGAAAATTGATTTAGCCCAAGCTTTTCATCAAATTCCTGTATTTCCCTCTGATATTCCCAAAACAGCAATCACTACACCTTTTGGGCTCTTTGAATACTGTTATATGCCATTCGGATTAAGGAATGCAGCCCAATCGTTTCAGCGTCACATGGACCATATCCTTCATGACTTTCCTTTTGTTACAGTATATATAGATGACATCTTGGTGGCATCGGCAAATCTGGAGGAACATTATCTTCACCTGCGACAACTACTGGGCAGACTTCAGGAAACTGGTATGAAAATTCACCCAGGCAAGTGTATTTTTGGGGTGCCTGTGCTAGATTTTCTTGGTCATAGGGTTTCCAAGGAAGGTATTAGGCCACTACCTCAAAAGATTGATGCAGTTAGAGATTTTCCACAACCAAAGTCTGTCAAGAAACTTCGTGAATTTTTGGGAATAGTTAATTATTATCACAGATTTCTTCCTCATGCAGCGGATATCTTACGTCCTCTACATGATCTATTGAAGAAACCTTTGAAGAAGAATAGTGATATTTTTCCTTGGACAGAACACTCTTCAGCAGCGTTTGACAGGATTAAGAAGGAAGTATCTCTCCTAACTTTTCTATCGTATCCTGATCCAGTAGCAAAGATGGTGTTGGTGACCGACGCTTCTTCTCAAGCAGTGGGCGCAGTTTTGCAGCAGGAAGTCCATGGAGAGGTAATACCTATTGAGTTCTTTTCAAAACGCCTTGAGACCTCTCAAATAAAATATAGTGTATTTGACAGAGAATTGTTGGCGATGTATCTTGCTACACGTCATTTTAAGCATCTCTTGGAAGGCAGGGATTTTCACATTTTAACTGATCACAAACCTCTCACTCATGCAATGGCCAGTCAATCTGATTTTTATTCTCCAAGAGTATTGCGCCATTTGTCATATATTTCCGAATTCACAACGGATATCAGACACATTAAAGGACAGGAGAATACAGTAGCTGACGCATTATCAAGAGTCATGTCTATTGATGTTCATGCATTTCCTGAGCTTGATTACGCACGGATTGCACGTGACCAGATTGATGACGACGAGTTGGCAACGTTGAAGAGTTCCTCATCTACTGCATTGAAGTTTCAACCCTTCGATGTACTTGGTTCTGGTTCTCAGCTGTGGTGTGATGTGTCTTTCGGCAAACCTCGCCCTTTTATACCTAAGTCCTGGAGGTACGCAATATTTTCATATTTACATAATTTTAGTCATCCTGGTGTTAAGGCTTCACAACGTCTAGTATCACAACGGGTAGTTTGGCCAGGTATTCGAGCAGATATTCGAAAGTGGGTCAAGCTATGTTCTCCCTGCCAATCCTCTAAAATCATCAGACATGTCAAAACCCCTGTTGGATCTATATCATCTCCATCACATAGGTTCCAGATAGTACATGTTGATATTCTGGGACCGTGGCCTTCATCACGAGGATTTACTTATCTTCTTACTTGTGTTGACAGGTTTACGAGATGGGCTGAGGCTATACCTATGACTGATATATCTGCTGAATCGACTGCTTTGGCGTTTCTCACTGGTTGGGTTGCTCGTTTCGGTACCCCAGCGACCATCATTACCGACAGAGGGAGTCAGTTTGAGTCTGAACTGTGGCACAGGATGTTAGTTTTCTTGGGTACTACTCGCAATCGAACAACCTCCTACCATCCTCAGTCTAATGGAATGGTAGAGAGGTTTCATCGCCACCTTAAGGATGCTCTGAAATCCCAACCTCATCCATACAGGTGGGTAGACTCATTGCCACTAGTCCTTTTGGGTATCAGAGCTGCGGTAAAGGAGGATCTTCAGTGCAGTCCTGCAGAGTTAGTTTATGGGGAATCACTGCGTCTACCAGGGGAATTTTGTGGAGACTTGGTGAAAGATAGTATTGTTGGTGAAAGTGAATTCCTTGACACTCTGAGGTCAACTGTTTCAAAGTTTCTAGCATCTCCACCTCGCACTCCTGATAATCAACGATGTTTTGTTCCTTCAGCCTTGGGTTCTGCAGAGTATGTGTGGGTTCGCCATGATGGGCATCGTCGACCTCTGCAGCGACCCTACAATGGCCCGTTCAAGGTGAGAAGGCAGCTCCGACTTAGAAGTAGGTGTAAAGCTCACATCAGGTGTTGGTAGCATCCATGGAGGGCGGGCCCTGGGGGGGACGTCTGCAACCATTATACCTATATTAAGACTACGGAGCATAGAGGAAACAGACCTTATAAGAGTACGTTCAACAGGCAGTATGGGAGGGAGAGGGGAGTTTGGTCTAAGAGAAGTCCTAACTAACTGAGAGTAATGGGGTGAAAGATGGGGGAAATGGAGGCACTTGACAGTGAAGCCAGTAACATTACAATAAATTCTCTCGATTAATGGGGGAAGACGCAACTCACGCTGCATGTTCACTATCCTGGTCGACATTGGACAACCCAGAATTATTCTCATCGCTCTATTCTGAAATTTTTCTAAAGTTTCCAGAGTAGCCGTAGGAAGTTGAATCAAAGCAGGGGAGAGGTAATCAACAACTGAACGGATAAAAGTAATATAGATGGTTCTGGCTACTGTGATGGAGATGCCCGAGGAGTTGTTAGAAAGCCATTGAAGTGGCGTAAGTCGACGCTGGAGACGACCCAATAAGTCCTGGACAATGGGATGGTCTTGAGAACATTAACTTTTGACACCACTGCTGCTACAACTACTACTACTACTACTACAAATACTATTACTGCTACTTGTACTACAATGAAAACAACAACAGCAACTACTACTAATACTACAACTACTGCTGTTGCTACTAATATTATTGAGAAGTTTTTGATGCCTTAATGCCCCACAAGGGGCGAAAAAACATTCAGCCATGGCAAGGACTAGGGCCCGGCACTTCCTCGAAAACATAAAAAAGACATATATTTTAAGAGGAGAATATTTATCCACTGCTTCGAACTGAATCAGACATACCTCGGTGACGTCAGTAATGCAACCATAACAAGTGCAAACTCTGAGATGTTTACCATATCATACCGTCTACTGGTGTAGCCAGTGATTCACATGCACATAAACTGTGTCGCTTGATGTCCAGCCAGATTCATAATCTTTATTAAAAGATTGTTATTGTTTTTCATTTACAGTCAATTATATATTGCTAAAATATAATGTTACTTCTCTATAACCTAGGAAAGATACAAATATATAACATAATTACTGGTTTCGGAACTAAGGAGTGTTCGTAACCGTATGGTCGTACACTCGCAATCCAAAATATGTATCCAGGCTTGCTTCGAATAGCCTGATCGAGCATTAAGCGAGTTCAAGCAAATATGAAACAGGATTTGCGTTGTATTTGGTTCACTAGTATGTCAAATGATTCGAAACTTCAACAAGACCTGGATACATATTTTGGATTGCGAGTGTACAGTTGGTTCCCCTTCCACGTTTACCACTTAGCACTGCCAAAGTTAAGCCACTCAGAAATTTGAATCCCAAACCACGTGTGATCATGATGCAAACCACTACCTACCGAGTGAGATGGAACGAGGGGTTGGGTTGGGGAGAGTGACTCTGATACAGTGCTTGTGCATGAAATTACCGGGTATCTCTATTTCTCGAACAATGCTCACTTCGATACTGTTGATCGGTTTACTCACGGTCGAGTTAGCACTCGACATTAATCTTGAATGACTTTGTTAGGGTAATTATTAATCCTGCCCCATTGCATGAACTGAACTTGTATACAGAATGTCCTGTTTTCATGATTATTGGATTGATCATTTTCGACAACATGCAGAATGATGATGAAGATGGTGAGAAGGAGAGAGAGGTGGGAAAGTGAAGGAGTAGAGTGAAGGAATGCTGGTAAGAGGGAGTGGAAAGGAAAAGTGAAATGGAGAGTGAGGAAATGGTGATAGAGAAGAGACAGATTGATTATTGGGTAGTAAAGACTCTCCACTTCAAAATATTATACTCTTGTAACCAGTAATGGAAAGCAATTAATTTAAAAATAACTCCACTGCTGCCGAGAAAAAAAAAAATTGTTTTGTTTGTAATATTTCACAATACTAAATAGGTGGTGGAAGGATTGTTTATATATATTTTTTTTTCCTTGCGCCGTGGCGTCAATCAATAGCCAGACAACAAAACATAAGGGTAGGCGGGTCCCATGAAAATCCAATGACTACATACACACACACACACACACATCACGTAAACATAACAGAATGAAGCCGCTATTCTCCCTGTACGGCGACGCAGAGATGCAGAGAGGCCCTTCAGCATCTCATTCACCCACTACGAGTCTGTCTGCCGTCACAAATATTCCTACCGTTGTCGGGGCCTCATAGAACTATAGAACACTATTATCTGGCCTGCCCCACTTTCCGACACTTGCTGCCCCGGGGCCTGCCGCCTTATGTGGTTAGGTGACACCTGCTGAACCACCAGGTTTTGGAGGAACTTCTGGTACTCCACCCTCGTTTTGGTGGATTTAATTAAGTAGGTCATAATGAAAATATTTGTCTGAATTCTCGTGTTTTATTCTGTTATGTTTTCGTGATGTGTATGTGTATGTGTAGTCATTGGATATTCATGGATCCCGCCTACCCTTATGTTTTGTTGTCTGTCTTTTGATTGATGCCACGGCACAATAAAACAAACAAACAAGCCATTGCAATTATATATAATCTTCTATTCTCCTTTTTTTCCTTTTAGTTTCTCCATTATTGCGGTTCATCCTACGTATCTCTTTCTTTCTCGCATAAGTGTCTGGTAAGACCAATGTGGTCTTCTCTCTTAATCTTCATTTATTTCAAGAACTCAAACTCATCCATTTCGTTGAATACAGGCATTTCATATTTATAAATGAAATTAACTCCTTTTCTTTCCAAAGTATCTGAGGACGATAAACGTTCCTTTAATAGCTTTGGTATTGAATTTACTTTGGTTTATATTTAGTCAATATTGCAACGTAAACATTCACACACGGCTATACCAGTTGAACACATTCATCCGGCTTTCTTCTTTCACATAGGATATTGAGGTTGGTATTAGGAGTCTTCTAATTAGGTAAGATAAGGGAATGAATGTCACTTCTATGTATGATATGCATGATCTCAACGTAAAGGATGAGTTTGAACATCTTGAAGTAAATGAATTGGAAGAAAGAAGACCGCACTGGTTCATGAAGACATTAATACGAGAAAGAAAGAGATGCAGAGAAGGAACAGTGAATTTGGAGAAAATGAGAGGAAAGAAAGGATAATTGAAGTTATAATTGGAATGGCCCGAGTCCGCAGGGACGCCAAACCTTTTAATGCATCTTAAAATAGTTAAAATATTACCATATTATTAGAATTGTAAGAGGTCACAAGTAAAGCTAATTTTGTTACTCGACATCAGTAGAGTTATTTTCTGATTAATTACATTGTGTTACTGGTTACCAAAGGATAGTGAGTTGTAGTGGAGAGTCTTAACTGCCCAAAGATCACTCCACTCTGTCTCTTCTCCCCAACCATCTCTCCCCCTTCCCCCTCCCAGCACTCTTTCAATCTACTCCTCCACATTTCTTCCTCACGCTCCTTCTCATCACCTATATTATTATAATCAATTCATTATTATGAAAGCAAGAGGTGAAAAGATACTATATGATGTGATATTTTGTGTGCAATTTCATTTCATGTAATATGGCAGGACTCCTTATTACTCTGTCATCCAAAATTAATGTCTAAGCCAGACATACAGATGCCGGGGTCGGTGAACCAAGCACCAGTGTCGAAGCGAGCAGTGTCCGAGAACTCGAAATAATTTCATGCACCGACAATGTATCAGAGTCATTCTCCCTATCCCAACTACTCTTTCCATCTCACTTGGTAGTGTTTCGGGGTTCAAATTTCTGAGTAGCCCAACACTGGCAACGCTAATTGGTAAACGCGGAAGTGGAGCCAACTGTACTTCGAGTTGTATTAGAAAGCTAAATGTCTGGTTCAATATGTGTAGTGTGGTCTAATAGATAGTTCCCTTGTTTCATAATAGCTGGGCAGGGCTTTGTTTGCAGAGTGTAAATGTGTGATCATTTCGGTTTGGATATTACTAAAAAGCTACACAACAACGTTATGAAAAATTGATGGAATTATTGTCTTCTATACTATTGAAGGCTTTTACCTGAAATGGTCTGTGTTGTATTGAATGGAAACAAGGATGGAATTGGTTCGTGAGAATAATTTGTGAAAATGGTGGGGGAATTGGAGATCGTTGTGAGAGAGGCGTGTGAAGACAAGTAGACGTGATGATTCCACCAGCAATAGGTGGCTCTTGTAGGAAGTTTCAGCAAAATCAGTGATAAAGCTTGTGTCGTCACTAACCAGCACGACTGCTATGCACCACAATTTCCGACGTAGCTGCCAAGAGCATCAATATCACAAAATCAATAGTATCATAACTTTAATCGTAGTGCATCATAATAGAACTTTACCAACAGTCAAACTCTACTTATCATCTTAGTGGGAAGACTGTAAAGGAAGTTGCAGAATTATTATTATGATTTCCGCTTAGTGACATGTTCATTTGACTTCTGTCATATAAGTGCTGGATTCCATTATGAAAGTCAGGGAGATGATGGGGAAGGGGGTCTCAGCACCGTCATGGGCAAATTTTTGTGCCATTGGGGCTGCTTTTTAAAACGAGTACCTTCGTGGGGGGTGAGGTACCCCTCTCACGGCGACCAGCGCTCGGTCCCCTCATCTGCCCGGTAGGTGGTACCTTTTGGTTACAGGGGCCATTCCCACAATAATATAAGTTATGTGGATATTATTAAATTCCCAATTCTTCCTCAAGCGGTGGTCGACCAGGACCTCGAGACTACACTCTCTGGTCGTGGTGGTGATGGTATGCAGAAAGTTGGGGCTCGTTCTCCCCATGCAATTGTTACGAACACAAAGAGACCCGGAAGGTAAGGTGTTGTGTCGTCAAAGCCTGCTAGCGGTCTGATTATTTAAATGTTGACTGATGTATTTGCATCTCTTTCTTATGGTGCCATTCACTCCAATTTTATGCGTTTTGGAGTAGTTCTCCGCATCCGTTTATTATGACAGTGACTGCCGATCCAATCGGTGATATATTACTTTTAATTCTAATCCTGCTGCCAAAACAGCTTTTGAGGCGAAAAATTCTGTCTGTGAGAGATGCTAATTGTACGGTTCAGATGATGCGGTCAATGTAGTTGACAGTGTTAATGACTCCTGCCCCTAAATCTTTGATGACTCTGTAGAGCATGTTCCAAAGGAGCGCGTTCCTACACCCTTTTGGTTTGTGGCTTACTACAGGGAGGGGCGAGATAACCTCATCCAATATTCTTGGTATCTGGAAAAAGAAATTGGATTTCTGCCTATGGTCCACATCATATAAGGTAAAGGTGTTTTACTCAAAGCCAAAGATCTTACACAGGCCATGATGCTCCTCAATCTTTCAGACCTTCTGATGGTATGTTTGAATCCATCAAATTTCATCCGACATTTAATTATAGCAAAGGGCGTGTATACAATGAGGACATGTATGAATTTTCAGGAGAAGACATTCTTGCTATGTGCCCTGATAGTCTCCAACGGTTAACAAAGATAAAAGGAAGAAGGGACATGATCATCATCACTCTCTATGGCTTGCATATCCCAGATGCATTAATATCAATCCTACCTCTCTAGAGGTGAAGCCTTTCGCTGAGGGTCCTGTACAGTGTTTTTGCTATTATGAATTCGGTCATGGGAGGAGGAACTGTACAAACCGTTCCGGGTGTGGTATTTGTTCTACTCTTGACTCACATCCTACTTCTAAGTGTCAGTCAGAGAATTACTGCTTTTGCTGCTGGGATGCTCACCCTGTACGTTCTCGCCAATGTATGACGTATTATGGTGCACAAAAGTTGTGTCCATTGCCCAGCCACAGTAAGATTTCGAATAGCCAGATTCTAATATTTCGAAACACTTGGGAAAATGCTCTGGTCTGGCAACAGATGTCACCTATACTGCGTGGACAACAACAAGGTACTTAAGCAAAAATAAATGCATTGAATTGTGTGGTATGCAATAATCTCTATGCCCCGTTGTAAATTTGTTTTACGTAGTATTTATATAATTATAATTTCTACCATCAGTGTAACTTTTATGATGTTCAGCACATAACATTTACGGTTATTTAACACACTTCCAAATATACAAAGTGTGAGTATTGTAGTGGGATGTTTAAACATTGCAGACCTAATGAGTTGTTAAACTCCTTGGTCTCCACTTTACTGTGGGTCTTCCAGCTTTAAACTGAGGGGAAGCCAATGCAAGACCATTAATGACTCTGCTACGGCCACCTCACGTTCCCTTGCGTGAGTTGTAGACCAAATCCTGTCTTATGTATCAGCATGAGCTGATACAGCTATGTGCAGTAATATTTGTTCTATAGGATTTTAGTTATTTAGATTTTATCTCGTTTTATCTTTTGGTATCACTCCATATCAACTTATCTCTTATCAGTTAAATTTACCATCCCTAACATTATCAGAAACAAGGTAATGCTCCAGTCTCATCCAGCCCCCACCTCCTCTAGTTCCCCTCCCCCTCCTCTAATTCTCCCCCTCCACCCTCCCAACACACCAAAGGGGACATCTGTTAGCTGATCATAGCATTTCCTCAGCTGTTCCGAAACTTCAAACTCAGTTTACTTGAATTCTCACTGTGGCTGGGTAATGGACATGACTTTTGTGCACCATAGTACAGTTGCGGAAGGGAGTTTCTTTATCCCCTTGGGCTCCTCTATCTCCTACCCTGGTGAAGTGAAGGAAGTGAGTTTCACATAATATTACGACGATTATTTGTTAGGAAACTTAAGTGATAATGTAACTTTATATTCAGGCAAGAGAGCACTGTGGTGAACATAATGAATTATGTACCGTATATCTCGTATGTTTTTTTTTCAGTTGTGGTTGCCATACTGATGGTAACGGGCGGGGATCTGCTTGGCATTGCTTCACGGCACGTGGAGTGATTCGTTTTAGGACCTCAAATATTCATTCTACCCTTAATAACTGAAATTAGTAATATATTTTATTATACTGTATATTCATGGACAGATTTATAGATAAATTTCGATTTTTAGAATGATAGTGAAGTAATTTTAGTGTAATTTTATCAATTTTGTAACTTGTATCTTTATTAATTTTCAGCACGATTTTTTTTTTTTTAATAGTGAGATGAGATTGTTGCCTACAATACTACAACACTCCCAACTCAGTTAACAAATTTCAAAGTAGTGATAATCTGTGTCCATTTCTATTCCTCACTACTGTATCCGAGATTGTGGTGATAGTGGGGTTACTGGCAAGAGACAGTTCAGGTGAAGCTTACTTTGTAAGAGGAGTCGATGAATGTTACGCAACATCTTAGAAAGATATGATTTTTTTTATAGTAAAATAGTTGGTTGAGGTGATGAATGGAGATGGCTTGTTAGGAGGATTTCTACAATACTACAACAGATTTCCAGGGACCAATACATCTATGCTTATTTTTATGATTTCCCAGCGTCGACAGCACAGTCTCACAGTAGGCTGTAGTTTTTAAGTTCACAATGTAGTATTATAATAGTTTAGCATTTTTTTTCTATCAATGCCATAGATATTATAGAATTATAATATCTATAATGTTTAGCTTCTGGCTAGCACAGTGGTAGAGGCTGTGGCTGCAATTCTGCGGCCCAGCGTTCGATCCTTGCTCGGGACACGTTAAAAATGCCACTGATGCCAGAGGTTACCACCCCTGTGAGCAGGGGGTGGGGGGTTTGAGTCGGCTGTCTGAGGTCTTCCTGCTTACGCAGCCATAGCCGAAGCTGACTCGGGTCTCACGTGGGTGGAGAGGTCTCTGGGCCACTCATCATCCTTGTGATGCGTGCTATAGTTGTGTTTCATACACACAGTGTGTGCTACACTCTGTCCCATAGACTGCCACTCATTGGCTGACCAATTCTACATTCTACAATAACATTCTACAATGTTTTATTGTAATAGTGTAGCGATAATTTAGTTGCTGCCATATAATACGTTTATATAGTTTGTAGCTTTATGAGGAAACCTTTAAAAAAGTGCTTGTAACCATCCAGAAAAACTGATAACTATTCTAGATTTGGATATCTCTGGTGCAAATAGTAATATCAATAATGAATAAAGTTTAGTTATATAGATAAGAACCAGTTACTATTAATACTTCTATATAAAGAGGATTAATGTGCAAAGACTATTGCATAATAATGCGAGGGCTATCAATCTAGATGTATAGACCTATTAAATAATAAAAAATAGTTTTATACATTTATCCATAAAGCTATGTATTAATTCATGTATAAATCTAATATTGTATGTCAAAGATTAAACTATGTTTCTGGTGGGGTCAGGCCGGGTGTGCAGCGTTACCATGTTACCATATATAGTCTGACTGCCTCGTAGGGGTTATCGGAAATATTGTGGTAAGCAATACAAAAGTGTTTTTGGCTCATATTCTGTCCCCAGCTAATCCCTTTCAATACTACTACTGTCCCTCATTTCCATATATTTCTCTCGTGCTTGGTTTTCCACCTCTCTATCACCTTATTAGGGGCCACGGGGTCGGCTCTTCATTAAAGGATTCCCCCGGCTTGGCTTGGCTTCTCCGGATCTCCCTGACCTAAATACGGTTTAAGGGCCCTCTGATCGTGTATGATTCCTCCTGACCATGCCTCGAAGCAAGCTCCTGCCATATAGGTAGTGTCTTTAGGCAATATTTTAATAACTCATTTATCTCCAATATTTTGACTACATCACTTGGTCCCTTAATTAAAGACAATGCGATCAGACCGCTTCAATACCTGAACCTACTCTGGCCAGTAACCAACACATCCTGCAACACGCCCGAGTCCTACATTTATGGTATCAAAACCTTGTATAGCTACTCCCCGATCCATATTAACTATCTTCTACAAATAGTGTCATAAGACCTCTGCTGTTTGGCACATTAAAATCTTTGTAACCTTTAACTACAGTAACTATACTCTGAATGGTGGTTGAACTCGATTGCTACCTCACCCAAACACCTGACGACCATGCCTCGCCCTCAACGGTATGAGGCAATAACAACGACATCATATGTAAGCCCCGTTTCTTTGTTGCCACATAAAGGCCTGATGCATAATACGTTTCTTTTCTTTGAAAAAAAAAATATATATTTAGGTTGAAATTGTATTGGTAAGAGTAACATTTTCTGTGATGCATTTTACATTACATCACAGAAGTCATGAATCATTGGTTTAGGAAACATGGCAACACAATACACAAGCAACTACACGGCCTGAGCCCACCAGAAACCTGGGTTAAAATTTGTCAGATTGTATTTGCAAATTTTTATATAACTGTAAATCTGTTGTAGTATTGTAGAAAACCTCCTAACAAGCCCTATCCATTTATCCCTCAAACCTACAATTATACCATCAAAATCATCATAATCTTCCTAAGATGCTGCTTAACATTCATCGACTCCGTTTACAAAGCATGCTTCAATTGAGCCATCTCTACCCTCTTGCCAACATGGCTGATCTTACCTCCAATCTACACAGGGCCAAGCATTTCTCTAAGCTCGACCTCATAAAGGGTTATTTCCAGTTCCCAGTGTTCCCCGATGATATAGCAAACACTGCAGTCATACATCTTCAGAACATACATCTTCAACTACTCCACCTTCGGCCTCCGCAATTCTGGGGTTACCTTTCAGGAACAATGAACGGCATTCTCAGACACTTCCCCTTCTGTGCCTGCTATGTGGACGATATCTTCATCTTTTCCAGGGACCCCGATGAGCATCTCCAACATCTCCGGGTTGTCTTGAGTCGACTTCCGAAAAATGGTCTGGTGGTGCATCAGGACAAATGCCACTTTGATGCCACATCCATAGAGTTCCTTGGACACAAGATATCGCCTACTGGTGTCTCACCCCTCCCAAGCAAGGTGGAAACAATTTCCAACTTTCCTCGACCTACCACCATCAAGGGACTTCAAAAATTTGTTGGCATAGTGAACTATTATCATCGCTTTCTCACAAGGATTGCTCACATCATGGTACCACTCTATAATTCTCTCGTTGGCAAACCAAAGAAGTTGGAATGGGGATCCAAACAATAAATGGCGTTTGAAGACACCAAGACCGCCCTCGCATCAACCACAACTCTCTTCTTCCCTAGCTCCAGCGGTTCTTTCACACTCACCACAAATGTGAGTTCCGTCGCTGTAGGGGCAGTCATCGTGAAGACCATCATGGGTACAATGCAATCACTAGGATTCTTCAGCAGAAAACTCCGGCAAGCTGAAACAAGATACAGCACCTTCGACCGTGAACTGCTTGCTATCTATCTTGCAGTCTGCCACTTCAAGTACCTCCTAGAAAGAAGCCCATTCATCATCCACACAGACCAACAACCGCTGGTGCACGCATTCTCCAATCTGGTGATGCATGGTGTGACCGACAACAGGGGCAACTTTCGAGCATTGCTGAGTGTGTACCCCAGAAAAATGAATCCAGTAGCTGACACCCTCTCCGGATTGAGATAAATTCTGTCCATTTTGAAAACAACTATGATAAGATAGCAACCGCTCAAGAAAACCATCCTGAGACAGCAGCCTACCACACCACCATAACTAGTCTGCAATGGGAGGACATTACCTTCGGGAACCATGCTGCATTGTCTGCCAGATGAGCAAGATAGATCGCCACACTGAATCAGAAACAGGAGAATTCCGTCAGCCAAAACGTCGTTTTGGACATATCCATGTCAATGTGGTGGGACCCCTTCCACCATCAGATGGCGCTCTGCACCTTTTCACCATCGCAGAGCGCTCTACATGGTGGCCTGAAGCTATTTCAATGTCAAACGCAACCGCCCAAGACTGAGCAGAAGCTCTGCTGCATGGGGCCAGCCTTCATATCTCGATTGTGGATATTTTTAGGTGAGTTCATGGGAGCGAATGTTCATCATACCACAGCATAAAACCCAGTCATCAACGGTATGGTGGAGCGGACCCATCGCACCCTGAAGGCTGCTCTGATGGCATGCTGTACAGGGCCAGATTGGAAGGCCCACCTTCCCTAGGTCCTCCCACGAATTCGGAGATCACCCAAGGAAGGTCTGCATGTTTTTCTTGCTGAATTGGTGTTTGGATAGGCTCTTGTCGTCCCAAGAGAGTTCTTCCCAACATCTGACACCTTTGCAGATAGTAACCACCTCGACAGACTATGCCACACTGTTGGGAAGTACCGACCATGCATCCAGACACACAAGACATCACCTCCCCAACACGCTTCCAATTCACTCCATGCTTGCAAGTACGTCTTTGTAAGGAACGACGCTCAGAACGACGCTCTCCCAAACTCTTACCATGGCCCCTACGCCGTATTGGAGCACAGAGCCGGACGAAATGACTGGGTGTCCATTGACTGCTTGAAACTTTTCTACCTGGAGGATAAAGCTAATAAGCCCATCACATCCCTTGTTGATCACCCAACCCAGTTGTGCCTGTTCCTGCTATATCTCCTGATGATGAACCTCGTTTCACCCTATCTCAGGCTGGACGGCCAATCAGTCAACCTAACAGACTGGAAGCCATCTTGGGACTTTGTCAAGAGAAGCTTG
The DNA here is from genome assembly GCA_033782935.1 of Petrolisthes cinctipes. Taxonomy (NCBI): domain Eukaryota; kingdom Metazoa; phylum Arthropoda; class Malacostraca; order Decapoda; family Porcellanidae; genus Petrolisthes; species Petrolisthes cinctipes. The sequence goes on from JAWQEG010000033.1 coordinate 1,478,980, forward strand.
TGAGAGCTCTGCAATTATTCTCGATTTCTGAGGGATACCAAGTGCTAGCACCCCCCAGAGTGAACTGAAAGCCACAGTATGGCTCAGTGATGAATGCTGTAACATCAGTGTGTTTACGAGTTTCTGGTTAAAAATTTCGTTCACCTGGCCAAGTTTCTCCTGACCCGCACATGAGCTGTCTAACGTGTGTACCTCCATCATGGCTACGTCACTCTACCAGTTAGACCAGCTCAGGTATGGGAGTTGCCAACACACCAGCCCATCGTCAAAATGTAATACTGGAGACCCAGTACTCTTGCTGATGTTGGGGAGGACCTTGCCTTAAGTGATGAGATGTCGAAGATCAACTGTCATAGAAACACTGGCCACCACTTGCCTTTAATGGATCTCGGAAGTTGGAACCTGTTGATGCAGCCCCATGCCCGATGGACCACGCCCCTATCTCCACCAAACAACATATGGAGCGTGAGTTGGATAGTAGTAGTGAACCATTGTCTCCTGCTGCTAAAGCTACTAGGTGAAACTCCGAATTACTCACTACCTCGGCCTGTTATTCAGAATATACCTTCCCTGGCCACATCTGTTTTCCCTGCCTTTGCTCCCCGTGCTGAATACGTCAAGCTTCTGTTTAGAGGGGAACTGAGGGTTGATATGAAACTTTGTTGGTTGTCTGAAGTCGTCAGGATGTTCAACCTCTATCGGGAGCTGGCTGAAGTTAAGATATCTGCGGTCACCTCTCGATCTGTATACATATCAAGGCGCCACCAAGATATCATAGATGGGGTCAAGGGTGGTGAGGTTCTATCGTTGTTATTAGATGTTCAGGATTCGGAAGACAGGCCTCGTAAATTCCCTACATATCTCATCACTCGGTATCCAGTTGATATCGACCCATCAATTGCTTAGGAATTGCTTCCTACAGTACCAAAATCCCATTAATGTCACTTGGAGCCTCCCAGACCCACCCCTGCCTCATGTTAATTTCTCCTTCCTCCCTTGTCTACCATCATGTGAACCATGAAGAATGTCTGACGAAAAGCTGTGGTGCTTCAAATGCTGGGGCATCGGTGACATATCACGGTACTGCTCTGGCCCTGAAAAGTGTGCAATTTGTGCTGCCGAACACGACAATCGTTCTTGCCTTCATCGCCGCCCTGCGCCACCCACAGTAGCTGACACTGCCTCGTCGTCGTGATCAGACTTGCCAACTCCACCTGCACCGGACTCCTCGCACTTGCAACGTTTCCTTCACTCCTTTCATGAATCAGCATCCACTTATGGCCTTATTATCTCCCCTGATAAAAGTAGAATTTTCTCCCCACATTCAGCTAGGAATCTGCCAGAATTTACCGTGGGGAACTACGTCATAACTCTGTGCATGCAGTATCATTACTTGGGAGCGCCAATACGGATAACACCTGCCATCCCAGCAAGACAGCGAGTACATCCCGTTGTTTAAGATCTACTGGCCCGGCTGCAGTGACGCCTGACTCCTCTCAAATGGCAAACTAAATATTCTGCCAGAATATCTATCCCAGTCGCCAGAACGATATACATTGCCCTCATCCGCTCAGTAGTCGATAATTATCATTTTCCTGCACGATGTCAACCCTCTAGAGAGTCTAGAACAACTTTACAGCCTCGTGAAAAATTCCAGAGTCAAGCAATGAGACTCATCTTAGGCTGCCCCGCCTTCACCAGGATTGTCAACATGCAACATGAACTCCGTCTTCCACCACTTGTTGAAAGAATATACTCCAATGTGAACCCGGTATTACCCTCACCTATCTCCTCATTACTCTCACACTATCAGGACTTCTCTAGATTTAGCTGATCTTCATCCATTACTATGACCAGGGGGACACACACTAATCAGTAATGTCTGTTCAAGCATTCGGAGGCTCACCATCAACATTGTGGCAGAAAATGTGGACCATGGCCTTGCACCCTGGTACACTCCAGCCTCCAAGACTGATTTGCCTCAGCTTCAACGACAACATGCATTGGAGACCATCGCCAGACTATCCTCTTCCCTTTGTATAGCCCACCACCTCTACAATGATGGCTCCCTGCAGGGGGATGGCAGTGCTGGATGTGCTGTTTTTTCCCCCAACTTAGAACCGCGAGAGGGCTGGATACCAACACCTGATTACACAAATTCTTCGGCAACTAGCCACAGCCAACGCAAGCTCACTGGTGGTACATTTCCTGTGGATTCCATCTCACGTAGGACTCCTGGCTAACAACACCGCTGACCGTCTAGCAAAGGCTGCCTGCCATCTGGATCCGCCGGATGCTGATGCTCACTGCATCTGTCCTGTATTCCAGGAAGATGGTACGTCAGGCTGCCTGCTCTCTCACCCGCCGTTGTAGTGATGCTGAGAGGGCCACCAGTCTATCAATAAAGCACTATGACCACTTCCACCCTCATTCACACAAGTATCAGACTCGCCAACTACACCTGCACCAGACTCTTCGCAGTGGAAGTGCCCGCGGTGTCATGAGCCTGGAGTCAACGTGTGGCATGTTTGTGCCAGACGCTCATGCCCTACTTCGAACCAGCATGTAGCACAGCCACCGCCACCACCGCCACCCTCCTCGCATGTGTCTACACTTCGTGGTGCTGTAGAGTCCCTAAAATCTCGGTGTGCCTCAATTACATCACGTTTTGAAGCCATTGGATCTCATTTAGACAGCATTGAGACTCGCTTCGATAGTCTTGTATCGTCTTTTGACATCCTAACTACTAGGTTTGCTACTAAAGACACCATATTACAGTCTTTTGTCGAAGCTCAGCAAGTTGTCTTCACATCAATCACCACACTCACTGAGAAATTTGACACTCTCACTACTCGTCTATAGAAAGCTACCAACCCCCCTGTAGGACCCCTGCCACCTGACGTGACGCCCATTGATGCCCGTGTTACCACTGCCTCCTTGTCTGGCCGCCCTTCTTCCAAGGGAAATTTTCGATAATCAAGTGAACTAAATAGTGTTAAACATAGTATCCTCAAAGCCGCAATGCCAACAACTCCTAAGACATCGATAGATAGCGCAAAGCATAGAGTTCCATGGTGGACGCCAGATTGCCACAGGGCATTGTGTGAGAGGAATAGGGCCTACAGGCTTTTAAAAAATCACAATAGTGATGAGAACTTTCGCAAGTATAAACTTGTGAGATATAGGGCTCGTAGGACCATCAGACAAGCCAAACGAGATTCCTGGTGATGCTTTGCCTCTAGTATCAATAGCGAAACACCAATATCACAAGTCTGGTCCACTGTAAAAAAAAATAATAAAAAAAATAAGAAAAAAAAACATTGCATAGAATTACCAATTTTTTTTTCAATAACATCAACTATAATGACCCTAGAGACATTGCTAATTCCCTCGCCAGGCAGTTTTCTTTCGCTAGCACCTCTGAAAATTACCATCCAGCTTTCCTGCCCATCAAGGAAGCAACAGAGCTGCAGCATATAGACTTTGACACATGGGATGAATTAGATTACAACAGTCATCTAACAATGCAAGAGCAAGTCCTTGGAGCCTGCAGTGGGATATCCCAAAGACCCGAAGAGATTCGGTATGAGATGATAAAGCATCTTGATCATGGGTCTATGATCACGTTGTTGCAGGTGTAAAACGAGATTTGGAGGGGACAGACTTTTCCAAACTCGTGGTACTTTCCTCATGTCATTCCCATACCGAAAGGGGGGTGGGGGACCCCAGATCAACTAAGTCGTATCGCCCTATTGCGCTTACAAGTTGTTTATGCAAGGTCATGGAGCGATTTGTTAATCGTAGCCTATTGCCCTTTTAAATTCCAGGAACTTGCTGGTTGACGAGTAGTGCAGCTTCTACAAAGGTCGTCAGTCGCTCGATCAACTAGCAAACCTGGAAATTCAAATTCAAGAGACATTTGCCAAAAAACATCTTTTGATTGCAGTATTTTTAGATATTGAAAGAGTTTACGACATGGCATGGCGACATAGCCTCCTCAGGAAACTATATGCGATGGGATTATGCAGTAACCTGCCTATTTTCGTAAAAAATTTCATCTCTAACAGAACTTTCTCTGTCAAGCTTTTTTCGGAAACAATCACCTTCTCGGACATAATTATTTGTTCAGGCAAACGGGGTCCCCCAGGGGAGTGTCCTGTCTCCGACCTTATTTCTATGTATGATCAATGACATTCTACCAGCTCATCCTTGAGATCCTAAATACTCACTGTACGCCGATGACTGTGCAATATGGCACTCCCGATCTAGTGCTTAGTTTCGGCAACTCGGATCTGTTTCACAGTGGGGTTTTAAGTTTTCGACAAGAAAGGGTGCAGGGGTGATTTTCACTCATAGGAGGAAGCCAGATGTCCGGCTGACTTTGGGCGACCACCCCTTAACCTATCCAAAATTCTGCTAAATTCCTTGGACTGCATTTTGACAGTCGACTGACTTGGCGAGTTCATGTCAGTCAGTTAAAAACTAAATGTCTGCAAGCACTTAATTTACTACAGTTTATTTCTGGTACCAAATGTGGAGCAGATAGGAAGTCATTGTTAATGCTATATAAAGCCCTGATTAGCTCTAGAGTAGATTATGGGCATCTGATTCTGTGTTGAAAGGTTTGGATGTGGTGCAGAATGCGTGTTTGCGTGTGTGTCTTGGAGCCCTACGTTGCATTTGAATCGAGCGTCTAGAAGTGGAGTGCCTCCCATCTGTCTAAGACGAGCCTAAAAACTGATAGTATTTTGTGCTAAAAAATCAAGAGAGCCAAGTTTTCTTTCCGGGAATGTACCCAGGGGGCCATGGCGATAGGCCCCTGGCAGAGGGACCGAGTCATTTGTCTGGAAACCTCTGGGCCCCAGGGGACACTGGCAAGAGGCCAAAGGGAACCAGGCCCCAAGAACAAATACACAGGGAGCCGAGTCATCCTCCCGGAAATGCCTTGGTGGGGCAGCTGTATCCGGTGGGCCATTTCGATAGGCCCCTAGAAGGGTCGAGTCATCTGCCTGGGAGTCACTTGGTCCCGGAGCGCACTGGCGTAAGGTCCCTTAGAGCATGACTGCACGATCACGTAGAGTGTGTCGGTATAAAATTCTCAATACTCAATACCCTGGTCTTAGTAAATATTGCACCCTGGCTAACACCCCCTTTTATTATTATGGACTCCTGGTTACCAGGGGTTAAATCCTGGGTGCCGGAAGCGGAGGTACACCAGAGGTTTCGAGAAATAATTATTAAACATCTTCCATATTTCCATCTGTTTACTGACGGCTCCAAGACGGATGAATGTGTGGGTGCAGGTGTGTGGTCGACCGAATTCCAGTTGAGATTCAGACTGCAGAATCACACATCGATTTTCCTTGCTGAACATATTTCTATCGATAAAGGTTTGGATTTTGCCCTATCGACGACCCACAATAGGATAGTTATCTTTACTGATTATTTAATTAAGTTCACTTAAAGCTATTAAATCCTTGAATACTACAAACAATGAAATACAGGGTAACATCATTAGTAAGCTGTTTAGTGCCAATAAGTCAATCAAGCTAATATGGGTACAGCTCCGGACAGATCAAGGGTCCACACTTCTTCCACCAGCGACTTGGTTTGTGCCTCGTCGGATCTGGCAACAATTGCAGGTGGAGGGAGGGGGGATATTAGTGGGAGAGGAGGAGAGAAATGTGGGCAGAGCTATATAGGAGGGTAACGAATGATCAGGTAGAGAAGACGTGTGTCAGGAAGAATGAATGAAACATACACTGTGAACGGTATCGAATCACCAATAGTTTAAAGCAGGGTTCTTCAAACTTTTTCAGTCGTGTCCCAGTTTTTACTATGACATCATTCTCGCGACCCATACAGAAAGATCTTTTACAAATGACCAGAATTATCAACCTAAGAAAATACGAGGCCAGAAACTGAAGCGCAATAATTATGATTAGAAGGCATTCTAACCAGAATAATAAACACTGCCTCACCTACCCCTACCCTTCTCTCTCTCACTCATTCTCTCTCAAAAAGGCTAATATTTGTGCAATGATTTTGTCTTATAGATAATTAAATATATGAATATTCGATTATAAAAATATGTCAGGTGGATTCATGTATAAACTTCATATTTATTTTATTGTCACGAACATTAGTATTCTATTTTATTCATGTATTTATTTTTGTGAGCCTGCAACCCAGTTTGGAGGAATTCGGGACCCGGAATTTGAATAACCCCGGTTTAAAGAAGTGCATACTGCATTAACGTAGGTGGATATAGGAGAGAAGAAATGGGATGATTTTAGGCGAGGGTGGTGGGAAGAGGAAGGTGATTAGTTGAAAAGTAATAACAAACAAACATAATTATATCCTTTAAATAAAGGCACTGTCTTTTTTGAGTAGCAGACTCGCACTTTACTGAAAGGCTTCTTTGACCTGCCAAACTAAAAGGCGGTTTCACTGAAGACGCATTTTCTGTATCCCTTCCCTGGTCTGCCTGGTAAGACAAATCTGGTGGGGTAATTTAGTCTGTCTGAGTTTGAGCGTAGGTAGGACATATAGGTCTGTAGGTCTCCATCGTGTGAGACCATTACCCACAATACCCGGTTGGGCTTGTTTCAGTGGCCATCCTGGATTCTGACTCGGTGTTCTCCTTATCTGACTTTTTGGAGATTGCGTTGCCATTGTGGATGGCGCTACCAGTATCACGACGGAGTAAATTACTTGGGCCGCCCTCTGAGGATGATGACAGTATAAGTGGGCACTTCATAGAGGTAAGAGGAGGGAGATAAGTGGTCAGGGGTTCTGGCTGGAGAGGGAGAAATGATTCCATCTATAGGAGAGTGATGGGGGTGAGTAGTGTTCAGGTATGACTGGTGTATCCCCAGTTCGCGTGAGTGGTCGGAAGTGAGGGGTACTGTCCGATTTCTGGCATCTCAATTACAATAACATAATTTATGTATGATGTATCTGCATATGAATACAGTGGCATTCAGCAGTACCGACAACTGATTGTTTTGTATTATTTTTTTTCTTTCAGTTTCAGGACTGTAGATATCCAGTAAGCCTGTGTCACATTCTGTGTGCAGCCTCGATAAAAATTAAAGTGAATCTGTGATCATTTGGGTGCTTCACATGTATATTGCTAAATGGAGAAAGGGAAGATCCGTGATGTTTAAAGATGCATTTTAGCGAACTCGATGGTAAGACATAGTTTCTGTCATCTTCTCTGTTATGAATTGTGACCATTATAACAGGTATTATTTTTTATTTTAAAAAAATTAGGCCTACTGACATATCTTCACTATCCTTCCAATAATCTTTAATTCTCACGTATACATCATCACTATACCTTTCCAATTTTTTCACTTCTAACCCACACATGTACACCAATCTTTCCACTTTATTACTAATTACACAATACAGTAGAGCAAATGGAACTAAGATCGAGTCCAAGAGAAAAGTCTGTTTTATAAAATATTTATCTATTTATTTCAGCCAGCACCTCATAACTATTGCATGCGGTTATGTGGGCTGTAATATAAAGGTTTGGGCTCCAGGCAATTCTTCAACTGTTCCTTCTATTTCCTCCTTGCTTGCTGTCCCACCTGTGTATCACCGTTTATCTTGTACTACAGGGTCTTCCAGACAAAGGGCAATCTTCTATCAGCCTAAACTCAAGCTCATGCGTGTGATGTGAACCAAATTTTCCCCACATAATACTGCAAATCAGTCATGATTCAAATATGCATCTGAATCTAAGAATGCATCTGACTGATGCATATGAATGTCGGAATTCAGAATTTGCAATTTGAACTTCAACGTGAACTGAAAGATTGAAGCACAATACAAAATAAATGCATTATCCGTGGACAATACGGCTAATGGGTTTAAGCCTAGTTTACACATAAGCGAGTAAGCTCCAGAAGATGTCACTAATAAGCGAACTGTAAATGATCGGGGACCTGGAACCCGAATTTCAGATTTTTATCTGTTGCTACGACCTTCCGCGGGTGCTACTGCGGTGGATCTCCAGTGTATCACGTATGTTCCGGGAAAGCCTCAAGAATGAGTCAAGATTCACCGCTTGTGCAGGGACAACTAATTTTAACTGTCATTTTAACGTCTTTATTTGCCGACGGCACACACCGTTGTAACCACTGTTGTCGGGGGTTTATCTGCGGAATGGCGCGGGTGCACCAGCTTACAGAAAAATGCCAATTTGGATGTATATGCGAAAATGTTAAAGTTATCCCTATAAACACTGTGAGGCAACTAGATAATAACTTCCTCAACAATTTATTGTTTCTGGGAATAATTGCATGTGAACGATTAGGATATAGTGGTGGGTAATCGATTATAGTTTTACAACTGGTTGAAAATCACTGTAAGTGAATAATGTTTTGAGTATCCATTTCCTCTGTTAATGATTACTGATAATAACTGTATATTTCAGTGTACAGTACATTTACAGTAATATTATTGAGTCATCAGAAACCACTTAGCAGCAGGCAATATCTATCGCGGCACCTCGCCGTCACTATGTAAACAGCACATTTGACGGCTATTAGCTTGTACACCACTCACCGTACATAGTTATGATTAAAAGGCATTCTAACCAGAATTGTAAACAGAATTTAAAGCACTGCCTCACCTACCCCTCCCTCTTTCTCTCTCATTCTATCCCAAGAAGGCTAATATTTGTGCAATGATTTAGTTTTATTGATAATTAAATATATGAATATTCGATTATAAAAATATGTTAGGTGGATTCATGTATGAACTTCATATTTATTTTATTGTCATGAACATTAGTATTCTATTTTATTCATGTATTTACTTTTGTGAGCCTGTGACCCAGTTTGGAGGAATTCGGGACCAGTAGTTTGAAGAACCCTGCTGGTTTAAAGAAGTGCATACTGCATTAACGTAGGTGGATATAGGAGAGAAGAAATGTGATGATTTGAGGCGAGGGTGAGGGGGAAGAGGGTAAGAAAAATGAAGGTGATTAGTTGAAAAGTAATAACAAACAAATATAATTAGAATATCAGTTACATTATGTCCTTTAAATAAAGGCACTGTCTTTTGTTCACCATCGTAGTGGGATAGACTACTGAATATATATTATCCTTTGGATATTAGACAGCTATCCCTGTATTCCTTTTATCCCTCGTGCTTACCCCGTAGGGGGGTATTGCCTGTAATGACGTGGGCAATACTTTAAGGGTTTTGTCGCCCCTTCGGCCCCAACCACTAGCTGACACTTCTTCAACTGTTCCACCTTTCTTCCTATTTCCTTCTTGCTTGCTATCACACCTCTTTATCACTTTTTTCCTGGTGCTATTTGACCTCGCTGTAGCGCCACCTAATATCAATCAAAACCCTCGTGCTTGTAGTCCACCCTATTTATCACCTTCTCCCAAGCCCAGCTGTTTTTTTTTTTTTTTTTTTTTTTTTTTTTTGGTAGAAGACGGTTTAATTTTCTAACTTTTTTAATAATCATATTTGTCAACAAATTCATTATGCTATTTACCAGGATTTTTTCTTCTAAATTTGCATTTCCTTAAAAATAATCGATGTTAAACTTAAATAGGCGCCTTTATAGGGCGTTTTCAATAAACTTGGTCTAATTTTATGCATAGGCTATATATATTACAGTATCTCTCAAGTAACTGGCAACCTTACACATCCTCCCTACTGTCATATACCTCTCTCGCTTTCCCTTTCCTCCTTTCTTACCGTTTATCTTTTCTTTCTCATATTTTTAACCTTTTCATTCGTTCTTAAAAAGTTTTAATGATATAGGCCTTTCTCCCTTATCACTTATGTCCAATTATATGATTCGAAAAACTGAGGCTGAGATTATGTTGTTGATCGCATTTTGGTTCTCAATATGTAGAGGTTGATTGATTGATTGATATTAGGCGCCGCAACAGCGAGGTCATATATCGCCAGAAAACGGTGATAGAGAGGTGAGACAGCAAGAAGGAAGGAAATAAAAAGAAAAGAGTGATAGTTGAAGAACTAAAAGCTAGTGGCTGGGGCCGAAGGGGCGCCAAAACCTTTAGAGAATTACCCACATCACTAATGCAGGCAATACCCTCCTACGGGGTCAATATGTAGAGAATTTAGAAAACAACTAGAGATTTATGGAGAAAGATATATAAATTATTTAGAATGAAAGTGTTGGCAGATATGCATTATTGACGGGATTATCCCAGCCACAGCATTTCGCCTTCATAAAACTGAAGGACTATAGGTTCCATGCATTGCCATTTGCTAGTTTGTTGCTAGTCAAAATGTTAACTTGTTAAACCCATTTGCAGGAAAGAGAAATATATTATATCTTTCTTTTTAAGTTACTTATATGTATTTTTTATTAAAATCTGTTTCTATATACATTACCTTACTTTTATCTAGTTCCAGCATTACTGCGCAGAACACCATATGACACAATAAGGACCACAAGGACAGTAATGGTGCTCAACGTGATGCTCATGTATCTCTCTATAGGTTACTAAACACAGTGTTTCATGCTCAACTTCAGAATTATGTTCTCAGCATCACAAATATAGGCAAGAATAATGAAAACAATATAAAGAAATGATCTTTTATTATACGACAAATATTCAACTGCCTCGGTTTTACTGTCTCATTTATATATATATATATATATATATATATATATATATATATATATATATATATATATATATATATATATATATATATATATATATATATATATATATATATATATATATAGACGAAAGCTTGGTATTCCGTTTTCATATATATATATATATATATATATATATATATATATATATATATATATATATATATATATATATATATATATATATATATGAATGAAAACGGAATACCAAGCTTTCGTCTATTTCTCAAGACATCTTCAGGGTAATACAGTGAATGACAATGGCAATGGTGGTGGGAGTAAAGAGGAAAAAACAAAGAATGTGTGATAGATACCACTAGAGGTGAGTAAGGAAATAGAAACATAGTAGTAGTGTACAAGTTCCTGGGCTCAACCAGGTTGCTGCCATGTTTATTTTAAGTTTCAAGCTTAATATTTTATTTCTTTTTCACTGCCTATCTATTCAATATGCTTATTTGCCACCGTCTATCTATTTATTTGTTTTCTTGTCACCGTCTATTTCTTCATTTTATTCTCTCTCACTCTCCAATATTCCCTCTCTCACTCTATATTATTTATTATTCATTACTCTTATTTTTGTCATTACCACTTTATTTTTACAGGGATTGGAGGGTCGAGATACGAGGTGTGTATGTGTGGGAGGGGGGGAAAGTTTTATGTTTGGGCATTTGTGTATCGGAGGGTGTGCGACGTGACGGGGCTACCTCCAGCGTGGAGATAGAAGTCTTGTATATGTATGTATGTATGTATGTATGTTTTGGGTATGCCACCCCTGATGTTTAGTTACCCATTTATTCTACTTTTGTTGACAGCAGTCCCTCTACCTTATAATGTATCTTTATTTATGAGTCTGGGTGTTGCACTGGCATGTAAACAAGATAGTGAGAGGGGCAGAGAATTTTACTGCTGAAAGAAGTACTGACGCAAATGTTATCAGGGCTATCAAGATGTTTCCTAGACAAAATGTTTCCTAGACACGATTGATTAATAACAGCAAACTAATGTATTAACTGTGTGAAATTAATTTCCTCTGGCACTTTATCTTTTAACTTTGGCCCCCCCAGACTGATCGATAGTATCGCGAGTCCGGTGTGGTACATGAACCATAGAATGGCAAGCGAATATTCCTCAGTAATACGGATACAACTATTATCAATAGGAAGGTAACTGTCCTATGTTACAGGAACTGAATCAAGCACGAGCTCCCTGGGGTGTGGGAACTTATGAGGCTGTGACCAACGGACTGGATAGTAATGAGACTCTCAGTCAACTTTCTATGGTTATCTCTGTGGCTGGACAGGTAAGACATATATCAGAGGATATATTGAGGTGACGATACTAGTTTCACAATATTCATGACTTTCTCTCTGATTGTCAGTATGGTTTACAAAACGGACACTCTACTGGCGATCTTCTATCCCTCATTTCTGATTCATGATCCTCCTCGGTGAAACTCTTACCGTTGTGTTAGACATATCAACAAAGCTTTTGATAGAATTTGGTACAAAGCTTTAATTTCCAAACTGCCCTCATTCGTCATTTATCCCTCCCTCTGTGCCTTTATCTCTTATATATAATTTATGGCCATTCTATAGCTGCTGTTGTAGATGGCCATTGTTCTTCCTCTTAGTCTATTAGTAGTGGTGTTCCTCATGGTTCTGTCCTTTCACCTACTCCCTATTTCTTTTCACCTCAGCTGTTCTTCCTCCTCTATCCACCCATATGATTATGATTCCACTTAGAAATACTCCACCCGATTTGACAACTGCCCATCCAAGCAGATCCTCTCCACATCACGTGATGATACAGTGGCACTCTTCACCTCATTTTAGACTTAAGCAAAGAAAACGTCATGGTTTTCAGTGCCTGGAAAACTCAGTTCCTATATCTTTCAACTCGCATTAATCTTTCAAACTGCTATCCCCTCTTCTTCAACAACATACAACTTGATCTTTCTTCTTCCCTTATTATTCTTTTAGTGTCTTTCTCAAACAATCTCTTTTGGAGATATCATATTACCTATCTTGTTAAAATATGCTGAAAGAAGATAATTGTGCTAAGCAGATTCCGTGAATAAAATTGCATCACTCTCTCACTCTTCTATCACTATTATACTGGACATCGCTATTCTGAAACCTCTCTATGTATGCTTCCTCCCCTCAGGAAAACAAGCAATATTTTACAAGATATTAGATCTCACCATTTTTTGTGCAACTCCCTATTACCAGTGTTGAACGGTACTCCCTAAGTCTTTTTTCTACCATATATATATATATATATATATATATATATATATATATATATATATATATATATATATATATATATATATGGTAGATAAAAGACTTAGAGAGTACCGTTCAACAACTGTAATAGGGAGTTGCACAAAAAAATGGTGAGATCTAATAGCTTGTAAAATAATCCATATATATATATATATATATATATATATATATATATATATATATATATATATATTCATAAGTAATCACAAGTACACGTGATTTATATAATTGCAGAATAACTTGCAAGGAAAATGAAAACGGAATACCAAGCTTTCGTCTATTTCTCAAGACATCTTCAGGGTAATACAGAGGAACGAGTGAAGGCAGTGTATTTATATCCCACCCTGGACCCCTACATAGTTACCAATGATCACAATATGTCCACCCAAGCCCATTTGTTTCATCTCAAAATCATTTCCCAGTGACAATACATACACATTATTATAAACAACATATGAACTACACTTGTACAAAACTAACAAATATAACATAAGAATACAAAATAGTAAATGTATAAAAAGATCTTATACCTAGTGGGGTTGGCAATACGTATGAGAGTATGTATAAAAATAAAATATATAAATATATATTTAAATAGATATAATAAAATGAAGAGATGTACCCGAGACATAAAAAAAAAAAAAAAAGTGCCTCTTTAGAATAAAAAGAATTTTTTTTAATAAAATAGATTAAAAAAATAAGTAAAACACAAAAATAAAATAAATCGAAAAATAAAGTGGTAATGACAAAAATAAGAGTAATGAATAATAAATAATATAGAGTGAGAGAGGGAATATTGGAGAGTGAGAGAGAATAAAATGAAGAAATAGACGGTGACAAGAAAACAAATAAATAAGCATATTGAATAGATAGGCAGTGAAAAAGAAATAGAATATTAAGCTTGAAACTTAAAATAAACATGGCAGCAACCTGGTTGAGCCCAGGAACTTGTACACTACTACTATGTTTCTATTTCCTTACTCACCTCTAGTGGTATCTATCACACATTCTTTGTTTTTTCCTCTTTACTCCCACCACCATTGCCATTGTCATTCACTGTATTACCCTGAAGATGTCTTGAGAAATAGACGAAAGCTTGGTATTCCGTTTTCATTTTCCTTGCGAGTTATTCTGCAATTATATAAATCACGTGTACTTGTGATTACTTATGAATATATATATATATATATATATATATATATATATGGATTATTTTACAAGCTATTAGATCTCACCATTTTTTTGTGCAACTCCCTATTACAGTTGTTGAACGGTACTCTCTAAGTCTTTTATCTACCATATATATATATATATATATATATATATATATATATATATATATATATATATATATATATATATATATATATATATATATATATATATATATATATATATATATATATATATATATATATATATATATATATATATATATATGGTAGAAAAAAGACTTAGGGAGTACCGTTCAACACTTGTAATAGGGAGTTGCACAAAAAATGGTGAGATCTAATATCTTGTAAAATATTGCTTGTTTTCCTGAGGGGAGGAAGCATACATAGAGAGGTTTCAGAATAGCGATGTCCAGTATAATAGTGATAGAAGAGTGAGAGAGTGATGCAATTTTATTCACGGAATCTGCTTAGCACAATTATCTTCTTTCAGCATATTTTAACAAGATAGGTAATATGATATCTCCAAAAGAGATTGTTTGAGAAAGACACTAAAAGAATAATAAGGGAAGAAGAAAGATCAAGTTGTATGTTGTTGAAGAAGAGGGGATAGCAGTTTGAAAGATTAATGCGAGTTGAAAGATGCAGGAACTGTGTTTTCCAGGCACTGAAAACCATGACGTTTTCTTTGCTTAAGTCTAAAATGAGGTGAAGAGTGCCACTGTATCATCACGTGATGTGGAGAGGATCTGCTTGGATGGGCAGTTGTCAAATCGGGTGGAGTATTTCTAAGTGGAATCATAATCATATGGGTGGATAGAGGAGGAAGAACAGCTGAGGTGAAAAGAAATAGGGAGTAGGTGAAAGGACAGAACCATGAGGAACACCACTACTAATAGACTAAGAGGAAGAACAATGGCCATCTACAACAGCAGCTATAGAATGGCCATAAATTATATATAAGAGATAAAGGCACAGAGGGAGGGATAAATGACGAATGAGGGCAGTTTGGAAATTAAAGCTTTGTACCAAATTCTATCAAAAGCTTTGTTGATATGTCTAACACAACGGTAAGAGTTTCACCGAGGAGGATCATGAATCAGAAATGAGGGATAGAAGATCGCCAGTAGAGTGTCCGTTTTGTAAACCATACTGACGATCAGAGAGAAAGTCATGAATATTGTGAAACTAGTATCGTCACCTCAATATATCCTCTGATATATGTCTTACCTGTCCAGCCACAGAGATAACCATAGAAAGTTGACTGAGAGTCTCATTACTATCCAGTCCGTTGGTCACAGCCTCATAAGTTCCCACACCCCAGGGAGCTCGTGCTTGATTCAGTTCCTGTAACATAGGACAGTTACCTTCCTATTGATAATAGTTGTATCCGTATTACTGAGGAATATTCGCTTGCCATTCTATGGTTCATGTACCACACCGGACTCGCGATACTATCGATCAGTCTGGGGGGGCCAAAGTTAAAAGATAAAGTGCCAGAGGAAATTAATTTCACACAGTTAATACATTAGTTTGCTGTTATTAATCAATCGTGTCTAGGAAACATTTTGTCTAGGAAACATCTTGATAGCCCTGATAACATTTGCGTCAGTACTTCTTTCAGCAGTAAAATTCTCTGCCCCTCTCACTATCTTGTTTACATGCCAGTGCAACACCCAGACTCATAAATAAAGATACATTATAATGTAGAGGGACTGCTGTCAACAAAAGTAGAATAAATGGGTAACTAAACATCAGGGGTGGCATACCCAAAACATACATACATACATACATACATATACAAGACTTCTATCTCCACGCTGGAGGTAGCCCCGTCACGTCGCACACCCTCCGATACACAAATGCCCAAACATAAAACTTTCCCCCCCTCCCACACATACACACCTCGTATCTCGACCCTCCAATCCCTGTTGGATAAGGGAGCAACCTCCAAAGCACAACCGCATCTCCTTGTGGGACTACAAAAGGTACACTCGTGAAACATAATTTCTGACCAGAGTGTGAGGAGCAGAAAGCTTCGAATTGCCTGGTATTGCTCATTTCACCACACAGTACACCTATAGAGGCTGAGTTCGAATACAGGGTATGTGTGGTGCCTGCCGTTCGTCTCTGGTCAGAGATTACGTATCACGAGTGTACAGCTATGTTTGTATCCATAGCATGGCCCTACAGCAAAAGCTGGTTTACCTCTTCACTACAGGGCAAACTCTCCCTCCTGCACCCAGCCGGTCAATGGGCCACACTCAATGCAGGCCCCTCCCTCAAGGACCATGAAGCCGGGTCCACTCTCCAATCATTCACAGCCCTCCTCCACCCGTTTCTGTCACGTGCAATCAATCTGTCTTACTCTACAGATATATCTCATCCACTCAGAGCTCCTTTCACAGTGTTCATCCATCTCCTCTGTGGCCTTCCTCTCCTTCTTACACCTCCCACTTATGAGCCCACTATCCTCTTTACCATTCTATTATCCTCCATTTTCTCCACATGTCCAAACCATCTTAACACACCCTGTACTGCACGGCCTGCTAACTCTCTCATGACACCTGTCCTCCTCTGTTCCCCATTCCTGGCTCTTTCCATTCGAGTTACACCACATATGATCCTCTGACATCCCATCTCTACTATATTCAACATTCTCTTCTCACTTTCTCCCATATTCCATATTTCCGCTCTATACAGTTCAGTAGGCACTGCTATTCCTTCGTACAAATTCCTTTTTACATCCATTCTAAGTAAAGTACAGCCTAACATCCTATCATTCCTCCTAGCACCTTTCCTACCTCATTTACTCTATATTTTACCTGTCTCTTATTTGCTATCCACCGTTACCTTTGACCCCAAATACTTAAATTCCACCTTCTTCAATATTTTACCATCCAGCATTATAATCATCCTTCTACCAACTGCTCCCGTCCTATACATCTTATTACTTTGCTCTTTGTCACGTTCACTCTCAGTTCCCTCCTCCAGCACACCCGTCCAAACTCATGCACTAACATACTTTAGTGGCACCTTGTGCATTAGCACCACTCCTTAATTCCTTAGTACAGTCTCCTCCACTCCCGCTATCACCAGTTCAGCGTTGCCAACGTATACACCCGGCATCGTGTGAGCTATCAGTTCCGACTCTCGCATACGAAACACCGGCCATCAACCCTTACTCTTACTGGCAAGTGTTTCGGATTCGAGAGTCGAAACTGGTAGCTCACACGATGCCCGTGTATACGTTGGCAACGCTGAAATGGTGAAAGCGGGAGTGGAGGAGACTGTACCTACGCGCCGCCGTCGTGCCACGCACCTAGCCACTGTTTACCTAAGAGAAACTTCCAGGCAAGTGACGACGCCGTGCACAGGTGTGGCAGACGGCTTATAAATGGGCCGCCAGCCAGCGGTCAGCCACTCTGGCAGACACTCTACCACACTCAACATCTCTCACCTGCCGTACTGCCGCTCCTTGCTGACTCGCCACCTGCCTACACCACCGACTACACGCTGCTCCTGTCCTCACCTACGTCTCTCTACACGCTAGCGGCAGCCACAGGCAAGACTTCTCCACGGTGCAACTACAAGCTTCACGTACTGTACCTGTACTTACCTCAATAAACTGTTACTGTGTACTAGAGTTTGTTCACCCAGGTAGTAACGTAGTAGTTCTTTGACGTTATAATACTCAGTTTCTTTTCTGACTGCCACTATCGCCGTATCATCAGCAAAACGTATTTGGTTTAGGCCCAACTCTAACTTTACTGTCCAACAAACTCAGTCCTCTCTCCATCACCCTAGCATTTACTCCTCTCAATAATCCCCCCCCCCCCGTACAACTGCAAAAACTTCCACAATCCATTTCTATCAAATTTGTCATATGCTTTTTCCAGATCCATAAATTCTACTTCTTTACTTTTCATTAAATACTTTTCACACACCTGTCTTACTGTAATTATCTGGTCCACACAACATCTTCCTCTCCTAAAGCCACCTTGTTCTTCACAGCCTCCGTACTCTCTCTGACACTCTTTATCAGCACCTTCCCATACAGCTTTCCTACTACACTTAACAAGCGTATGCCCTTTTCCCATATATAGAGGTGTGGTAATAAGGGGAAAGAGTATAATGATATAAATGGCCCCTCAGATTTTGAGCCAATTTATGTGATATAACTTACCCAGCAATTTAAATAAGAAACGTGGCGTCGGTTGGTCAAAACGCCATCACTGTCTCGTAGATCCCTCTTATATACTCACTTATTTGTAAAGATTAAAGTTATGCATATATACTAGTAACATTAGTTACGTATGGTCACACAAAGACGGTTTTTCATTACTCAACTTTATTTATTCTAAAAAGAGATCAACAATAATTAAGTTAAAAATAAATAACACACGCACACGTCACTCGAGTACACACGGAATTATACTCGCTAGCTACAGTTTGAATTAGGGCACTTTTTTCTTTAACTGATTCACCGAGACACTTATTTAATTATAATAACACAGAGCACCGTACTCTAGGCCTATTCTATAGACTACTAACCTTATGTTAAATGATAACAAGGCCAAAGCTAACATTTAATTTCTTCTGGTGCTATTTTTAGACCTATTTTGTGGCCTCTATCGTTACGTTAAATTACGAAATAAATAAGGCAAAGCTAACATTTCACTTGATTTCCTATAGGTGCTGTTTCTTGACTTCCTCAACAACTCATTAACTTTATCATCAATTATGATCAAAGCTAACACTCGTATGCTCTTTATCACTAATATTTACCTTCCAAGATCGTAACGTAGATTTGAGAAAATATTTGGCTAGCCGGCTGAATAAACCAGCTGTTCGCTCTGACGCTCTAAATCACTCGATATTCTGGTCAGCGGGCTGAATTCACCAGCTGATAAAAATCGACAGTGGTGATTACATACTCCCGTCGGCCATGGACGAAAGAGAGAGTGACTGAGCAAAACGGGGAACCCATCCGAAACGTAGCTAGGCGTGAAGAGAGTGTAAACGCTAGGGATAGCGTTACTACCGGAGGTGAACAGACTCGAATACACAGTAACAATTTATTCAATATAAGTGTACAGGGTAGCACAGTGTATTAATGGGCAAGCACTATGTAGTTGATCAAACCAGCCTGCCGTGGTAGTGTAGCGTAGAGTGATGGAATAGCTGGTGTGGAGAGGCACGTGGTGTCTTGGTGTGTGCAGGTAGCGGTGGTCACGGCAGGTAAAGGGTAAGGGAGGAAGAACTTTCCAGGCAGAGCACTAGCGTGTCAGTGACCGAGCGAGGCGCCGCGGCTGCAGAGGAGCGGCCCAGGTAAGGATGCACACGTCCGCACAGGTAGACAATAGAGCTTGAAGATGCGTGAGTGTCAGACAAGTGAGATGGAAGATGCGCAAGGTGCTTGGTATTCACTACAGTACCCCCCTCCCCCAAGCTTTAATAGGAAAGTGGGGAGGTATGGCACATAAACAAGAATATAATATATACATGAACAAAATTGTTGGAGGTTGACAATACATATTGGGGAAATATGAGATACATACAAACAGACATAGACATACATAAAATGAAATAAATAAATAAATGTGTAACAGAGAAGTGTACGGGTAGCGTGTGGAATGTGTGGGTGGGGGAGGCAAGTGTGCGTATTAATAGTAAGGGGTAGGTGTGTGTGGCTGAGTGTGGAGTGGGTGTGGGTTTGTGTTGTACAGCTCCGGACAGATCAAGGGTCCACACCCTATCCATCAGCGACTTGGTTTGGGCCTCGTTGGATCTGGCAACAGTTGCAGGTGGAGGGAGGGGGGATGTTAGTGGTAGAGGAGGAGAGAAATGTGGGCGGAGCTATATAGGAGGATAACGAATGATCAGGTAGAGAAGACATGTGTCAGGAGGAATGAATGAAGCATACACTGTGAACAGTATCGAATCACCAATCGTTTAAAGCAGGGTTCTTCAAACTTTTTCAGTCGTGACCCAGTTTTTACTATGACATCATTCTTGCGACTCATACAGAAAGATATTTTACAAATTATCAGAATTATCAACCTAAGAAAATATAAGGCCAGAAACTGAAACGCAATAATTATGATTAAAAGGCATTCTAACCAGAATTATAAACACTGCCTCACCTACCCCTCCTCTCTCTCTCTCTCTCTCTCTCTCTCTCTCTCTCTCTCTCTCTCTCTCTCTCTCTCAAGAAGGCTAATATTTGTGCAATGATTTAGTTTTATTGATAATTAAGTATATGAATATTCGATTATAAAAATATGTTAGGTGGATTCATGTATGAACTTGATATATATTTTATTGTCATGAACATTAGTATTCTATTTTATTCATATATTTATTTTTGTGAGTCTGCGACCCTGTTTGGAGGAATTCGGGACACGTAATTTGAAGAACCCGGGTTTAAAGAAGTGTATACTGCATTAACGTAGGTGGATATAGGAAAGAAGAAATGTGATGATTTGAGGCTAGTGTGAGGGGGTGGGGGAAAGAGGGTTAAGAAAAATGAAGGTGATTAGTTGAAAAGTAATAACAAACAAATATAATTAGAATATCTGTTACATTATATCCTTTAAATAAAGACACAGTCTTTTGTTCACCATCGTAATGGGATAGACTTCTGATTATATATTATCCTTTGGATATTAGACAGCTATCCCTGTATTCCTTTTATCCCTCGCGCTTGCCCCGTAGGGGGGTATAACCTGTAATGATGTGGGCAATACTTTAAGGGTTTTGGCGCCCCTTCGGCCTTAGCCACTAGCTTACATTTCTTCAACTGTCCCTCCTTTCTTCCTATTTCCTTCTTGCTTGCTGTCACACCTCTCTATCACCTTTTCTTGGTGCTATTTGACCCCGCTGTTGCTCCACCTAATATCAATCAAATATTTGTCAACAAATTCATTAAGCTTTTTTTTTTATTTTTTTATTTATTATTAAAAAAGATGGGGACTAAAGGCCACAGGCCCGCTCACTGTCCCCATCTGAGTAGGTTTAGTCAGAGTGTCCAAAATCATGTCCAATTTCGTTCGAGATGCCTAGACACATTGCGTTTGAAGGAACATAAGTCGTAGTAAGGTGGAAAAATGGATGAAGGTAGAGTGTTCCAGAGTTGACCAGTTGTGTATATGAAAGACTGAGAGTACCGGTTAACTCTTGCATTAGGAAGTTGGACAGAAAAGGGGTGAGAACGAGAGGCTTGACGAGTGTTGCATGCTCTCCTGAGGGGAGGAAGCATACATTGAGAGAGTTCAGAAGAGCAATGTCCAGTGTAGTAGCGATAGAAGAGAGAAAAGATGCAACATTGTGGCGAAGAGAGAGAGGCTGTAGTGAATCAGTAAGAGGAGGAGAGTTGATGAGACGAAAAGCCTTTGATTCCACCTTGTCCAGGAGTGTTGTAAATGTTGAACCACCCCACACATGAGAGCCATACTCCATACAGGGGCGGATGAGACCCCTGTACAGAGACAGCAACTGCGAGGGGGTGAAATAATCACGGAATCTGCGCAGCACACCTAACTTCTTTGAGGCGGTTTTAGCAAGAGAAGTAATGTGATCTCTCCAAGAGAGATTATGAGAGAGACTCCAAGAATATTAAGAGATGGGGAAAGGTTAAGTTGTGTGTCAGTGAAGGAGAGGGGATAGTCATCAGGAAGATTAGTACGAGTCGAAAGATGAAGGAACTGTGTTTTAGAGGCATTAAAAACAACAAGGTTCTCTCTGCCCCAGTTAGAGATGAGGGAAAGATCAGAAGTCAGGCGTGCTACTGCATCATCACGTGATGTGGAGAGGAGCTGCTGGGATGGACGGTTGTCATAGTGAGTGGAGTAGTGTAGGGTGGAATCATCAGCATAGGAGTAGATAGGGGAAAAGTACAGGTAAGAAGGTCATTAATGAACAGGAGAAAGAGGGTGGGTGATAGAACAGAACCCTGAGGAACACCACTATTAATAGACTTGGAAGAAGACCAGTGACCATCTACAACAGCAGCTATAGAACGGACAGAAAGGAAATCAGAGATAAAGGTGCAGATAGAAGGATAGAAACCGAATGAGGGCAGTTTGGAGATTAAAGCTTTGTGCCATACTCTATCAAAAGCTTTGGATATGTCGAGGGCAACAGTAAAAGTTTCACCAAAGTTCCGAAAAGAGGATGACCATGAATCAGAAAGGAGGGATAGAAGATCGCCAGTAGAGCGTCCTTGACGGAAACCATACTGACGATCTGAAAGAAGGTCGTGAAAAATAAGGTGCTTATGAATTTTGGAGTTAAGAACAGATTCGAAGACTTTAGATAGACATGAGGTCAAAGCAATGAGGCGATAGTTGGAGGGTTGGGAGCGGTCACCTTTCTTCGGAACAGGTTGGATCAGAACTTCCAGCTAGAAGGAAAAGTGTTAGATGATAGACATAGACGGAACAGTTTGCCTAGGCAGGGTCTCAGTACAGAAGCACAGTTCTTGAGAACAACAGGAGGAATCCCATCAGGCCCATACGCCTTCCGAGTGTTAAGGCCAGAGAGGGCAGAAAATACTTCCTTTGAAGAGATTCTGATGACAGGCATAAGTAAGTCAGAGGGGGGCGGAGCTGGAGGAATAGAGCCGGAATCGTCCAGTGTGGAGTTAAAGGCAAAGGTTTGAGAGAAGAGTTCAGCTTTATCAGGTGAAGAGATGGCAACATTTCCATCAGGAAGGATGAGAGGAGGGAAAGAGGAAGAAGAAAAGTTACTGGAAAGATTTTTGGCTAGATGCCAGAAAGAACGAGAGGTGGAAGAGTTGGACAGATCGTTGCACTTGTCACGGATGAAGGATTTTTTGGCTTATCGGCGAACAGATTTGGCACGATTCCGGGCAGAAATATACAGAACACGAGATTCATCAGTTTGAAGGCGTCGATACCGTCTGAAAGTTTCCTCCTCGTTGTGGACAGCAGTAGAACAAGCGTGATTAAACCAAGAGTTTCGTGAGCTAATAAGAGGGAAAGAATATGGAATGTATGCCTCCATGCCCGAGAGGATCACCTCTGTGATGCGTGCAGCACACTCAGAGGAACCCCGGCCACGAAAGCAAAAATCATTCCATGGGAAATCATGAAAGTATTGCCTCAGATCATCCCAGTTAGCAGCACTGCAATGCCACAGACGCCGCTTCCTGGGAGGGTCTAAAGGTTTTATTGGAGCGATAGGACAGGATACTGAAATAAGATTGTGATCGGAGGAGCCCAAAAGAGAGAAAAGTTCAACAGTATAAGCAGAAGGATGAGAGGTTAGGAATAAATCAAGAATATTGGGCTGATCTCCAAGGCGGTCTGGAATACGGGTAGGGTACTGAATTAACTGTTCTTGGTCGTTGAGGATAGAAAAGATGAAGGCTTGTTCACCAGGTGGATCAGTGAAGGGAGATGAGAGCCAAAGGCTGTGGTGAACGTTGAAATCTCCTAAAATGGAGATTTCTGAGAGGGGAGAATGGGATAGAATGTGTTCCACTTTTGAGGTAAGATAGTCAAAGAATTTTGGATAGTCAGTAGAGTTAGGAGAGAGATATACAGCACAGATGTATTTAGTTTGAGAGTAACAGGTTAGCCGAAGCCTGATGGTTGAGAATTCAGAAGAGTCTAGTTCGGGAACACGAGAACAAGTGAGGTCGTTGCCTACGTATACGCAACAGCCGCCTTTGGCACGAAACTGAGGATAGAGAAAGTAAGAGGAGACAGAGTAGGGGTTGCTGTCAGTTGATGCTGAGATCTGGGTCTCGGTGAGGAAGAGAAGATGAGGTTTAGCAGAGAAGAGGTGGTGTTCAACAGAAGAGAAGTTAGAGGAAAGACCACGAATGTTGCAAAAGTTGATAAAGAGTGAGTCAGTCAATGGTCCAGGGCATCTCAGGAGGTCGTCAACAAAGGGTCCAGGCTGAGGGGAGTTTATTGGCCCATCCCCAGGGGCCTCCGAGGCTTTATTTTTAATTCCTTTCATAGTTGCATAATTTTTGGGGGATATAATTTAGACAAAGGGTGTGGTGTGTAGCGTGCTTGTATATATTGTGTAAAAAAAGAGAGAGTGATGTCTTTGGGAGTATGTTGGACTACTCTCAGTGTATGTGAGACACGAAAAAAGATCAGCAAAGGTGGACAGACAGGTGAAACGGGAGTTCCAACCCTCCCTATCACCAGTCCAGCGTCTACCCTAGGAGTACTGCCCTGTTCTCCTAGGATTTTTTCTTCTAGATATGCATTTCCTTAAAAATAATCGATGTTAAACTTGAATAGACGCCGCTATATGGCGTTTTCAATAAACTTGGTCGAATTTTATGCATAGGCTATATATATTACAGTATCTCTCAAGTAACTGGCAACCTTACACTTCCTCCCTACTGTCATATACCTCTCTCGCTTTCCCTTTCCTCCTTTCTTACCGTTTATCTTTTCTTTCTCATATTTTTAACCTTCTCATTCGTTCTTAAAAAGTTTTAATGACATAGGCCTTTCTCCCTCATCACTTATAGTCCAATTATATGATTTGAAAAACTGTGGCTGAGATTATGTTGTTGATCGCATTTGGGTTCTCAATATGTATAGGTTGATTGATTGACTAATATTAGGCGCCGCAACAGCGAGGTCATATAGCGCTAGAAAACGGTGATAGAGAGGTGAGACAGCAAACAGGAAAGATATAGAAAGAAAAGAGGGATAGTTGAAGAACTAAAAGCTATTGGCTGGGGCCGAAGGGGCGCCAAAACCCTTAAAGCATTGCCAACATCACTAATGCAGGCAATACTCCCCTACGGGATCAATATATAATAATGAAAACAATATAAATAAATTATCTTTTATTATACGACAAATATTCACTGCCTCGGTGCTACTGTCTCATATATATATATATATATATATATATATATATATATATATATATATATATATATATATATATATATATATATATATATATATATATATATATATATATATATATATATATATATATATATATATATATATATATATTTATTGGTATAGTGAAACCAGCACAGCTGGATTGCTATAGAATACGCCCCTTCTCAAGCCCAGGCCCCGTATAGGCATAATCTGGGTTGGAAGGGTCAATTCCGTGACGTTCATCAGAAGTAAATAAAATTCAAATCTGGCGCTGTACTGATAGTGGAGCCACCTGGTGGTGGCGTGGTGAGGTATTAAGCCCCTCCTCCGCTGAATACCGCTCGATCACTCTGTCGCGGAACACGTCTCAGTCAACATCTACGCTATGGTATTGTGTCACGTGTTCCTGCTAATTTTTTCTTTTGTGTTCTAGTGGCTAGCCTGCTTTGCAGATGTATCGTGTGTGTATTCTAGGACGGTTTTAGGTGTTTATGGGGGGTTTTCTTCGTTAGGACTGAGTTCTTTTTTCCTTAGCGAAGGGGGGGCTTTTCAGCCCCTTTGTTCGGAGTTTTTCTCCGTTTTTCCCCCCTTTCACCTTTCCTCCTGCCACTAGTACATTCTTCGTGTGTATTTTTCGGGGTTTCTGGGGTTTTTAGCGAGGTTAGTGGGCGCCACGTGGGACTTCACCTCCACACGTGGTGAGCACATGGGGTCTTTGCAGCCCTTCTTCTTGCCTTCCCCGATTATTATGTGTCCCCTCTCTTCCTCTCCCAGGCGGGTTTTTTTTTTTTTTTTTTTTTTTTTTTTTTTGGTGTTTTTCCAATATTTGTAGCCTGGAGTGTTTCTTCTCAGGCTAGCTTGTTGGGGGCTACTTTTCGGGGTTTTTTCCCCTTCCCTGTCCTGCCTCCCTTCCTCCTGCCACTAGTACACGTCATTTAGTGTATTTTTCCTCGTTTTTTTTTGGTGTTAGCGAGGTTTTTTCCTCCCAACGTGGGGCTCTTTCCTCCCCACGTAGTGCGGGGGTAGGACTACTTAGCCCCTTATCGTTGTTTCCCCCGAGTGTGGTTTAGTGTTACGTGGGGTGCGGGGAGCGAGGATTGTGCCAGGTTCTCGTTTCCCCTTCCCAGCGTATTTTTGGGTTTTTTTCTGGTGTCTTCCCAGTTTGTCTGTTACCCTGGGAATTGCCCATCAGGCTGTCTGTGCCTCTCCTTTGGGGCCTGCAGACCGGAGGTTCTTTCCCAGCCCCCGCGGGGGGGGGAGGGGGTTTCCCGGGTTAGTGCGTGTGGGGGTTTTTTGTTTGGGGTTCGTTCCCGGGTCCGAGGGGGCTTGCTATCCCCCTCTGCCCGTGTCCTATTATTTTTGTTTGTGTCTTTGTACGCATGGCTTCACGTGTTAACCCCTTTTTTGTGAGTTTTTCTCCCGCAGTCGTGCCACCAGCATCGTTCGCCCCACGCACCCTGCTTCACCCCCTAGGCTTGCGACCCTTTGGTGTGTAGTGTGGAAGGCTGTATGTTGTGTTTTTCTCTGCACATGGCGCGAACACGTGTGCGTGTTTGCCCCTTGTGTGGGGATTTTCCCCGTGTGTGTGTTGATTGGTGTGTGCGCTCACGCTGTGACTGTCTCCCCCCGTGTGCGGTGAGTACTTGTTTGGGTTTTTTCTCCTCGGGTTTTTTAGCCCTGTGGGGAGTTAGGTTTTTTATTTGCACGTGTCCCTTCTACTCTGTGTCTTGGGGCCTCTGCACCTTTTTGGTGTTTTTCCTTGTCAGCTCTTTTAGTGTCTTAGGATATTATTCTGATAATGTTGCCTGCACTTCTGTAGCTGCCTTACCAAGCAACGTTTTACTCACTACACCTGCTTGACTTCTTGCTACTACTGTACTGTTCTTGTCTGCGTTGTAGCATTCTTCTTCGTGCAGTACTGTTTTTTCAACATTCAGTACCTTCTCTTTTCTCACAATTCAGTACAGTTTTTATAATTTTTAACATTATGCGGTAGGGTAGTAAGACTTTCTATCTTTCTTCTTACATAACTCTTACTTTGTGCTTGCCCTTATTGGGGGTAAGAGAAGCTTATTACTTTCTGGTAGAGTAACAAGTTCCTCCTTTTAAACCCTCTCCCTCCTTGGGTTTCCTAGGGTCTACTCTCGGCTTTTGGGGACCGTGTTTGCGGGGTTTTTCCCCAGCAGTGTGGGGGTGAGTATGTGTGGGTTAGTGTTTTGCCTTGGGAGTTAGTGTTTTCCTCCCTCGGGGTGTTTTGTGTTTTTCCATGTGTGTACACGTGGGTTCACGTGTTAACCCCCTTTTTTCTCCCGCAGTCCACTCGTGCCTTGTGTGCTTCTTCTGGCTGCACCGTGAGGTTGTTCCTCGACGTGCATCACCACTGTTCACCCCGCACATGCTTCTGCACTCCCAGGAGTACGTTCCTGCTACGTGCCTCTCGAGGTCACAGAGGATCTAACTCCTAGCACCCCGCCGAGTCCCCATCGCCTTCCCTGGATGGTTCTGTGCCTCCCTTCCATGGTTTCCCACCATTCCCGGAAGCGAGCCAGACCACCACGCTGGCCCCCCTGGCTACCTGACCGGTACCAGGACCCAGCAGGGAAGCTGCTTCGTCTCCCCCATGGGCGAGCTCCTCGAGCCGCTCTCGGTGGTGCAAGCACGAGTCCAGGAGGAGGTCTCGCCCTCAGGTCCACAGGGTTTCGGGTCCCTAGCACCCCGAGAGGCCTCCTCTCCTTCCTTTAGTCGGCTCTGATAACCCCCCCGAGGTTTCCACCTCAGCAGGAGGGGGTCAGACCGTCGGGCTGCACCCCTGGTCACCTCCCAGGTACCAGGGCCCAGCAAGGAAAGGCTCCTTCTCCCACGCGGACGCGCTCAAAGAGCCGCTCCCGAGGGAGCAAGCGTAGCACCAAATGCAGGTCCTCCTCAGCTAAGGACCCGGTGGGGTACTGACTGACGAACCTGCAGGTCCCTGCCAACTAGGCTCCGTCCACAGCCTAGGGACCTACCCATTCACAACCTAGTACCAAAGAGCAGGTCCCTCTCAGCCAAGGACCCGGTAGGGTACTAACTGACAAACCTGCTAGGACCTGGCCAGGTAGGGGGCTACCCAGGCACAACCTAGTGCCAAGAACAGGACCTTTTCAGCCCAGGACCCGGTGGGGTACTAACGGGCAAGCCTGCTAGGACCTAACCACCTAGGCTCCTACTACAGCCTAGGGTGCTACCCATGCACGACCTAGTGCCAACAGCAGGACCCACTCAGCCAAGGACCCGGTAGGGTCCCGACTGATAAACCTGTTAAGACCTGGCCAGCTAGGGTTCTACCCATGCACATCCTAGGGCCAAGAGCAGGACCCGCTCAGCCAAGGACCCGGTAGGGTACTGACTGACAAGCCTGCGAGGACCTGGCCAGCCAGTCTCCTCCACTATCTAGGTGCTGCCTATGCACAACCTAGCACCAATAGCAGGACCCGCTCAACCAACAACCCGGGAGGGTACTGACTGAGAGGCCTGCTGGGACCTAGCCAGCTAGGCTTCGACCACAGCCAAGGTTCTACCTGTGCACAACCTAGGGGCTACCTCGGGCTCAGCCAAGGCGCTACCTATGCACAACTTAGGGCGCTACCCGGGGCTCAACCTAGTGCGACATGGTCCTCAGCCTAGGGGCTACCTGGACCTGAACCTAGTGGCTACCTGGAGCTGAACCTAGTGGCTAGCTGGACCTGAACCTGGGGTCCCAGCCTAGGGGGTACCTGGGACTCAGCCTACGGCAACTAGTTCATGAGAGTTTATAACACATGGCCTCTTTGCCGCGTGAGGGAAATAGGAGAGCGAATGCGATAACGTTTCAAAACGTTCTCAGAACTGTAACAACACTCAAACTCGGAGGTGTTTCCAATCACTGGCCTCCCTGACAGTGACGTTTTTACGGTCCCTCTTTTCCCGTAATGATTCGCAGGTGGTCACCAGGGTTCTCCGAAACGTGAATCATTCTTTACCAAGAACGAGACACCCTACCCTGTGCTGACGTAGGTTTTCAATGGAGGTATGTCTTCCAGCGGTGGGGCAACTGTTGGTCCCCCATAATTTCCCACAGGTAACTGCTTGACCCACCAGTCTTCTGTTCTGCTTGGCTGGAAGGTTTTCAAAGTAGTTTCCTCACCTCACGGTGGTCCTTACCAAATTCAAACAAACCATTGATAAACTATACGGCTCCGGTTGTTGCCTACCGTCCTACCAAGCTGCACATGTCACTCTTGGTGTCATGTCCAAGCTCTCAAGGATGATATTACAGCTACCCTAGTCCTCGCCTCGGATCACCTGTTTTGTATCCCCATAACAGGGAGACATGGAGCAGCAAGATTTGTGTCTTGTACACCATACTCACTCAATGGGGGCTTCTTAACTACGTCCTTAACCTTTCATCGCACGCATTCCACTTAGGGGATGGGGGCGAGGGGATATTGGGGCTTCGGCTTTCCCTGGTCGATGCCTTGTATTAGTGCTCAGGACGGTCCTGGCGTTACACTCTCGATACTGTCCCAGACAGCCTCGTGAGATTTAAGGTTCGCCTCATTCCCTAGTGGGGGAGCCGGCCAATTTTGTGCCACCCCACAGCCCCACTATTGCAATGGTACCCGTTCCTGAACCCGCCCTTCTCACCTTTCCTGCCGCGTCGCCGGTAGGGGACTCGAGTCCACCTGGGGATTTTGGAGCCGTTCCCGTTCCCCCAATCTCTCTGGGTCTCGAGTCCCCGGGGGGCACCCTGGCGGAGGAGCTGGCTGCCTCTCCTCCCCCTTTCCCGTCGCCTCATCCTGTGGACGACGGGTACCTTCCCTACTCTTGGGCCTTTCTTCCTTCGTCCTGGACTCACTCTTCAGAGGAGGTCAGACGGGTGCGTAGTCTCCCGATCCTTCTCAACCAGAGGTTTGGGTGAGGAGGCACGACGGGCTAGTGAAGCGGGAAGCGGACGAACTTTTTGGTTTGTCCGTAGGCCACGCGCCCTTCCCCACCTACCATGGTGGAGGCGGCGGAACCCGTTCCTGGACCTGCTCTATCCGAGTCCCCGCGGGGGAGCGGGTACGGGATCTGGGGGGGGGGGGCGGGACATCCACCACATCCTTCAAGACGAGGTATCTGTTCCACTCGCACTCCCTCACCCCCTGTGTTGCAATGGGGACTCCGCCCACCTTACCACAGGGTCCCCGTGGGAGACAGAAAAGGGGGAGGGTACGTCCGAATGGAAAAGGTCGGACGACTTACCTTCTGTCACCAGACATCCCTTACGTCATCTCCATTCTGTACAGTCTCATGTTTAGAACATCTTGGTGTTTCTTTTCTCCTCTCGGGATATTTTACCCGAACCTAGGCCATAGCCTAGGTTCGGAGGACCCTAACAACAAAAATGGGGGGGGGGGGTCCTCGACCCCCTGGCCCATCCCCTCGAGGGTGTCTTTAAAGACTTACGACTTGTAACACTTTATGGTTTTAACCGAAAGTTGTCCGTATATAATGATAATAAATTATATGCGTAACAACCCTTCCACAGCAGCTACCACCCTAGCTTTGGGAAATCGTTTTACGATGGTCGGCCACCTCCACTGTTCGCCTCACGCACCCTGCTTCACGCCCAAGGGTTACGACCCTTTGGCGCGCGGTGTGTGCCGCCCCGGGGCTGAGCTGTGTCGGGAGACACCCGCCTCTGCCCGCACCCAAAACTCCCCCGCCCTTGCTTCCTTTCGTAACACGGGGACTAGGGCCTGGAGAATGGCGGGCCCAGACTCCCTCCTGGCCCTTCACCGCGTCCTTTTCCTACCTAACCTTCGAGGGGGTTCCTCTGGAGGTTTGTCACCTCCTCCAGAAAGCTCTCTTCCTGCTCGCCTTAGCTACAGGGTACAGGGCCTCTCAGTTGGCAGCCCTTACCCGTCACACAGCCTTTTCATCTGTAAGCCCTAACCTTACTTCTTTAGCTATCCCCCCCTCTCCCGCTTTCCTGGCTAAGAACGAGCAGGCTGACGACAGGATTGGCCCTCTCGCAGTACCCTCGTTCCTGAGGGCTGGAAGTTTCCACCCCCTCTGGCCAGTCCACGCGTTTCTACATACGTGGAGGCGACGAGAGGGGCTTCTCCGAACCACCTCTTCTACAACTCTAGGTCCGGTAACCCTCTTTTCCCTAGGTCAATCGGATGGGTGACTGGATATATATATTAAACACAGGATTACTGCATCCTTGTGTCCTCCTTCATCCTCTCGGGATCGCATGACCTGAGCCGGGGCCATAGCCCTAGCTCAGAGGACTTTAATAACAAAGGGGGGGGGGGCACCCCCTCTCCTGTACCTGACCCCTCGAGTCTGCCTTTAAAGAAGACCCGAACCCTCGAGTCTGCCTATAAAGACTTTATTTGTAACAATTCTGTTCTATAACAGAATGGTCTACGGGTATATGGGATAAGCTACTACACCCCCACCACGGCTACTCACCTAGCCAGTGTTGGGAGATGCGTTAGCTTCTGCCTCACCGGGCTTGGTTACCTTTCCTGCCCTCCGCTCTCAACCACTCTTAACTAGCACGTGATTGCCTCCACCTCACCTCCCACCTACCGCATCGCATGCATAGCAATCCAGCTGTGCTGGTTTCACTATACCAATAATAGTGCATTTGTCGCGGCCTCTGGCCGCTTAAATTGTATTTATTGGTTGTGAAACCAGCACAGCTTTGACTGTCCCACCCACCTCCCGATGCGGCAGGCATTCACTTCTTTCTCATTGGAGTGATCGAGCGGTATTCAGCGGAGGAGGGGCTTAATACCTCACCACGCCACCACCAGGTGGCTCCACTATCAGTACAGCGCCAGATTTGAATTTTATTTACTTCTGATGAACGTCACGGAATTGACCCTTCCAACCCAGATTATGCCTATACGGGGCCTGGGCTTGAGAAGGGGCGTATTCTATAGCAATCCAGCTGTGCTGGTTTCACAACCAATAAATACAATTTAAGCGGCCAGAGGCCGCGACAAATGCACTAATATATATATATATATATTTGGAAGATAGTGATCTGGACGGATGAGAAAACCTTCTCACATTCGTGTAACGGAAGGCGTCACTACTGGAGGAGGAATGATTCTCAGTGACTATACATTCTGAGGTTG
This sequence comes from Petrolisthes cinctipes, assembly GCA_033782935.1. NCBI lineage: Eukaryota > Metazoa > Arthropoda > Malacostraca > Decapoda > Porcellanidae > Petrolisthes > Petrolisthes cinctipes. Next base: position 1,511,152 of record JAWQEG010000033.1, read on the forward strand.
TTGTTTCTATAAACTATTTAGTTATACGTGACCATAAGATTATATTAATAATTACTGCAGGGGAACAACTAATATCGTTACAACGTCAACAACATCAATAAAACAGTTATTAAGATAATTCAAAGAAAATTTATAGTCACCGAGTATTATTCCTCCTCCAGCAGTGACGCCTTACACGAATGTGAGAAGGTTTTCTCATCCGTCCAGATCACTTTCTTCAAAATATATATATAAATATATATATATATATATATATATATATATATATATATATATATATATATATATATATATATATATATATATATATATATATATATATATATATATATATATATATATATATATATATATATATATATATATATGTATATATATATATATTCTCTTTCAAACAAACGAGGTTGAACGAAATGGCTTGTTCTGCATTAATGAGTTTATTATTTATATTTTCAATATCTCTTACAGTTTTTCTTAAGTCTTCACTTAGATGGTGGATAAGTGAGGCAAATGTTGAGTTGTTGAGGGAGGTCAACGTTTCGTCCAGTACATTTGACATCTTCAGGAGGAAGTTGCGATTCTGAGATGCTCTCTTCCACCAATGGGAAGATGGAACCACTACCGAAGACCTAAGACTACAAATCAACAGAAAACTACAGCTCCTCGGGGAACAACACCGACGAAAGACAGAGAGTGTAGCCATTAACCCCCAGAGTCCGGGCAGCGGGATTTCCCGCTCGGTCGACAGAGGCCGGGCAGCGGGAAATCCCGCTCTGTCGACAGAGTCCGGGCAGCGGGAAATCCCGCTTTTGGTAATTTATGGGGAAAAACGCCAAATTTGTCGGGATTTTTTTTGATCTGGCTATACTTCACCACCAGACCTTTTCATCCCCACATTCAATCAGTGTGTGCTTGACCGTGACAATGGCTGGGCGTAGTGAAGAAAATACGGGCTCGTTCGATTCGGTGCATCCTACCGCGCTGCCAGGCGCACCCGCTCCTGTAACCTCCACTCCGCGGGTGCAACCAGCTAGATTGCGTCATGCACCTGCAAGGTTGTCAGATTCTGCAATAGGGCGGGAATTGGAGAATCTGGCAGACCTTTCATATGGGAGTGACGACCTGGACAGCTACTCTGATACTGAATGGCAAGCTGACGAATCAACTGAGGAAGATGTCTGTGTAGCGGTGACTTCCATCACAGCTCTTCCCTCAACTTCAGCCTTGCATGATGTGTCAGAGGTTACAGCCCCTGTTGCAATTCCGTCCACCAGTGGGGTGGGAGGTAGTTTGGGAGACACTATCTTGTCTCCCATTCCTACAACATCTGGCGTGGGAGGCAGGAAGAGGTCTACTCCTGCTTCAACCTCCAAACCTCGCTACGTCTCCACTCCCATGGGCAAGAGGCCGAGGAGGAGGTTAGATTTTTTGTCTTCCTCTTCCTCGTCGGACGAGGATGCGTCGCAACCAGTGGTGGTAAGAGGGAGGAGAGTAGGAGTAAGAGGGAAGGGTAAAGGAAGGGGGAAGAGGACAAAGGCAGCTTATCTCTCCCCTACAGTTGACCCTGATAGCCCGCCCCCCCGTGACCTGACGCCACCTCCCCCACCACCATACTCTCCCTCTCCTCTCGTGCCTGACGACTCACTCTCGCCTGCCCCTGGTACCGCTGCACCACCACCACCACAACAACAACGCCAACAACGACAGCAACGCGGCGCACCTCGTCATAGACCCGCTGATCCCTATGTGTGGACGGATTGCGATGAATTTGCGCCTGATATACCTGCCTTTGACGACAGTCATTCAGGTATACAGGCCGCATTTCCCTGTCGTCAGAGGTCATCAATATTAGATTATTTCACTGCCTTTTTTGATATAATATTGATGACTTACATGATGCAGGAGATAAACACCTTCAAACAACTCTCTGTGCAACTCAGCAATAGACCAGGCAGGGAACATAGTAAGATGTTGCAATGGGCTGACGTCGATATTGCTGAGTTGTATGTGTGGTTAGCTTTGACCATGATGATGCCTCATGTCAAGAAACATCGCCTCAAGGACTTCTGGAGCACACACGCCCTGATATCCACACCTGCGTTCGGGAAATACATGTCCAGGGACAGGTATAGGGACATTTTGTCCTACCTGCACTTCGCCCCCAACATGGGTCCACACCCGAACGACAGGCTGTGGAAAATTAGGCCAGTAATGTCTATCCTCCAGGAGAAAATACGAGCATTTTTTCGACCATTCCAGAAAGTGGTTATCGACGAGTCTCTGGTGCTGTTCAGGGGAAGACTGTCCTTCATCCAGTACATCCCGTCAAAGAGGCATAGATTTGGCATCAAATTCTATGTCATCTGCGACTGTAAGACTGGCTATGTGTTGGATTTTATACTCTATTCAGGTACGGATGTGGATGTCCCGGCCGACGACCCTCTTGGCTTCAGCGGGAGTGTTGTCAAGGCACTCATGGGGGATTACCTTGACAACAACCACATCCTGTACACTGATAACTATTACACCTCTCCAGCACTTAGCCAGTTTCTCCTGCAGCACCAAACAGGATCCTGCGGAACTATTCGTGTCAACAGGAAGGGGTGGCCAGCATTCCCTCTCACCCGGAGGGGCGACTGCATCAAAAAGAAATGTGGGAACATGCTGGCCATCAAATGGCACGATAAACGCCCCGTCAATATGCTCACCACCGTGAACAGGGGCGTGATGCAGGATTCTGGGAAGACTGAGCGCGGCACAGGTGATACCATCTACAAGCCTGATGCTGTGCTCGATTATAACATCAATATGAGACTCGTTGATAAGTCAGACATGATGGTGAGTTCCATCGATTGTCTGAGAAAAACTTGTAAGTGGTACAAGAAGGCTTTCTTCCACCTTCTTGATGTCACAGTGCTGAACTGTTATATACTCTACCTCCAGCATCACCCTGACTCCAAGTTGGCACTCCGGGAATTCGAGCTAGAGTTGATATCTCAGCTCCTGGAGAGGTTCAGCACTGTGCAACCACAGCAAGGCAGACAGGCAGCGGCACAACGGCCTGACAGGTTGCAGCAGAGTGGCTATATGGCTCGCCACTACCTCACTAATCTGCCACCGTTGCCGTCAGGACGTCCAGGCTCTCGTCGCTGCTATGTTTGCAGGCACACAACACGTCACCCCCAGAAGTCCAAGGAAACTCGCTTCTGGTGCAAGGAATGTTGTGTGCCGTTATGCCCTGGAAACTGCTTCTCAGACTACCATATATTGGAATATATATAGAAGCAGGAAGTGATGGGAGTATGCGAATAAAGTGATAGTGACACTTGGTGACAGTGACACTATTTAGGCTATAAGAAAAGTGAGAGTGACACATTTGTACATATATTTTAGGCTGTAGTGACGTGATAGTGACACATTTGTACTTATTAGGCTATAAGAAAAGTGAGAGTGACACATTTGTACATATATTTTAGGCTGTAGTGACGTGATAGTGACACATTTGTACATATATTTTAGGCTGTAGTGACGTGATAGTGACACATTTGTACATATTAGGCTATAAGAAAAGTGATAGTGACACATTTATGCATAGAAAAAATGATAATAAAAAATTTAAAACAACAAAATACAAAAATATATAGAAAATAAGGATAACAGTGATAGTGACACATTTATATTTACGTTGAACATGAACAAATGGTGCGAATGACACTGAAAATGTTTCGCGTAAATACTGTACATAACTCCCACGCTTCTCTCCAGGGCATAAAACCACTCTGGAATGGTCAGCTAACCACACAAATAATACAGGGGCTGTAATGGTAGGATGCACACGAACCGTACGACGTGTCGCCCGGGGGAGGCAAGTGTTGCGTCATTCTGCCGGCGGCCATCTTTTCTCCACCCACGCCAGTCCTTGTCAGAGCCACGCTCACAAAGCGAACGCAGCCTCGCTCTCACGGGAAAAGTGACCTCCATTCCTCACTTGATTTCTCGGCAATGGAGTGTCCTAGAGAGCTGGGGTTGGTTTTAATGGAAAGAGGAGGAGTTGATGGTGAGTACACAATCAAATTTAAGTTGTTCAGTATTGTAGTTTAGACGTAGGGAGTAAGAGAAGTAGAGTGATTTTCCGGGAAATACCCGGACAGGCAGGATAAAAGTAAGTATTGGACCCGTACTCACAGCACGTAATTTCATTCTTGGCCCGTCCCGGAGGGGTTAAGAAACTATCACATCTATATGGGGGCAATATGAAGTTACCTTAACCGTCCCCAGGATATGTCAACCTCACCGACACCACACTCACCCCAGATCAACAGGACCTTCTCAACATGGGGCTAAATTGTCACTACATGACTAAGCCAAAACCACACCGGAAACGACTGGAGATGGAGATTCTCTTAGACGACATCCACCAACTAGAGAAAAACCGGAAAATTACTACCTCAACTGCACGTCAACCAACTCTACTTGCTGAAGCCGCCAAGACGAGGGGAGTCTACCACAGCAAACTCCTGAGTAAAAATCACTTTCTTGCCTCGAAACAGCTACGAGAAAACCGGACATCATCATTCGACGTGCAGATAAGGCCTCCTCTTTAGTTGTCCATGGGAGAGAGGAATACCTACAGAAAATAGACAACATTCTAAGTGACACCAGCAAATTCAAAAGAATCTCGCGCAACCCCACCAACGACATCAAGCGAAGGGCCAACACCACCATTTCTACCATCAACGCTAAGGCTGGAGGGATCCACCTGAAGAAATTTATTGAAGAATTTGCACCTAGTTACGCCTATGGCACAGTGAAAACCCACAAGCCTGGGAACCTCCTCAGGCCTATCATCTCCCAGATCCGGACTGCAACATACCGACTGGCCAAATCTCTGAACAACCTACTTTCACCTTACGTGCCCAGCAATTACAGCCTCAATTCAGCCACAGATTTTCTACAAATTCTCCTTGATTCTCCTAAAGTAGACAACCATATCATCGCCTCCCTGGATGTTGAGTGTTTGTTCACTAATGTACCAGTATATAAAACTATAGACATCATCCTCCACCGGGTTTACGAACACCCAGACCTCCCACGACTGGACATCCCCAAGACCTGCCTCAAGACTCTACTTGAACTCTGCACCAAGGAAGCTCCATTTATTTGCCCCCGTGGCAATATGTATCAGATGGGTAGCCCCCTGGGGGTCCTCTTCGCTAACTTCATTATGGGTACTGTTGTGAGGCCCTTCTCAAATATAATCGCCCATCGATATACTGTCGGTATGTTGATGACATTTTTGTTCAAGTGAAGGACCTAGACGAGCTGCTACTACTACAACAACGGTTTTTCTCCTCGTCTGCTCTGAACTTCACCTACGAAAATTCAACGGATGGCAAACTACCCTTCCTGGACCTCTTGGTTGCCCACCACAACTCAGACTTCCAAACCACAGTGTACACAAAGTCCACCAACAACGGACGGTGTCTTAATGGTGACAGTGAATGCCCCAAGAGATACTTCCAATCCACCATCTCATCCTACGTCAGGAGGGCAATCTCCCACTGCACCAGCTGGAGAGACACACACCAGGAACTAGAACGTCTCACCTAAGTCCTGGTAAACAATGGATATTCTAACACAGACGTCTCCAACACCATCAAACTCCAGCTAGAAAAATGGTACGAAGTGAATCCCCCAACCAAACCCAACCGTGATATCAAACTTTACTACCGCAATTACATGTCCACCGACTACAAGACTGACGAGACCATACTAAGAGACATACTAAAGAAGAATGTCCACCCCACCGACCCAGACAGCGAGATCAAACTAGTAATTTACTACAAGTCTCCAAAAACCTCGAACCTCACCCTATACAACCAACCTACTACCTCCAAGAGCCCGATGAACAGTGACCACGTGATTTACCAACACACCTGTAACAGTGTGGACTGTGAGCCTCACCACTATGTTGGTAAAATACAAACATCACTGTCTCGTCGGCTCACCATGCACCTCCAGTCAGGGTCTATAAAAGACCACTACCGCACACACGACAACCAAGCTCTGACACGAGACAAACTAGTAAATAATACCACCATACTAGACAAAGAAACAGAGAGCAGAAGACTCTCCTACCTAGAAGCGATCTACATAGAAACCCTACAACCCTCTATAAACAACCAGACACAAGACCTCCAAATACTGCCCTCCAGAAAACGACACATCACCAGCACCGTCAGGATACCCACCACACCTCCAACACCTACTGACCCACCACAGGCATCTAACATCTTACCCACCACCACTACAACCAAACAACAACTCAGACGTAGCGCCAGAATCAGAAGCTACCCCTCATCTACCAATCAATAGGCCTCTGATATGGTGGCCCCGCCCACCCCACATACGGAAAACAGGTAAATACCCCTCACCCACTGAGAATCGCCACTTCCTCCTGAAGATGTCCAATGTACTGGACGAAACGTCAACCTCCCCCAACAACTCAACATTTGCCTCACTTATCCACCATCTAAGTGAAGGCTTAAGAAAAACTGTAAGAGATATTGAAAATATAAATAATAAACTCATTAATGCAGAACAAGCCATTTCCTTCAACCTCGTTTGTTTGTAGGAAAATATCTTCACTTGCTACACCAACATATATATATATAGAGAGAGAGAGACAGTAGCACCAGGGCAGTTGAATATTTGTCGTATAATAAAAGATAATTTCTTTATATTGTTTTCATTATTACATCTTGATCCCGTAGGGGAGTATTGCCCGCATTAGTGATGTGAACAATGCTTTAAGGGTTTTGGCGCCCCTTCGGCCCCATCCATTAGCTTTTAGTTCTTCAACTGTCCCTCTTTTCTTTCTATTTCCTTCCTGCTTGTTGCCTCATTTCTCTATCACCGTTTTCTGGCGCTATATGACCTCGCTGTTGCGGGGCCTAATATCAATCAATCAATCAATCTCTAAATATTGAGAACCAAAATGCGATCAACAACATAATCTCAGCCGCAGTTTTTCAAATCATATAATTGGACTATAAATGATAAGGGAGAAAGGCCTATGTCATTAAAACTTTTTAAGAACGAGTGAGAAGGTTAAACATATGAGAAAGAAAAGATAAACGGTAAGGAAGGAGGGAAGGGCAAGCGAGAGAGGGATAAGACAGTAGGGAGGGTGTGTAAGGTTGCCAGTTACTTGAGAGATACTGTAATATATATAGCCTATGCATAAAATTCGACCAAGTTTATTGAAAACGCCATATAACGGCGTTTATTCAAGTTTGACATTGATTATTATTAAGTAAATGCATATTTAGAAGAAAAAATTCTGGTAAATAGCTTAATGAATTTGTTGACAAATATTTGATTGATATTAGGTGGAGCAACAGCGAGGTCAAATAGCACCAGGAAAAATAATTTAAAAACCATAAATATCATATCATCATATTTTGAGGAAAAGGCCAGCCTCCTCCACATAAGAACCGTCACCCTCCCGGTACTCGGAGAGGTGCCTACGACGAAGGTCCCCAAGGCTGGGACACTCGACAATAAGATGCCGTACTGTCAAAGAGACCAGACAATCATCACAGTAGGGAGGGTGAGCCCTCTCCATTAAAAAGCCATGAGTCAATAATGTGTGGCCAATGCGGAGACGGACAAGAGCCGTCTCCCACCGGTGGGATAAGCAGCTATAGCTCCACAAACCAAGGTGCTGGCAGATGTCACAGAGCTTGTTAGCCTCAACGGCGTCCCATCTGTCGTGCCAGCAGGAACGAACGGTAGCATTTATGTAGGATCGAAGGTCCACTGCAGGAACAGGATGATGCCTGCAGGAGGCCGAGAATTGTGGACCGAAGCCTTAGCCAGGCTGTCAGCCCGCTCATTCCCATCGACACCCACATGGGCCGGGACACAACAAAAAGTGACTTTGCGGCCACGCCGACCCAGGAGGACAAGCCACTCAAGAATGGCCAACACCAGGGGATGGGAAGAGTTAAAATTACACAAGGCCTGTAAGGCACTACAGGAATTGCTAAAAAGAGTAAACGAAGGCTGAGGGAGAGTAAAAATTACTTGAAGGGCATATAAAATGGCCGAGAGCTCAGCAGTAAAAATTGACATGACAGAAGGGATCCTGCCGCCACAGCAAAAGTCAGGAAAGATAACTACAAAGCCAACTCCAGCATCAGACTTTGACCCATCAGTGTACACAGGGAGGGACTTCCTGTGAGTGAAGGCATGTTAAAAAAAGAGGGAACGAACCACTGGAGGAGGAAGAGATTCCTTCATGTCTGTAAAGCAGGTGCAGGGAAAAACTTCTGGAAAAAGCCATGGAGCCATCCTGGGGACCCTCACAGGACAAATCTGGAAATCATCAATGCCCATCTCCTCCATAGCCTTTCTGACCCGGAAGCCATAGGGCCATGGTGTACGAGAATGTAAAAGGTAGTACTGAGACATGATATCAGATGACACCACCAAGCAGGGAAGGGAGTCAGGAAGTCGATGTAATCGATGTCAACAACGAACCATAAAGGACTGGCGACGGAGATCAAGAGGTGGCCCATTAGCGTCCACCAGAAGACTGGGGATTGGGGACGACCTGAAGGTTTCGGTCGCCAGACGTACTCCAGCATGATGAACAGGGTCTAAAACTCTGAGACAGGCATCAGTGGCAGAAGAGTACACCTCACACCCATAGTCGAGTTTTGACCTAATAAGAACATGGTATAGGCAGAGAAGGGTGGCCCGATTAGCTCCCAGGATGTATGGCCCAGGACCCTCAACAGGTTAAGAGCCTTGAGGCAAGAAATCTTAACTGTATGTAAGTGGGGAACCCAAGTCAAACGTTTGTCAAAAAGGAGACCCAAAAAGCGAGTCTCCTCGACACAACGTATCCGATGACCATAAATGAATAAGTCTGGATCAGGGTGGACGCCTCGGATGCGACAGAAGTGCATAGCAACTGTCTTGGAAGGAGAAAATCGAAACCTATGAGAACCAGTCCAACGTGACACCTTGTCAAGGGCAAGCTGCATTCACCGCTCCGCCACTGACTGCTACGTCATCAACGTACATCGAGTTGGCTATACCGTCCGGAAGAGATGAGGCAATGGCATTAATTGCTACTGTAAACAATGTGACACTAAGGACGCTTTCCTGGGGGACGCCCTCCTCCTTTGCAACAGATGCTGAGTGGGTTGTACCAACCCTCACAGAAAAACTGCGACCACTGAGAAACTCCTTAAGAAAGCGTGGAAGGCGACCCCGCAGGCCATATAAATGGACTTGCTGCAGGATGCCATATTGCCATGTAGTGTCATATGCTTTCTCTAAATCAAAGAATACACAGACAAGGTTTTGATGTCGTGCAAAAGCCTCACATGCAGCAGCTTACAACCTGACCAGAGCATCTGTAGTGGAACGGTGTTTACGAAAGCCAGACTGGGACGGAGACAGAAAATCACCCCGTTCCAAAAAGTATACCTGTTTGACATTCACCATCTTTTCAAATAGTTTACAGAGACAGGAGGTCAAGGCAATTGGTCGGTAATTGAGGGCAACACCAGAGCCCTTGCCCAGATTGAGGAAAGGAAGGATGGTAGCAACCCTCCACCCAAAAGGGAAGACACCCTCCAGCCAGATTCTGTTATATAAAGCTAAAAGAAATGAAATCGCCTCCTCACCCAAGTGTTGCAACATTGCATATGGGATGTTGTCTGGCCCAGGAGAATGTTGCTGCAGAGAGAGAGCGCAGAATGCAGGTCTCTCAGGGTGAATATATGGTTATAACTTTCATTCTCGTTCCCTGAGAAATCCAGGACAGTGCACTCCTTGGCTCTTAACTCATACTTGACAGCCAGAGGTCGAGAGTCGCGGCTGGAGACTCTTGCAAAAGCCTCCGCTATGGTATTGGACACTGTCAAACCATCAATGATCTTAATTCCATTGACCTTAAATACAGGTGTAGAACTAGGAGAAAACTTCCCGGCCATCTTACGGACTCTCCTGAATACTTGGGTGAGTGGAGTTTTAGTATTAATTGAAGATACATAGGCCTTCCAAGATGCACATCGTGCCTCTTTTAAAACTCGTCTAGCCCGAGCCTTTGCCCGTCAAAAATCCTCTAAAAGAGTTGGGTCCCCACGATTGCGACGAAGGCGAGAGAAAGCAGAGCGCTTCTCCCGCACAGCAGTGGTGCAGACTGGTGACCACCAAGGGACAAGACATTTGGGAAAGTAGCCAGAAGTTATTTGGATAGAGTTGAGAAATATGTTACAGCCTCGTCAGAGCTACCAAAATCGGCTACAGAAGAGAACGAAGAAGTTAGTTCTCTAAAAAACTGCCAGTCTGCCTTTTCTAATTTCTACCTAGGAACACGTGACTGTGGTTCGTACATGTTACCTTCTAAAAGTATAGGGAAATGGTCACTACCATATAAATCAAGCAACACTCTCCAAGTAAAATCCAACAGAGCACTGGGTGAGCAAAGGGAAATATCAATGGCGGTAAAAGTCCCAGTAGGGCTATTAAAATGTGTCCCATTTCCCATATTTAAAACTCCTAATCCCTCATCCTCAATAAAAAGAAAATACTAAAACACCCCTGGGGTTGACCGAACTGTCACCCCACAGAGGATGATGACCATTAAAATCACCCAACAAAATAAAGGGAGAGGGAAGGTCCTGTACAAGACTATTGAGATCACCCCTCTCAACTGTAACACTGGGAGGAAGGTATAGACTGCACACAGTGTACGGGCGGTCCATAGAAACCTTAACTGCAACAGCCTGGAGCGGAGTGTCAAGCTCCAGGCTCGTGCATGGAATTTCTCGGCGAACTAGGATGGCAGAGCCACCATGATGACCCTGCCCTTCAAATGAATTGGAATAAAATGCAGAGTATGCTGGAGGACTGGCAGGAATGTAGTCCCCAAGCATTGTCTCTTGGAGAGAAACACATGCAGGAGGGAAGCTAGAGAGAAGAATGCGCAGTTCCTCCCAAGAAGCACACAAGGCACGGCAATTCCACTGAAGGACCTTAAACAGTGTTACTTTAGTACTGATTTTTGGGAAGCCTCACGGAGGTACTTTCCACTACCACCTCGACCTGAGGGTTTACTCAAACGATAAGATTTGTCTAATCCTGGGCCACTAGAAGAAGAGCGAACCCGAGGAGTAGTACTTGGGGAAGTAATTGGGACCCGTAGATGAGTCCCTGAAGCATCTGATATGTTAGAAGAAGATGAAGGTATATGAGCTGGGATATTCTTTGAAACAATTACATTGGTAATGTCCTGTACAGCAGTGGTATCACTGACACAGGCAGATACATCAACATCCATAATTCAGGTGGTAGAATCACTCCGCTGCTCAAGCGGAAGAGAAACTGAATCTTTTGAAGTCACAACATCCGAGGCATCCACATTAACTTCACGCCCCTCTGATGATCCCGAAGGAAGCTTGCGAGGAGGAACTTCTGTTGAATCAAGAGATTCATCAGAGCCACGAGAACGCTTCTTCCACATATATGGTTGCCTTACAAGGAGGAACATCTATGGAGTCAAGTGCCTCAGAGGAACCACGAAGGCGTCTCTGTGGCAGTTTAGGTGACTTAAGTTTCCTTTTGGGAGAGCGTGTGGCAGCGTGAACCTCTACCACATAGACACCTTTAGCTAAAGTCTGAGAATTGTCATCAGTTGAATGGTCACCAGAATGAGTGTCTGATAAAGTTTCCAAGACAGAGAAGCTATTATGTAGTGTAACCTTAGAAACGGTCTCACTAGAGCAAAAAGCAGCTGCCTCTTGAGAGGGTGCTGCAACCAATTTAGGGTGAAGGGAGGAGGCGTATGTCTTCACAACACCTTCCTTCTGTTGCCTGAAGTTGAGTTACCGTCTGGCACTACCAATGCTAATGAATTGGGTATTAGCCAAGTGGAGGATATCCTGCTCAAGGAGGTACATCTTACATTGGCGAGAAAGCAAGGGGTGAGCATCTCTGCAGTAAAATCAGCAACTCTCTGACCGACACTCAGAAGTATGATGTGAGTCAAGAGCAGAACAATTACCACACAGGGAACAGTTGTTGCAGTTCCTCTTCTAATGACCAAACTCATAACAACAGAAACACCATAGGGGACGCCCAACAAAAGGCTTCACCTCAAAAGAGGTGGGGTTAATATTAATGCGATCTGGGATATGCGAGCCATAGAAAGTGAGGATGATCATATTTTTACTGCCTTTCATCTTTGTTACTTGTTGGACACTGTCTGAGCACATAGCGAGAATGTCCTCTTCTGAGAATTCATACAGGTCCTCATTATATATACGCCCCTTGCTATAATTAAATGTTCGATGTGGTTTAATAGATTCAAACATGCTATCAGAAGGACAGGGGAGATTGAGGAGCATCATGGCCTGTGTAAGATCTTTGGCTCTGATTAAAACTCCCTTACCATATTTCTTTATGTGGCCCATTGGTAATAATCCAATTTCTTTCTCCAGATACCGGGAAGCATGGATAAGGTTACCACGTCCTTCCCTGTACTAAGCCACAAACCAAAAGGGTGTAGGAATCCGACGTTCTTTTGGGACATGCTCTACAGAGTCACTATCAACTACATTGGTGGACCGCATTATCTGAACTTTACAGTGATTATCCCCCACAGTCAGAGAATCTTTTGCCTCAAATGCTGCTTTGGCAGCAGCATTTTTATTAAAAGTAATATAGCACCGATTTGACCTACAATCACTGTCATATGTGATTCGGATTCGAAGAACCTCTCCAAAACACTTAACTACATCCGTTAACATTAACGTGTCAAAACCGCTAACATGGTTCGTCGACACAACATCCAACCTACTAGGTCTACTCTTATTTGCAGCTTTCTGCATACTACCACGACCAGAGAGTGATGTCTCGAGGGCCTGGTCGACCACCGCTCGAGGAAGAGATTGGGGCTTTTCTTTATCCGTATAACATTGGTTTAGTGTTGTTGGCCCCAGGAGCCAAGAGCTACTACCTACTGGGCAGATGAGGGCACCGAGTGCTGTTTGCTGTGGTCTCTTACTGGAGACCTTATTAGCATGGAAAGCCCTCTCTCCCCGAAATCGGGGCAGAGCAGGGGCCGGAGCCCCCTCTAGTCTAGCTCGCTAGGTCTCAGACACACACAAGCCCCCCCACCACGTCAAGGCAGTTCCTGTTGGGGGGGGGGGGGGGCGTGAGGATAAGGTTTGTGCTTGAGGTCACTACAATATTAATGGGCCACTATGGGGACAAAGGGACAGGGGAGATGTTGACACGTGGGGGATGGAATTAGAGGGGTGGAGACAGGGAAGAGAAACGGTAGAATGTTGGGGTCAGAAAAACAGCAGGATGGAAGTAGAGCGAGAATAGGGAGAGATGGGATACAAGGAACCACGAAAGGGGACGAGGTAGAGATATGGGTCGAGAGTAAGGGGTGATTGTAAGGATGAAGGGGATGGAAGTAGCACGTGGGGAATAGAGAAAAGGTTGTAGGGGGAAGTTACGTTATCAATTGGAGGGGGTGGCACGTAGATGTTGCGTAGCGTATCTCGTGGATTGTGGAAGGAGATTGGAGTAGTCTGCTTGGTGTCTGAACTGTATGGTAAAAGAGTTGTATTTTCCGGGGTCACCAATTGGACAGAGTTACTACCGGAAGTGAACAGACTCGAATACACAGTAACAATTTATTCAATATAAATGTACAGGTTAGCACAGTGTATTAATGGGCATGCACCTTGTAGTTGACCAAGCCCGCCTGCCGTGGTAGAGTAGCGTAGAGATGTGGAGTAGCTGGTGTGGAGAGACACGTGGTGTCTTGGTGTCTACAGGTAGCGATGATCACGGCAGGTAAGGGAGGAAAAAACATTCAGTGGCCGAGCGAGACGCCGCGGCTGCAGAGGAGCGGCCCAGGTAAGGACACGTGCGTCTGCACAGGTAGACAATAGAGCTTCAAGATGCATGAGCGTCAGGCAAGTGAGATGTAAGATGCGCATGGTGCTTGGTATTCACTACAAGAGGTCGAGACAAGAGCCTACTTGGTTATATAAGTGTGGTCGACAAGTTTAAGCAATCCCCACATCGCCATTGGTTATCGCAGTGATAATTAGGATCTGCGTGATTAGCTCTGTGCCGTCACAGAGTTCGAAACCTGGCTTTCCAAAATTCCTATTTCCTAGCTATAAATACATCATTAACATACATGTGACTATCAGTACGCATTGCATATTAACGCCACTTTATGATTAACATGCCAGATTCGATGGATTTACTTCAATCAATATAATAAAATACTCGGCAATCGTGTTAGGAGTACGGACGAATGGATCGTTTGGACGCTGCAAGCTGCGGGAATCAGCTGGTTACAGGAATTTAAAGTTTTCTATTTCGCGATCCTCGACTCGTGACTAGAGGTAATACAAAAAACACTTACCCAGACTATTGGTACCTTACCACTGTCAGAGTATACCACCAAAAACCTTAACAATCACTCCATCATACTTGTTCCACCATATTTCAGACATTTTACAGCGTATTCGTCTAAACCTGAAGCTTTTACTGTTTTCATGTATCTTTATGCCTCTTCCACCTCCTTTCTTATCGACTCCTAGTTTAATTCCTCCAAACTGTTTACTCCATTTCCCAGCTTCTCTCCTCATTAAAATTCAGCAATCCCTCAAAATAGTCGGCTCATTTCCTCTCAACTGCCTTCTTCTCAACCAGCATGGTACCATCTTCTGCTCTCACCCTTTCCCTGACGGCCCATTACTTATCCTCCTGACTTCCTTCCAAAACATTGTCTTATATTCCTGGAAATTTTCAATTATCTTTCCCTCCCACCTATCATCTGCTCTCACTTTAGCATCCTGCACAGCTCTCTTTGCTCTATTATCTTCTTGTAATACTCATATGATTCCTGATTTTTTCTCTGTAACCATACTTCAAACGCTTGCCTTTTTCCCACTTTAGCTGCCTTAACTTCCCCACTCCACCATTCACTATCCTTCCTCAAAAAATCCCCAGCCCGTCTCCAACCACAAACATTCTCCGTACACCCTACTAATGCCCTTTTAAACAATTCCTATTCCTCCTCTACTTCACCTATGTTCTTCTTCCTTACTCCATTCAAATTCCTAGCAATCTCCTCTTGATACTCCAACATCTCTTTCTTGCTCAACTCACCCACTTTTAAGTCCCTATTTCTTGGTACCACTCGTATACCTACTCTCAACATACTCTCTACTAGGAAATTGTCAGAAATACGACCCCCATCCCCTCAATACTCTAATATCCAACAAACACTGTAAAGCAGTCTTTGACACTACAACACTACATTAACGCTCTATCTACCATTCTCCCATTAACCTGTCTTACCCACTTTTTTTTTTTTTTTTTTTTTTTTTTAATACCTCAACCTCGGGACTGTAGGCTGTCAGTAGCCCGTGACTCTTGCGAGGCCCCAAAATGATTGGGTGTCGCACCAGAAGAGACAGTCGAGCTTCGTGGTGATGTTGGTACCGTAGCTTCTCTTCTGCCCCACTAGATTTCTTTTTTTTCTTTTTTTTATTCCGCCGTAGCGTCAATCAACAGGCAGGCAACAATACATACGGGTAGGCGGGACCCATGAGAATCCAATGACTACAACCACACACACACACACACACACACACACATCACGAAAACATAACAGAATGGAGCACAAGCATACAGACAAGTATTTACATTAAGACCTATTTAAATCCACCAAAACGAGAGTGGTGTACCAGAAGTTCCTCCAGAACCTGATGGTTCAGCAGGTGTCGACAAACCACATCAAGTGGCAGGCCCCTGGGCAGCAAGTGTCGGACAGTGGGGCAAGCCAGGCGAAAGTGCTCTATAGTGTTAGCACGACACAAGCGACACTCAGTGAAGGGAGGCTCACCCTGCATCTCAGCAACCTGCCATGGTGGCCGGTAGCCAAGCCTCAAACGAGCAGAGACTACATTGTGCCTCCGATCCATGAGGCCTCGACGACGGTAGGAATATTTGTGACGGCAGACAGACTCGTAATGGGTGATGGAGATGCTGAAGGGCCTCTCTGCATCCCTGCATCGCCGTACAGGGAGGAGAGCGGTGGAGCGGACTTTAGAGAGATAACAAGTCAGGGAGAGAGTACGTCCAACACCACGAGGAGGCAGATGACAGGCTCCCTTTGCAAGTCTGTCAACTGTACCATTGTGACGTAAACCTACATGGGATGGCACTCATAAAAATTTGACATTCAAGTTACGATGACGCAATAAGGTCAAAAACGATAAAATCTGCTGAATAACAGTAGAGTGTGTGGGCTGCACACTAGAGAGGGAATGAAGGGCAGGTTTGGAGTCACAAAAAAAGGCAGCATTCACTCCACGTTGACAAACAACACTAACAGCATCCAGAATGGCATACAGTTCACACAATGTTGAGCTAGAGTAGTTACAGAGACGACGGCCAACCCAGCCCTCTGGAGGTGACTCCATGTCAGGTGAGAAAACGGCACAACCTGCTGTACTATCCACTTGCAATGAGCCATCAGTGTAGAGGCAGTATGGATCTGTGATGGAGGACGTCACTGTTTATATGTGTTCCAGAGCTAACTGCCGCTGTAGAGAAGGCAGTTCCGACTTGGAAGTAGGTGTGAAGCTCACATCAGGTGTTGGTAGCATCCACGGAGGGGGCCCTGGGGGACGTCTGCCACCATTATATCTATATTTAGACTACGGAGCATAGAGGAAACAGACCTTATAAGAGTTCGTCCAGCAGGCAGTATGGGAGGGAGAGGGGAGTTTGGTCTAAGAGAAGTCCTGACTAACTGAGAGTAAAGGGGTGATAGATGTGGGAAATGGAGGCACTTGACAGTGAAGCAAGTAACATTACAATAAATTCTCTCCACTAACAGGGGAAGACGCAACTCACGCTGCATGTTCACTATCCTGATCGACATTGGACAACCGAGAATTATTCTCATTGCTCTCTTCTGAAATTTTTCTAAAGTTTCAAGAGTAGCCCTGGGAAGTTGAATCAGAGCAGGGGAGAGGTAATCAACAACTGAACGGATAAAAGCAATATAGATAGTCCTGGCTACTGGGATGGAGATGCCCGAGGAGTTGTTAGTGAGCCATTGAAGTGGTGTAAGTCGGCGCTGGAGACGACCCAATAAGTCCTGGACAATGGGATGGTCTTGAGGTCTGGCAGGAATAATCGGTCAAATATTGACTGACTCGCCCAGGTAGCAATACTGGGAACACATGGGAATGACAGTCCCTCCAATGGTGAATACTGGCCGAGCTTGAGGAAGGTGGCAGGTGAATATTCTGCTCTTATCTCGGGAGACAATAATGCCGCAGTGAGAGGAGGACACAGAGAAAGGGTCAAGAAACCGCTGGAGATCCCTTGGTGAGGTAGAATGAACACAGATATCATCAGCATAGCACGTAATTATAGTTCAAGGTATATCAGGGAGAGAAGTGAGCAGCCGATGCATCAGAATATTAAATAACAATGGGCTGAAAACACCCCCTTGAGGCATACCAAGATGAAAACTGTGAAAAGGACTGAGCGCACCACTGAAAAACACACGGGAGGTCCTGTTACTCAGGTTGCCCCGTATCCACTGTAATAGATTACCCTTTATCCCAAAGTCAACCAGTTGATCCAAAATGACGTCTCTATTAGCAACATCGAAAGCACTTCGAAGGTCAATGAAGGCAACCACACTGTCCCTGTTAAGGTGAGAGTACAGGTCGACTAGGCAGTGGTGTGTATTCTGCTGGGGAAGGAAACCAAACAGCCATGGAGAAAGGCGATCCTGCAGTCTGTACATGAGACGATTGAGTAAAATTCTCTTCATAACATTACAAAAACAGGAAGTCATGGAAATAGGCCTGAACTTCGCAGTGCCGGGCTTAGGGATGGGTATTATTGTGCTACTGGTCCAGGCTCGTGGTACACAACCATCACGAAGACAATGATTGTACAGTCGAAGTAGAGGGCTCCCAGGAACTTGTTGAAGTAGAGGGCTCCCAGGAACTTGTTGAAGTAAGTGCAGCACATCATAAGTAATACCATCATAACCAGGGGAAGAAGCTCTACTCTGAGAGAGAGCACATCGCAACTTCTCCTCAGTTATCTCCTATGCATCATCGTCATCATCTTGCAACAAAGCAGACATTAGATGTAGCCGATGGACAGCAGCACGGGAAGTGAGTGCATCTTGTATGTGGATGGGTAGACTGGCTGAGGTAGATTGTTCTGACCAGGCATCGACAAGTTGTTTGGTATAATCGGCGGGAGTGTGATGACGAGCAGTGGCCGGTGTCTTTTAAACAACCCGACGGATGAGGTGCCACATAGAAGGCACACTTGTTTGCTGGTTAATGCTGTCCGTGAACCGCTGCCAAGACTCAGTGTAACATCTGGTAACGATGGAGCAGGTCAGGGGTTGGGTTGGCATGAAACAATAGGCCATCACGTTCAGCCTCCTCCTTTGCCTCCTGTATACTTGAATCCAGCGTCCAGGAGTGGGCAGTATGGCGATGCTGGAGGTGTGGCTGGGAGACGTATAGCCATTAAAAGTCATGAGTAGCAGATACAAGATCAGAGTACAACTGTTCAGCTGA
The DNA here is from genome assembly GCA_033782935.1 of Petrolisthes cinctipes. Taxonomy (NCBI): domain Eukaryota; kingdom Metazoa; phylum Arthropoda; class Malacostraca; order Decapoda; family Porcellanidae; genus Petrolisthes; species Petrolisthes cinctipes. Next base: position 1,529,829 of record JAWQEG010000033.1, read on the forward strand.
TGATATGTCAAATGTAGGGAATACATAGGCCATGAATAAGATGTAAGTCGGGCAATATTTAGAGGGCACAGCAATACGCAAACGAGTGGCTGAAGCACTTGACCCAGCAGTTAGAGAATAATGAAACCGATGAGCGATGTGATCAGAGAATAAGTCTGTCATGGAGGAGCACAGGACCTGAGATGCTATCAGGCCAGACGAGAGGATGTAATCCAGAGTACCTTCCCGGCAATGAGTGGCACCGCCAGTGTCCCAGCTTGTCAGATGATGCTTGCGGATGTATGAAATGAGACAAACACCATTACGAGTAATAGAGCCAGAACCATCACCCAAATCAGAATACCGAGCATTAAAATCTCTAGTATAAACCATACCACGCACTGTTAGAGAAGGAAGAGCCTCAAGAGTGAGTCTAGCTGGGGCAGAATAGTCATTACATAGTTGTAGTACTCCATTCCCAGGTAGAACCTCTAATAGCTGAAAGGTCATGTCAGGATCAGTGGAGGTACGGAGAAGGCGATGTGGCAAGGAGCTATGTATGTAAGTCAGGAGACCATTCTTTACCAGATGAACATATGGCACATAACCTGAGAGAGGAGGAGCTTGCCCAGCAGCGAGTGGCCGTCCTGGAAATGCTTCCTGGAGAAAAATAACACTGGGATGATGACGAAAAACATAGGCTTTGAGTTGAGTGAGCTTAGCATAACTGGTGATACCACATACATTCCAGGAGATGACATCCAGCCGGCAATCACTAGCGAACTCTGTATTTGGAGGTAGAAGTCCGGTGAGTGGGGGCAGATGAGCGACCTGGAGAAGAAGATGGACAAGAAGAAGGGACTGACTCGAAAAGCTTTTCAAGGCGATATGCAACAGTATCCATCTTTTCGGTAAGGGTAGTGACAGTTGAGATGATGGCCTGCTGAGCCTCGACCAAGGTGGAGAGTTTGGAGTCATTGGCAGCCTGAGCGGCAACCAGCCCATCAATCCTGGCTTCAAGGGCAGAAAAGCGGTTCTCGAAAGCCGTACATCGTGCCATGAGGGTAGCAACAGACTTGCGGAGGGCCAGGTCTGGTGGTGAGGCAGGGCTGGTAGGAGGAGCAGACTGGGGAGGTAGTGGTGGCGGTGGTGGAGGCAGAGCAATAGTAGTGACACGAGCCTGGACCTGACGTCGAGTACATCCATGCCACATGTTAACCCCTGGCTGAAGGCATCGTGGACACTTCCATCGAGATGTATCCTCAGGAGGTGAAGGCTCAGAGGTGGAGGCAGCAGGACGTGATGGTTCACCCTTGACAGGACACGTCTTGGAATCATGGTCGGCAGCACACCATGCACACTTCGGCCTAGCAGAACAGTACCGGGAGATATGCCCAACTCCCCAGCACCTGTAGTACCGAGACTGGTCATTATGAAGTTTCCTCACCTCACACGGTGGAAGACAAGGGAGGAAATCAAAGGAAATCTCATTTGGAGGTGGATCGGGTTGACTCCAGACAACAACAATACGGCTAATGGGGGAACCATGGGAGACAAAACGACGGGCAAAGTACACACCAGAGTATCCCTTAGCAAGTTTCGGGTCAACATCAATAGGAAAACGGGTAAGGATGTAGCTGAGGAACTTACGAGGCATCTCGGGTGAGTCTTCAAGAATGAGAGGCAGAGACAAAAATTCACCAGCCTTCACTCTTGTATCCACGGCTGATCACGTTCGCGATACATGATACACCTATGGGTGGTGGAATATACCGTTAGGGCTGAAAGCAGTTCAAGCCAGTTTCATTAGACACAACATCCTGTGAAAAGTGCTGAGTAGCAGCGTGAGGGAATCTTCCATGCTGAGCTACTGATTGCTAGATTCACTCTGTAATTATCTATATGTTAATCTCTATACTATAATCAACTCCATATTGTCATCGTATATGTAGAAAAAGGGACAATATATATTTACTCACATTATTCTTATATAAACTTATATCTAACATGTGTATATTTCATATATAAGCTAAGCATTGTCAGCACCATCGTTGCAATCTGTCACTCACGAAGGGTGTGGTAGGCGAGGAAAGATCGAGAGAAGAGAGGCGCACTTGGAGCCCGGGTATGGGCTAAACCACTAGGGAGGATGGAGTCCTTCCCTAAGCGAGAAGATTCACCTCCTACATAATCTTAGAGAGACACAAGATGTCTGGTACCTGTAATCTGTAATCTGATATACTTCAGTAAATTGAGACAAGTCCACTAGTTTACTCTAAACCTTGAGTAACTAACTTAGTTCCTGAGGAAGACTAAAGTGGTATTTCAGAGCAACGGTGGTATGTTGGCTGAAACCAGAGGTCTACATCAGGGTAGTAAGTAATACTAGCCCAAGAGTAAGTGAGAGTTTCCAGCAGGTATTTCCGAGAGAAGCTGAGGCTGAGCTTGGACGACCACACGAGTACACTCTATCAATGATGTCCTGACGCTTCCTAGAGATGTAGACAAACCGGGAGGTGACAGCAGCCATCTTCACTTCAGCCAGTTCACGCTGCAGCTGGAAGGCCCTGTTGACATCAGACAACCAATGCAATTTTGTGTCTGTAGATTGGTTCCCAGAGAAGGAGAGCTTGACATAGGCATTTCTTGGGGCAAAAGGTTGGACGAGGGCAAAGAGTTGGTATACAAGGAAGAAACACCACGTTGAGGCAGAGAAGGTACGTCATGCGCAGCTGAAGCACCCTTGGCAGTCTTGGCAGCCGGAGGCAAACAGTCCACACCATCGGAATCCTGCAAGGAGTCGGACGAGGAATCAACGGGTCGCTTGGTTGGGGTTGAGTAGGTGGAAGGCTGCAACTTGAGCTGCGGAGTGACCGAGGAGAGGGGGGGAGGGTTGCGAGAAGGCAGCTCAGGCCAGTGATCCTCGATAGGAGACTCATCCTCTTCCAACATGGCCAAGTCAGCCTCCAGGCAGGAAGCCACATCCTAGCCTAGATGGGAAGCAAACAACAACACGAACAGCTGAACACTCAATCAGACAAGGACACACACACACACACAGACAATCACAATAATACAATACACAGAAGCACAACAGACAAACAACACCAGCAACACCACAGAAACAACAACAACACAAACAAGAATGCACAAACAATACAAACAACAACACACAAGCAAGAGTGTAAAAGCAACACAAACAAGCATTCAGGCAGAGCGCCAGGAGAACATCTTCACACCAACAAGGTTGGGACGAGACTGCCCCACTAGATGACGACACCTTATTTATACACGTCACTATCAGGAAAGAGCGGCTACACCGTCACTCACGGCATCTTGGAATATGGTCTGACATCTTCTATGTTGTGAGTTGACGACAATGTAGGGGGTATTTCCTTGACGTGTCGGCGTAGCCAGGATAATTGACGAACAGCTGGACCCATCAGTTCACATCTGAAAAGTCCCAGACATTTCTCGTGGACTCGAACCAGGGTCCTTGCCATTCGCAGTCCGTCCGTTTATCCACTCTGCCACCACCTCCCTTTTCTTAAAAAATATTATTCCAACAACTAGCTCTCTCTCTACACATAGCCCAATCATTCTCTCACCACTCTCATTTATCCCCGGCACCCCATGCCTACAAACAAACCACTCTAATACCTCATCCCCCACTCTTGCATTTAAATCTCCCAAAAGTATGATGTTCACATTCTGCCTCCTCTTCCTCCAATTCATTTCAAAACTTTCCTCTCTCCAAATCATCCCTCTCATTTCCTGGCCCATATGCACTCACAAACACCCATGTCTCTAACCAAATATACTCTTACCCATATCAACCTTGCCGATAACTCCTTCCACTCCACCACACTCCGATTCACTTCTCCACCCTTGACACTGTAACGCTCACACAACCAAACTTACATTCACCCTTCCCATTCAACTTTTTCTCGTTCAATGCTAACACATCCAATTCCCTTTCAACAATCACTATCCCAATCTCCTCCCTTTTACATTCAACCGTACTACATTCACGCACATTCATTGTCCTATTTGTTATATTCTTGGAGTTTCGGAAAGTACCTTCACTTCTCTCCCCCTTTCCCTTTGTATGTGCTCCATGACGAAAATTACAAGGTAAATCTTACAGAGGAGGGGTTCCCCGTGCCCCTCACTCCGTGGTCATTGCACCGTAAATAGTGGGCGATGGGATCACCACTTCACTACGCTTGTAACCGAGTACGGGTTTACCCAGACCCCCTCCTCTGAGGCTGACTGTACCTCCGCCGATGGGTGACAAAGTCCCCCATCGATAACGGTGGGCGCTGGAGTCGCCAAATCCCCACGCCTCATTAATAAGAAAGAAAAACAATAAGTTGGAGAGAAAAAGAGAGTGAGCTCAAAAATTCAACATATGCTTGTTAAAGTTTCAGAGCTACAGAGCTACTCGTGGGCAGTGGGTCGTAGGATGCGTCATCGATCAAAAGGAGCTTATCGACGAACAAAAACAATATGTTAACGATTAATGCAATTTTAAATCAATAAGAGTGGAATGGTTGGCATAAAATGTAGTTATTGGGTAGCAAGTATTGATACATTAAAGAAAGAGAAATACATGTATGTACATAGGAGTTCGGAGGGGACCAAGGATGGGGGGGGGGGGGAGTATCAAGGTAGGGTGTGGTCAGGTAGCGGAGTAGGGGCAGGTAGGGTGTAATCAGGTACCAGGTGGTCAGGCAGGGGGTAGGGGGGGCAGGGATAAGTTAGGGTTGGTCAAGGGTGGGGGAAGGTGGTATGTCAGATAGGGTCGGTGGAATAGGTAGGTCGGGTACGGGAACAGGGTAGGCGAGCAGCACGGGTATGAAGGACAGGAACAGGTCAGGTTCGAGTTGAGTATGGTACGAAGAGGGCGGTCGGGTGGATAAAGGAGGCGGGGTATGAGGAGGTGTAGCCTGGGGAGGTGAAGAAGAGGTATGGGTGGATAGGGGCGACATGTCGTCGAAAATGGTGTCGCACGACACGATGTCGCAGAAAAAAGTGCCCGTGTGATACCCGCTTTATGCTCGCCACACACCTACCAAACTTGTTTACCGGAATGGATTTTGGGAACAGTGTATGCCCTTAGAGCTGTGCTCGATCGTGTGGATGGGCCTTAAATTATGCTTGTGTTGATTGGGCCTACAACACCCTGTCCAACATGTCAAAAACAAGCGAGGAGAATGGTCTTCTCGGTTTATCATTCCAAAATCCGTATGGAGTATCGCCTTTTCGTAATACTTAAGGGTCATAGGACCCCTTCCGAACCCAGCTACACGTATTAAGATTTTCAACTATTCCTCCTTCCTTTCTGTTTCGTTCGTGCTTTGTGTCCTTCATCTCTATGATTATCTCCTTGTCCCTCGTCCTATAGGGTCTTCACAGGCCTAGAGCAGTCTTCTTCACCTTCAAAACAATTATCCCCAAAGTGGAGAGATTAAAAGTCCTGCACTGAACTAAAACAGACTGCACTTAACGTGGTAATGTTTATTTGGAACTTTGGAGTCTCTTGATTCCTCCAAACTATGCCAGGAAACAGGACCACGTTAACTAAATAAAGATGGCCTGTTGTTTGGAATTGTTTGGAGGGGGATGTTAATGGGAGAGGAGGAGAGAAATGTGGGCGCGGCTATATAGGAGGGTAACGAATGATCAGGTAGAGAAGACGTGTGTCAGGAGGAATGAATGAAGCATACACTGTGAACGGTATCGAATCACCAATAGTTTAAAGCAAGGTTATTCAAACTTTTTCAGTCGTGACCCAGTTTTTACTATGACATCATTCTCGCGACCCATACAGAAAGATCTTTTACAAATGATCAGAATTATCTACCTAAGAAAATACAAGGCTAGAAATTGAAACGTAATATTTATGATTAAAAGGCATTCTAACCAGAATTATAAGCACTGCCTCATCTACTCCTCCCTCCCTCTCTCTCAAGAAGGCTAAAATTTGTGCAATGATTTTGTTTATCGATAATTAAATATATGAATATTCGATTATAAAAATATGTTAGGTGGATTCATGTATGAAGTTAATATTTATTTTATTGTCACGAACATTATTATTATATTTTATTCATGTATTTATTTTTGGGAGCCTGTGACCCAGTTTGGAGGACGTCAGATACAATGTTACTCGTGGTCCATTGGCCTCCCATAAGTTTGCTTACAGTCGATCGTTTGTCCCTAAGTCGGTGTCCATGTGGAATGGCCTTGGTGAATCTGTATTTGATGGTGTAGGACTGGCTGGCTTCAAAAGTAGTGCAAATATGTATTTATTGAGCTAACTGCTCATCTTACTTTTTCAAAGCTGTTTTTTTTTTTTTCAGGCTGGATTCATGAAGATGGGGTCCTCAGATTGATAGAATGTTTGCATTCTCTCCCATCTTTGTGTCTCTTGTCTATAATAATAATAATAATAATAATAATAATAATACCAGAATCGATATTACACGAGTTCACCAAGGTGTTGTAGTAGCGCCATATGCACTACTCCGTATTCCTTTGTATATTCCATGTGCTTGTACGCCACTCCTTGTTCCTTTGTACTCTCCCTGGCCCCAGACAAGCCACAGTCTGACCGGTAGGTTAATCCCGTTCCCTGACACAGCTTAATCGACTCTTGGGAGTCCAGCCACCAGCCTCCCGCTCTCTCCAGGTATGAATCGAGATGGATGCAGCAGGTCAGGTAATGGCATGGTCACGTGGGGCACGCTACATACGGAAATCTGAAGCGAGAGGATAAAAGGGGAAGCTGAGCCGTCAGAAGCAGACAATCCAGCAAACTGCTCCTGCCATCGACACACACCTGCAACACACGTGTTCCCACTCTGACCACACGTTGTGCCCCTGCTCTACACTACTACACAAGCTCCACTGCAACTACCGACTCTCAATGATGCTACACGACAGGCTGGCCTTCCCTATATTCATGTGTACTGTTCACCTGTGTATTACCAATAAGCTGTACCGTGTATTCTAGAGTCTGTTCATCTGGGTAGATACATAAGGAGCTTCCTTACTGTTTCAATTGGTGAACCTGGCTTTTCAACTCTGTTACATGGTACATGGTATTACGTACATAGCACGCAAGTCCACCACGCTACGTGCTCTACAACCTCTGCAACACACTAACACCGAAGACGTTCCTGCACTCCCACGACTACGCTGCAATCAACACTTCACCACTTCACCTACTTCAACCTCATCGCTTCGCCTCAAGGTACCCCTGTACACGTACACTTCCTTAAGTTAACCCCGTTGTTTTCTATTATATTATTTGTTTTCGTTCCCCAGTGCTCTATCCCACCCATTTTCTCGCTTAACGTAATTTTGGCTTCTGTTGCTGTACTTTCCTGTGATTGTCTCCTTACTCATTCCTTTTTCTACTCCTGTCCTCTGTCTCATACGTTACTGAAGCTCCTTTCTTACATTCTGCTATTATCTCATACCTCGTAGACCCCTTTCTCTCCTTCCGTACAACAAGTGTACCCCATTTCACCCTATTCTTCACACCCTCCCTTCGCCCCTTACACACACACACACGTTTACCTCCCTGGGGAGTACCTAGTCGCGCTATCCTCCACTTTATGTGCATCACTGCCCGTGCCTCTATCATCCACTTGCTACATCCCAGCCAAGTGCATATCCCTCTACGCTACTTTATGTGCATCGCTGCCCGACGTCACTCCTCTACGTACCCACGTGCTCCACTCCAGCCATGTGCATATCATCGCAACACTCTACGTGCATCACTCCTCGATCGTCTCACCTCCACCACACACGTGCTCTACTCCAACCACGTGCACGTCCTTAAGCAAACACCACGTGCATCGCCGCCAACGCCTACGACGCTGCAATCAACTATGCCACCTATGCCATGTCAATGCATACTGATGGCACAGCCCGCCATTTTCTCAGTGACTAGGTGTCTAACTTTTGTTCCCCTGTAGTTATCGTCACGGACCAAGGGACACAATTCGAGTCCTGGGCATGGCAGGACATGCTCACATTATTAGGGACACGTCGTCAACGGACCACCGCGTACCACCCGACAAGTAACGGTATGGTCGAGAGATTCCATCACCGCTTGAAGGATGCGTTCCGAGCACTAAAGCCTGATCAATGGCCTGAAGCCCTCCCTCTCATCGCCCTGACACTACGTACCACCGTGAAGGAGGACCTGAAACATTCACCAGCGGAGCTCGTTTTCGGCAAGGACCTACGCCTCCCTGGCCAGATTATATCCCCAGAGACTGACATATCTAGCCTCAGTTTCCTCCCCGCCCTCAAACGCGCTGTCGCCAACGCTACACCTATACCTATGCACCGACAATCAAGACAAACCTACGTAACACCTGATTTCAACACTGCGCTCTCAATACTCCTGCGGACGGATTCCCACCGCACTCCACTCCAGCAGGTGTACAGTGGCCCACATCCAGTGCTCTCCAGGACGGACGAAACTGTTACGCTGCAAATACGTGGTAAACCGTACGTCACGTCCTGGGAGCGGGTAAAACCAGCCCACATCGCGCCACCCACCCTAACACACACAATTTCACCTCTCCACCATGCCTCACACACACTCATCATCACACTGACCACCACTACTGCCCACACTTACTCACCTTCCATCATGTCACCCTTCGCACTCACACGCGCCACTCACACACTCACCATCATACCGACCACCAATACTACCCGCACCCTACACACCTACACACGCATCCACAACCTCATCGACACACTGCACACTTCACCACACCTACTCACCTTCCATCATATCACCCTCCACACTCACACGCTAGCCATACCTTTCCCCCTACGATCACAGCAACTCCTTCCCCACTACTATCTGCACCCCCTAATCCATCATCACCTTCCTCCTCTACCATCCCGTTACCCATCACTTCACCACCTCACCCCCTCCCTGACACACCTACACCCCCTAGCTCTACCACCACTCCCCTCCCTTCTCACGACACCCAACCTAATCCTGACCAACTCCATCCGCTGTCCCCCAATTCTGCTACCACACCTTTCCCCCTCCATCCTTTGCCTTCCCCAACACCAGAAACCACACAACCTGTGCCTTCCCTCCCTCCTAATGGTAACGCACCTGATCCTAACCCTCCTGGACCCTCGACCACCACACCTGCTCCGGCACTTCTCCCCCTCCTTCCTACTTCCTTACCTGCCCCTGAACCCCCTCAACCTATTCCCCATGCCCACATAGTCCAACCCACACCTACCTCCATAGAACTTTGTGTATCAAGTCTTCCTCAGGATTTGCCACCCATTATCCACGTCATACCAGCTACGCCCCCTCGATGGCGCACTCCTTCACCTCGCCCTGCCACACCACCTTCACCACGTCAGGAGCGGCGGGACGACGAACCTGTGATGGTCCCTGATGGCTTCTTCTCCCACTCGGGGCGGGAGGTGAGAAAATATGTCGCCGCCCTGTACGACACAGACAGACTCCCACTCTACACTCTCCAGCACACACACAGTCCCTACTATTAACCACACTCACTTGCAGCTACCCTCCCCACATTACACATTACCCGTACACATCTGTACAACACATATTCCTTCTATAATATTTGTTATCGCCTGTATATATGTATATTTTTTTGCTATGTTATGTATTACTTTGTATGTTTTGTGCCTTCCCCTCTCCTCTAATAAATTCATTCTGTTGGGGGGAGGGGGGGTAATGTAGTGGCGCCATATGCACCACTCCGTATTGCTTTGTATATTCCATGTGCTGGTATGCCTCTCGTTGTTCCTTTGTACTCTCCCCGGCCCCAGACAAGCCACAGTCTGACGGGTAGGTTAATCCCACCCCTTGGCACAGCTTAACCCACTCTTGGGAGTCCACCCACCAGCCTCCCGCTCTCTCCGGGTATGAATCGAGATGGGTGCAGCAGGTCAGGGAATCTGAACCAAGAGGATAAAAGGGGAAGTCGAGCCATCAGAGGCAGACTATCCAGCGAGCTACCACAGAGGGAGGTCTTGCCCTACTCCTGCCGTTCACACACACCTGCAACATATGTGTTCCTACTCTGACCACAGGTTGTGCCCCTGCTCTACACTACTACACAAGCCCCACTACAACTACCGAATCTCCACAACGCTGCACGACAGGCTGGCCTTCCCTATATTCATATGTACTGCTCACCTGTGTATTACCAATAAACTGTACCGTGTATTCTAGAGTCTGTTCACCCGGGTAGATACATAAGGAGCTTCCTTACTGTTTCAGTCTCTTTTATGAGTGACTGTGCATATGAACAAATTATACACTGCTACCATTACCTACCTCTTTAGGATATGTGGCCCAGGTAGAACGTTTAAAGACTGTACAAGGATGCTTCCATAGGAAAATTAACATTTCTGAAAATGAGATACAACATCATCTTTTCATGGCGCAGTGACCTCATTAACGGTAAAAATCCACAACTACAAACCTTGACCAATAGAATGGTATAGAAAATGATGATGGCATACTAATGTGTTGGTCCGGGGTTCGGTTCCATGTAGGTACAGTTTGCCACAAGATTCTCTTGGTTGTTACAATGGAATGGGAAAGCTAATGTGACAGCCACTGGGGAATGGCCAGTTTCCCCTCCTCGAACAAGGGAACAACTGGAAAATCCCCAGGTTCCGAAGGTTCGGGGAAGTTAATTTGACCCCTTATTGAGCTATCCCGAATCACCAAATCTACCCTATATATATGGAGGTTCAAGCTTTGAAAAGTCAGTCTCTACTCAACTTCCCTCGTCGTTGGGTTTAACCTCTCCACCACTCAGCTTGTGCCTAGGGCTGATCTTGGAGCTTCCATAAATCTGGTGTTCTGCACATCTTTTCGTCTGAGTGCAGTATAGTATTGTGTGTTAATTTTAAGTCTTGTACTGAGGGTTCCCATTCTTTATACAAATTTTGGTGTTTAGGTTTAATTTAGTATTAAGTGTAGTATTAAGTCTTGGTGTGGATTATTTATGTACATTTATGTTGTTATAGAATTTCTGATGTGTTAATTATAATTTAGAAATTTCCCTAGCATTCTTATTACATTCCCAACTGTCACCTATGAGGTTTTCACTCTTAAGTCTGGTATACCAGAAGATAAGCACATACTGGAGACTACCAATCATCACATCAAATCTAAATACAAATATATTTAATGCCAGTTGGTACCTTTGAACCAAAAACCTCAATTACTGGCCGGATAACAAACTATCCATTCATCTTTTAATTGTTTGAGACTGGATTACTTACCATATCCCTAGAAACAGTGCCTAACAGTCTCTGAGTAATCTAGTTTTCGTAACACTAACAACTGTCAGCCTTCTTCACAGGTATGATAATTTCTAAGCAGTTCTATCAACATTCAACAATCCCAAATTAATTTATAATGAAGTAGCAGCCGATGAAGATGAGTTATTTCCTCTATACAAGTCCCCAATAACAGAAACAATCCTCAGCCATCAGAGATATGTATCGTTCAACAAGTCTGTGTCAGTCTAATAATTTGGCTCTTGTCAGAACTAAAGAACCCAGAAAGCTGAGCATCACAAAAAGGTATAGATTTGTACTATGCCACCACTAAAAACAGCTCATACTATCGAAAACTACGTAAATGAACATGAATCTTACCTTTAGCGTGTGGTATGGCCAGAAAGTACCATCTGTCACCAGGAAGGTAGTGGAACGAGGACACTGGACGCTGGCCAACATGATGTCCAATGCAAGGTGAAATACCTCTCCGTGTTCTGTTGTTTCTATTAAGGGGGAAATTATTAATATAATTGATAGTCTTGAAAACCATCATAATGCAAACAAACTAGAGAGGTATTTCTATTGTTAGATATGCAGAGCATGGAAGCATTCTGCAATGGTACTGGGGCAGAATCTGACAAACATTACCTAAATACGGTTGAAAACGAGATTGAACAAGAAGACTGGTTACGCCCAAAACAAGCCACAATCGCCACGTACGAAACACCATCATGGGTTATCTGCCACCAACACACGTTTTACTGTATTGGACACATGAAAAAGAGTCGAGTGGAGAGCGAGACTGGGGAACAGTGGGAAGAAAAGTGGACTGGGAATAAAGTGGAATATACGTGCAAGAATATTAAAAAAAAATCCTATTGGGATAAGAGTTCTTGGATATCCCTCTGGGTATGAGGACACACTTATTAGTATTCGTCTGTAACAATTGGTATGTTCCAAAAACATGGTACAATCAACAGCAAACACTTATGCACGGTTCTTATTAGCCCGTTTGGGCGGATCCGACATCCGTTAATGACGTCACGAACCGTACTGAGGTAGGGCGACAGAGGAGATAAGCTCCGTCTGTTTTGATTTGCGTCACGGAGTCGTAAGTTTACAACAAAAAGCAAGCATGACCTCTGTTTTTCATAAGAAACTGCTCCACACAAGTGCTATTTGCTCCAAGGTTGCATATGGCCTATATCCACTTTTCATAATAGGTATCATGAACTAAAACATGCTCAATGACGCCCAGTCAGTTAATACGGAAAAGATGTCCGCTATCCCCCCTCCAGCTAAAAATACCCAAACAAACCTAACCTGGGTATCGAAGTACTAATATTAATTAAGGTGTTAAGGTAATATTATTATCTGTTTTTTATATGTTGAAATTATTTTTGAAAGGCTGCCAGTATATTTTGACGTTCTTTTACCCACAAAAGGATCCACACAAACAGAGCAATGCTTGTATCAATGTCAAATGTATATGAATGTAAAAGGAGTTGTCCATGAACATAACCAACATAGCTTTCATAACCAATGAACAATATTTTTATCCTCCCTCTCATAAATTGAATTAGGTCCTACACCTGGTCACACTCCCGCGAGGCCAACCCAGCGTTGTCAACGTTGGCCGAGATATTAGCCCCGAAACACGAGTAGTGAGCTCCACTTGCTCGAACCATTCACTGGTGGAAGGGAGAAGTAAGGAGGGATTTGAAGAGGGTAGGGGGGTGCCTACACAAGAGAGGTGAGAACTTATTCTTGAGGAGGTGAAAAATGAGTGGCAGCTTTAATAAAAGTACGAAAATACACCCGGTTATCAATTATATATATACTGTCATTCATGTTAATTATTAACATCATTAAAGGTAAGATCAACTTTATAATATTATGATGTAACACAAAAACAACCGTGGCAACATTATTGTATACTTTATTCGTAATGTATTCAATGGTTAATGTCAAACACTAAAAGCTGAAAAATACTTACACAATTAATAATTGAATAAGAATTATGAAGCAGAAGGCTCTTTATTAAATGAAGCAAATGTGAATACCTTTATAACGTCAAAGGGGACCTTGCGTCATTACCCGGGGTGAAGAGACTCCAGAATACATAATACAGTTTATTGGTAGTACACAAAGGTCACACAGAAAATGGTAGTATGCTGGCGAGCCGTGCCGTGCCGTAGGTGAGCCGTGGTTGCTGCAGAAGAGTTGGCTGGAGACAGGATGATGGCCGTGTGATCAAGACGGGAACAAACACGGATAGGCTCGGGGCAGCTAGGCAGGAGTAGCGGCAGACAGGGCAGCAGCACATAGAGTGGGCATATATGTGGCCACTACACCTTCATATTACATGTGGCAAGTGTTGATATCACTAACACACACTTCCATTTTCCCCGTATCTACCTAATGTTTATAATCGTAGTGCCAAATATCAAGGCTCGCATTGTCCCTCACATGATAGCAAGATTTAAGGATGTGCAACAACTAATGTAATAAAATTTGCAGGTATGACAACAGCACAAGCTTACAGGCATCACATGATGAAAAGGAGTCTCGAACCGACCTTACTGGAATGAAGACGTTCTTCTGGCGCTCTGCCTGCATTGTTGTTTGTGTTCTTATTTGTGTTGTTTCTGCATTCTTGTTTGTGTGTTGTTGTTTCTGTGGTGTTCTAGGTGTTGTTTGTCTGTTCTATCACGTTTTTTTGTGTGGTTTTGTTGTTTGTGGTTTTCTTGTTTGTGGTTTGTTTGTTTTGTTGTGGTTCTGTGTGTGTGTGTTCGTGTCTGTTCAGTTGTTTACTTCTCATCTAGGCCTTGTCTAATAGAGAGTGCAGATTCGGATGTGGCTTCCTGCCTGGAGGCCGACTTGGCCATGTCGGAAGAGGATGAGTCTCCTATCGAGGATCATTGGCCTTAGCTGCTTTCTCGCAGCCCTCCCCCACTCTCCTCGGTCACTCCATAGCTCAGGTTGCAGTGGTCCACCTCCTCAACCTTTACCAAGCCACCCGTTGACGCCTCATCCAACTCCTCGCAGGATTCCGATGGAGTGAACTGTTTGCTTCCGTCTGCCAAGACTGAGAAGGGTGTTTCAGCTGTGCACAACGTACCTTCTCTGCCTCACCCTGGTGTTTCTTCCTTGTATACCAACTCTTTGCCCTCGTCCAACCATCCTGCTTTTGCCCCGAGAGATCCTTATGTCAAGCTCTTCTTCTCCAGGAACCCATCAACGGACACAAAGCTGCGTTGGTTGTCTGATGTCAACAGGGCTTTCCAGTTGCAGCGTGAACTGGCTGAAGTCAAGATGGCTGCTCTCACCTCCCGATTTGTCTACATCTTTCAGAAGCGTCAGGACATCATTGATAGAGTCAAGGCTGATTTTGTTTGTCTCTGCCTCACATTCTTCAAGACTCACCCTAGAGGTCTCGTAAGTTCCCCAGCTACATCCTCACCCGTTTTCCTATTGATGTTGACCCGAAATTTGCCAAGGGATACCCTAGGGTGTACTAAGCCCATAGTATTTTCCAAGATGGTTCCAACATCAGACATATTGTTGTTATCTGGAGTCTACCCGATCCACCTCCAATTGAGATTTCCTTTGATTTCCTTCCCTGTCTTCCACCGTGTGAGTTGCGGAAGCTTCATAATGACCAGCCTTGGTGCTACAGGTGCTGGGGAGTTGGGCACATCTCCCGGTACTGCTCTGCCAGGCCAAAGTGTGCATGGTGTGCCGCCGACCATGATTCCAAAACGTGTCCTGTTAAGGGTGAACCATCACGTCCTTCTGCCTCCACCTCCTGAGGATACGTCTCGATGGAAGTGTCCACGATGCCTTCAGCCAAGGGTTAACGTCTGGCATGGATGTACTCGACGTCAGGTCCAGGCTCGTGCCTCTACTATTGCGCCGAAGTCTGTCCCTACCCTCATGGCACGATGTACGACCCTCGAGAACCGTTTCTCGGCCCTTGAAGGTAGAATTGATGGGCTGGTTGCCGCTCAGGCTGCCAATGACTTCAAACTCTCCACCTTGGTCGAGGCTCAGCATGCCACCGAAAAGATGGATACTATTACTTCTCGCCTTGAAAATTTTTCGAGTCAGTCCCTTCTCCTGGTTCATCATCTTCTCCAGCTCGCTCATCTGCCCCCAATTACCTTTCTTCTTTCTCCAAATACAAAGTTGGCTGGTGATTGTCATCTGGATGTCATCTCCTGGAATGTATGTGGTATCACCAGTTATACTAAGCTCACTCAACACAAGGCCTGGTTTTCGTCATCATCCCAGTGTTATTTTTCTCCAGGAAGCATTTCCAGGAGGGCCGCTCGCTGCTAGGAAAGCTCCTCCCCTCTCAGGTTATGTGCCATATGTTCATCTGGTAAAGAATGGTCTCCTGGCTTACATACATAGTTCCTTGCCACATCGCCTTCTCTGTACCTCTTCTGATACTGACATGACCTTTCAGTTATTTGAGGTTCTACCTGGGGATGGAGTACTCCAATTATGTAATGTCTATTCTGCCCCAGCTAGACTCACTCTTGAGGCTCTTCCTTCTCCAACAGTGCGTGGTATGGTGTATATGGGAGATTTTAATGCTCGGCATTCTGATTTGGGTGATGGTTCTGGCTCTGTTAATCGTATTGGTATTCGTCTCCTTTCATACATCAACAAACATCATCTGACATTCTGGGATGCTGGCGGTGCCACTCATTGCCGGGGAGATACTCTGGATTACGTCCTCTCGTCTGGCCTGATAGCATCTCAGGTCCTGTGCTCCTCCCTGCCAGACTTATTCTCCTATCACATCGCTCTTCGGTTTCATTATTCTCTACCTGCTGGGTCAAGTGCTTCAGCCACTCGTTTGCGTATTGCTGTGCCCCCTAAATATTGCCCTACTTACATCTTATTTATGGCCCATGTATTCCCTACATTTTACATATCATCAGCTGAACAGTTGTACTCTGATCTTGTATCAGCTACTCATGACTTTTATAGGCTAACGTCTCCTGGCCGCCACACCTCCAGCAACGACATACTGCCCACTCCTGGACGCTGGATGCACGTATACAGGAGGCAAAGGAGGAGGCTGAACGTGATGGCCTATTGTTTCAAGCCAACCCAACCCCTGACCTGCTCCATCGTTACAAGATGTCTAGGGACGCTTTAGTTGCCCTGCAGGAGTGTGCTCACACTGAGTCATGGCAGCGGTTCATGGACAGCATCGACCAGCAAACAAGTGTGGCTTCTATGTGGCACCTCATCCGTTGGGTTGTTAAAAAGACGCTGGCCACTGCTCGTCATCACATTCCCGCCGACTATGCCCGACAACTTGTCGATGCCTGGTCAGAACAATCTACCCCAGCCAGTCTACCCATCCACATACAAGATGCACTTGCTTCCCGTGCTGCTGTCCATCGGCTTAGTCTAATGCCTGCTCTGTTGCAAGATGATGACGATTATGCATAGGAGATAACTGAGGAGGAGTTGCGCCGTGCTCTCTCTCGGGGTAGAGCTTCTTCCCGTGGTGATGATGGTATTACTTATGCTGTGCTGCGCCTACTTCAACAAGTTCCTGGGAACCCTCTACTTCGACTGTACAATCATCGTCTTCGTGATGATTGTGTGCCACGAGCCTGGTCCAGCAGCACAATAATACCCATCCCTAAGCTCGGCACTGTGAAGTTCAGGCCTATTTCCCTTACTTTCTGTGTTTGAAAGGTTATGGAGAGAATCTTACTCAATCGTCTCATGTACAGATTGCATGATCGCCTTTCTCCATAGCTGTTTGGTTTCCTTCCCCAGTGGAGCACACACCACTGCCTAGTCGACCTGTACTCTCGCCTTAACAGGGACAATGTGGTGGCCTACATTGACCTTCGAAGTGCCTTCGATGTTGCCAATAGATACATCATTTTGGATCAACTGGTTGACTTTGGGATAAAGGGTAATCTATTAAGGTGGATTCGGGGCTACCCATGGCATAAAAACACAGAAGGTAGACTCTTTAGTTTACCGATTTGTCGCCGTTGTGCGCATCTCGCCTCTCATTGGCTGAGACCCCCTATGACGTAGGCTGGAGCATGTGTGTATGTTTATGTCTGGTGTACTGCATGGTCTTCGGTAGTGACTTGTGTTATTTTAGTGCAATATTTTAATAGTTCGTAAGCAATGGGCTGCTGCAGTATGTTTGGCTGTAGTGGGAGGAGTGGAGGAACAATTTACAAACTCCACAGGTTCCCCAAAAATGTCGAACTACAGAAAAAATGGATACATTTGTGCAGGAGAGCCGACCAGTTTTCTCCTCACTCGGGAAGAATCTGTTCTCGCCATTTCAGCCCATTGCAATATTCAAGGAACCTGAAGTACGAACTATTAAATCAAGAACCACCTGCTGATGTTCGACTACTGAAGACTGATGCAGTACCAGACATAAACCTTCCCAAGAGGACACACAATAATGAAGGTAAGCCCAGTAGCCTAAGGCCAGGTATAGCCTAACCTAACTTTAAACTGAAATTTGTAAGCTAGGTGCACCATGCATGGTTATCTTATCAGAGGGACTCACCTATCATATGTATATTTCAAATGCAAATGCATATTTTAAGATGTTTAGAGAAGTGCATATTTCCCAGAGTGCATATTTTGTTAGCTCATTCCTATATATTTATCCATGGATTTGTATTTCCTACAATTAAAATTATTGTTTCATATTCTTTTGCATAATATTTGGATAGTGTCACTGGAAAGTGTACCAATCCTTATAGGAGATGTAGAGTGTTTTTTTCTGAGTACAAGACTCTTCGGAGAATGTTTTGTGTGCATTGTTTCAGTTTAACCTAACTTAGATAGCAGGGTCTAATTAATGGCAAATGCTTAAAATTGATCACCTTTTTTTATATTAATATATCTGTGACCTTTTTGTTTCCACTTCACCTGCATATTTAGCTTGTTGGTTGCTATATTTTTGAGCTTATGTAGCTACATATTTGTATGCATATTTCATGAGTTAATGACCATATATTGCATTTTATCAGAGCCGAACTTATCGGACATATATTGTGTATTACTTGGCCAGAGCAAATCTCTTCTTACAGAATTTAATAGTGTTATACTGGTTAAGTACAGCAGAACAAAATATACTGTAAAGCAATATTGACTGAAAGGTGAAAGTTAATATACTGTAGTCTACTGTATAGATATTGAGCAGTGGAAACCTAACCAAAGTTAGGTAAGGATGGATTGAAGGTTGTTTATGTCAGATGTTATAGAAAAGAATAAATGGATTGATTACAGAAGTGTAATGTAAAATATAAAACATTATTTTTAAATATGTGATTCTCAGACATTGTCACTTATGATATCGAATGCCAGGATTACCGGTACTCTCCATAACTTTTTCATAATATTCTTTATGTAACTTTAGTCTTTACTAATACAGGAACAGTGTTGCCCTCCTAGTTCGAACCATGGCATACAGGGTGATTAAAAATTCCTTCACTTTCAGAAAGTATCACATCCATAAGCAAGAGGCAAAAGCGGATTGCGGAGAGGAATTCCAGGAAGCTGGGTACGGAACTGGTTTTGACCTCGAGTGATTCAACATCAATTCAGCCAGTCCCTGAAAATATGCCATGAAAAGTGTGGAACACACTGGATTTTCTGTTAAAGGGTACAGTAGCTGCAATTTTTGTTAATTGTTCATAAAATCTGAACTGTATGGAGTTATATGTTGGGCAAAATGCAGGTACACATATGTCTGGTCAACACACAAAACCACCATTCATGCACCTCAACACCAGTGGGTACAAGACTCGAATGCGAAGTACCTAATGCCAGGTTCACACTAGCCCGTTTGGCCGTGACATCAATATCACGTCATTTACGGATGTCGGATCCGTCCAAACGGGCTAGTGTGAACCGGGCATATATCTATGGTTAGTGACCCATTATGTGGTAGAATTGAAAGCTGACTGCATTAGGGAGTGTAAAATTGAAACTTCTCAGTCATCTGCATATACAGTATTGCAAAATCATCTACATATCACGATGCAAGGACACCAATTGATAGGGTAAAAATAATGTAATTTATGACAAGAATAAAGAGGGTTGTACTAAGCTCACAACCATGTGGGACACTTGTATTGTGTACTAGTACTGTATATCCATTCTTAATGTCTCTTAGATAGTTGGAACTGTATGTTGATACCAAGATTTTCATTTCAGATGTTGTCACTACAGAATATAATGTTTCTTCAGCCAGCATAGGTCTTGACTTTCCATCCCCAGCCATGCCTTCAGCCAACCAAGATCTCTCATCAACTCCTGCCATGCCTTCAGCCAGCCAAGATCTCCCATCAACTTCTGCCACACCTTCAGCCAGCCAAGATCTCCCATCAACTCCTGCCATGCCTTCAGCCAGCCAAGATCTCCCATCAACTTCTGCCATGCCTTCAGCCAGCATTAGTGAAATTGAAAAACTTAAATTGGAAAATGTAAAGTTCAAGTTTATGCTCGAGCAGTTACAAGCTGACAAAGAAAACCTCATTTGTGCTCTCAACAATACAAAACGATCCGTTAAAACTAAACACAAAAAGGCTGTTGAAGAGTATCTGAAACCTTTCTTCACTGATACACAAATTAAATGTTTGCTGAACAGAAAATCAAGAACACATTGGACAGAAGAGGATATTGCCTTTGCTTTGACTATAAGAAGTGTGAGTGCCAAATGCTATAGATGGCTGCGAAAGCATTGGAAACTACCTCTTCCTGCAATATCTACTTTGAACAAGTGGGTGAAAGACATTAATTTTGAACCAGGCATACTAAATTCAGTAATAAAAATGATGCAGAAAAGAGGACAGTCGATGACCAGTGGAGAAAAGGCATGCATTTTATCATTTGATGAAATGAAAATTGACGAGCGCTATGTGTACGATAGAACAGCAGAAAGGCTTTATTGTTGTCATCGATTTGTGCAAGTTGTAATGGCTAAGGGTATAATTGGCAACTGGAAACAACCAGTCTATTATGATTTTGATCAGAAAATGACAAAGGCACTATTATTTTCTATAATTAACAGTATTGAGGGAGCAGGTTATGAGGTATGGGGTACTGTTTGTGATATGGGTGGCTCCAATAGAGGTTTATTTTCTGCATTAGGAATCAATACAGCAACTACATCCTTCACGAACCCAGCTGATGAGAGTAGATGTGTCCATGTATTTGCTGATGCTCCACATTTATTAAAATTAATACGAAACAATCTCCTAGATCATGGATTAGAAACACCCCTAGGAACAGTCAATAAAGCTCCTTTGGTAGAATTGATTAATTATGAATCTGGAGACTTTTTTTAAAATGGCATTCAAAATTAGCCATCTATCACTTCAGGTTAAAGGTTCAGAAAGGCAAAAGGTAAAAAGTGCAGCACACATCCTCTCATCTTCAGTAGGGAAAGCTATTTCACACTTGGGGAAAAAACAAGTTTTGAAAAGTGGTAACTGGATGACAACATCTGAATTCATAATTTTAGTGGACCAGTGGTTTGATGTTCTTAATTCCAGTGGTACAAAGGATAAGAGAGCAAGAGACCCATTTTGTCATTCCTCCCACCAAATGGATATAATTAACAAAATGATATCTGTAATACAGTCCTCAACTGTATGTAACAAGGTTTATCCTTTTCAGCAGGGTATAATCATTACATCAAAATCTCTTGTATCTCTTTATGATGATTTGCATGAAAAATTTGGTTTTAGCTACCTTTTTACCAGACGTTTAAATCAGGATGTTCTAGAAAAAAAATTTGGG
Organism: Petrolisthes cinctipes; assembly: GCA_033782935.1. Lineage (NCBI taxonomy): Eukaryota > Metazoa > Arthropoda > Malacostraca > Decapoda > Porcellanidae > Petrolisthes > Petrolisthes cinctipes. The sequence goes on from JAWQEG010000033.1 coordinate 1,550,946, forward strand.
GTTATCCGTCAGATGGGAAATTCTTACGACCATCCTTGTCCAGTTACTTTCAAACACAGGATGAAAAGATATATCCTAGGTTATAAGCAAGTTCTTCGTGCTTTAAGAGCAAATACTGAGTGTGAAGGGGAGGATTCAAAAGTTGCAGAAGGTATAACAAACTTTAAAGCTTGCAGTTCACCTATTAAAAAGAAACCAATAATCATCCAAGACAGCATTTGTATGACAGCGGAATTATGTAAAAATTTGAGAATTGAACACTTAGCAAGTGTTGACACCGTGGAAGAAACCCTACTGTTTGATAATCATTCAATTTCAGAAAATGAAGCTGAAGGACATGCCTATATTCTAGGATATATTGTTAACAAGTTTAAAACAAAATATCCATATCTTGGTGAAGTAGCTGAGCCTTCTACTGACTGGATAAGTGTAATAAGTAATGGAGGCCTTAACCGTATGACTCAGGAATTTGTTGTTAAATTTGAAATTGTTGAAGAGATCATTAAGCAAGAATATGGAGACAGACTAAGAGAGGGGAGTAACTCATTGGGATGTATTACAAACAAAGCAGTAACTATAGTCCCTGAAGTTCCTAAAGAGGTTATTGAATTCTACTTACGTTGCCGATTGCATTTTCGTATAAAGAAATTAAATAAGGAAGTAGCTCTCTGTAATGTACGTAAAAAGTTTAAGAAGATGGCAAAAACTGTAAAATAATAGTAAAGTCAGAGCAGATGAAACCTTTCAATTTAGGATGTGATCTTTACAGGAATAGATAGGCCTATCATGCAAGGTATGAGTGCATTTGATATATATATTTATATATATATTTTTTATACTTGATAATGTGTTAAATGTGATACCATACTCTACCAAAGGACCCAAAGTTCATTTAAGTAAGAAAATTCAAAGGTTTTATTTACATATGATAGATCTCATAGTATAGAAGTAGTCTATAGAGTTGTCGCCAGTATTATAATAAGCTATATGAAACACTATAATTATCCAGGTTGATGTCAGAGATATTTGTTTATGTAGACATACTAAATGTGATAATACTGTACACTGTAATTTCAGTGCAACTATAACTTAAAAGTCTACGGTAACATTTAAGGTGTGAGTGCAATTAATTTTTATTTAATTTATTTAGTTTATTTAGTTTTGTAGCTTACCTGAAGTATGATGTCATGTGTTATGTTCACTTGTATAAGTTAAGGAACATTTAAGATGTGAAACTATATTATGAGTACAATTTACTTTCTAGTTTTGTAATTGAAATACGATTCATGTGATAATATAATGCTTAACCAAAGTTCACTTGAATAAGATAAATAACATTTAAGGTGTGAGTGCAATTTATGTTATAGTAATTAGTCAGTTGTACTGTGTGTATAATGGTAATGATAATGCCAGTAAGAGGTTGACAAAATATAGTTTGCAATGAGATAATTGTTTTTTTTTTCTTCTGTTTTATGTAGGCAACATTCGAATGAGATTAGTAGAGGCTGAAAGGTAAGTGTTATGGTGACCATACCATGTTGGCCCTCCCCAAATCAATTCCATCTCTATATGGCCACCTCTGGATCTTCGAGCTGATTCACATCATGAAGTACACAGAAGGAACGAAAATATACTTTTGTTACTGTTACAAGTTACTTTCCATCCGGATCAAACAATGAATTTGTTTTAATTCCACATCATACTGCAATAGTAAAATGAGGCAAAACCTTCCTGAGCAAACTCATGGCATGCCCTAAGTCATTTTACAAACAGCATATGCATCAGTGCAAATGATATTACTCAAATTGTGCATTTTCTGACACACTACAGCAGCTACTTCCTCACGGAATGATGTGTTTTATTTAGAAAATAAGGTAAACAGTTATTCATCCCAACAATCTTTCACCACCGCAACGCACCAAGTGACGTCACGAGGGTGAGCGGTGGGGTGGGGGTGGGCGGAGCTTATCACCAGACGTGCGCAAGAGCCTACCTGTAGTATTTTTATACCATGGGGCTACCTGAGTAACAGGACCTTCCGTGTGTTTTTCAGTGGTGCGCTCAGTCCTTTGCGCAGTTTTCATCTTGTTACGCCTCAAGGGGGTGTTCTCAGCCCATTGTTATTTAATATTCTGATGCATCGGCTGCTCACTTCTCTCCCTGATATTCCTGGAGCTACAATTACGTGCTATACTGATGATATCTGTGTTCATTTCTTGACTCCTTCTCTGTGGCCTCCTCTCACTGTGGCATTATTGTCTCCCCAGATAAGAGCAGAATATTCACCTGCCGCCTTCCTCAAGCTCGGTCAGTGTTCACCATTGGTGGGACTGTCATTCCCATGTGGTCCCAGTACCGCTACCTTGGCGCACCAGTCAATATTTGGCCGATTGTCCCTGCCAGAACTCAAGACCATCTCATTATCCAGGACTTGTTGGGTCGTCTCCAGCGCCGACTTACACCACCAATGGCTCACTAATAACTGCTCGGGCATCTCCATCCCAGTAGCCAGGACCATCTATATTGCTTTTATCCATTCAGTTGTTGATTACCTCTCCCCTGCTCTGATTCAACTTCCCAGGGCTACTCATGAAACTTTAGAAACATTTCAAAATAGGGCAATGAGAATAATTCTGGGTTGTCCAATGTCGACCAGGATAGTGAACATGCAGCGTGAGTTGCGTCTTCCCCCATTAGTGGAGAGAATTTATTGTAATGTTACTTGCTTCACTGTCAAGTGCCTCCATTTCCCACTTCTTTCACCCCTTTACTCTCAGTTAGTCAGGACTTTTCTTAGACCAAACTACCCGGTCCCTCCCATACTGCCTGCTGGACGTACTCTTAAGAGGTCTGTTTCCTCTATGCTCCGTAGTCTTAATATAGATATAATGGTTGCAGACGTCCCCCCAGGGCCCCCTCCGTGGATGCTACCAACACCTGATGTGAGCTTCACACCTACTTCCAAGTCGGAACTGCCTTCTCTACAGCGGCAGTTGGCTCTGGAACACATAGAAACAGTGACGTCCTCCATCACAGATCCATACTGCCTTTACAGTGACGGCTCATTGCAAGTGGATGGTACAGCAGGTTATGCCGTTTTCTCACCTGACATGGAGTCACCTCCAGGGGGCTGGGTTGGACGTTGTCTCTGTAACCACTCTAGCTCAACAGTGTGTGAACTGTATGCCATTCTGGATGCTGTTAGTCTTGTTTGTCAACGTTGAGTGAATGCTGCTATTTTTGTGACTCCAAACCTGCCCTTCATTCCCTCTCTAGTGTTCAGCCCACACACTCTACTGTTATTCAGCAGATTTTATCTGCGCGCATATTTAAGGTTCAGTACTGTATAATGAACAAGAAAAATTCACAATGCCGTGAATGCAGAAGTCTAGTGAGAAACCCACATTTATTTGTAATTTATTGAAAAAGATATACGACTTTTCGGTTACATCACGTAGCCCTCTTCAGGTATGAGTGAGGACAGGTAGTGTAAACGAATATATATGTATACCGCTCATAGAGGGGGAGAGGCGGAAGGGTCACATGATAGGCGGGAGGCGGGAGGAGGGGGGAAAGAGAAGTTGGGAGGGGGAAAGAGAGTAGGGGTGGGTGAATTCACGCAGGAGGAACGAAACGGAGGTAGAATGGGGGGGGGGGGAGAGGCAGAGAGGACGAGCTGATAATGGGAAAGGAAAGAACATCGGGGCAAAAAAAAAAAAAAATTCATTGAATGGTAACGGAGGAAGTGGAACAAAACAGAATACAGTCACATACAAATAAAAATAGAACTATTAGTTACACAGTACTGTATGTTATATGGATGTGCCTTTGACCTGAAGAAGCAATAGCGAAAAGTCGTCAATATAGGCTCCTTGTCATAGAGTGTTGTTCTTACCATTTTGTCAAGCAAATGCTTATTTTAACTCAACGTTCTTCATCTCACTAGGCTTTATCAAAATAAATTTTAACAGTTCCTACTGAAAATAAATAAGAAAACAGATGACAAAATTATCAACAAACGATAACACTACTTCACTATCTGTAAATGTAAATCGTTATAAATTTGTCTATAATTATATAAAAAGCATATAACATATCCCTATTACTAAATTAGAAATTAATATTTGAAGCCTTAAAACGAATCGCAGCACGAGCCGTGAGCCCGTGAAGCAATGCCAGGCAGATCACCTCCCATCACCATCAGTTGGCTGATGTATGACAACCACAACTGAGAATAAAATACAAGTTATTCCAGTATGCGTTATAATTCAGTTCCTCATTAACAATGTATGCTACTGTTCTTCATATACTGTATATATGGCAAATAAACATAATATCTTTAGTTCACCACAATGCTCTCTTGTTTAGATATAATAAGGTTAGGTTATATGTTCAACTCTCTACACCTACGTCACCTTCTTGTGGGGTAGGGTATAGAGGAGCCCAGGGAGATAAAGAAACTCCTTTCCGCAACTGTACAAGTAGACCAGACAGTCCGACCATTGGGTTACTTCTCCAAGAAACTTAATTCTTGTGAAAAGGAAGCAATGGCAGTGGTATTGGCGTGTCGCCATTATCACGATTATTTGTGGGGAACAACATTTAGAATTCAAACAGACCATCAACCACTAACAAGTATTTTCCGACAGAGAACAAAGTCACCAAGAGTCACAAGATGGATGTTAGAGATGAGGGAATATAATTACCAGATAAAATATGTAAAAGGGAAAGACAACGTCGTAGCAGACCAATTATCTTGACCAGTACGGATTATATCACGCCCACCGGTGTTCACATGGTTGGGGTTAACAAAGGAAGCATTTATGCAGGCACAAAGAAATGATGTCACATGGAATGAATTGATAGAATATTTTGAGGGAGGTCAAGTTCCCAGGCGGAAAATAGCGCGAGCTACTTTAGACCAGTTTGAATTAAATGAGAGAATCCTATATTATGTCAAAACTTTTGTAGATGATAGTTACTATTATACTGTGGTAGTACCTAAAACATTAGTAAAGGTAGCACTAGAACTAGCTCATGATCAGTCAGGACATTTTGGACAATTTAAAACTAATAGGAAAGCGGAAGAGTCATATTATTGGCCAACATTACGGTCTGATGTAGTGAAATATATTAAACAATGTCTTAATTGCCAGCAATATAAGTATAATAAGGGTCTTTCCCAGCAATATAAAGAATTTTTACCAATAATACAACCCTTAGAAAGAATTGCCATAGATTTGACTGATATGACTTCTGGAGCAGATGGTAACAGATATATTCTAACCATCATAGATAATTTTTCAAGATACACAAAGTTTTACCCACTAAAAAGTAAACACGCCAAGGGAATTGTTGCTAGAATCACCCAGTTTGTTACAGACTTTGGCGGCCCTAGATCGTTGTTGTGTGACAACGCCAAAGAGTTCACCGGCCAAGAACTGCGGATCTGGGCAGACCAGCATGGGTGGATCTACTATTCTCCACGCCTTATCATCCCCAGTCCAACGGGATGATCGAGAGGATGCACCGGACTCTGAAGACGGTGTTGGCCCAGCTGTGTGAGGGCTATCCACAACGTTGGCCTACCATGCTGGCCGAGTACCAAACTGTCATGAACTCAGCAGTACCAGGGTCACACCTTATGTTGTATTCTTCGGGAGACATCAACCCCGCAACATCACAGCATCACTACTAACCATCTCATCTGATGCCGACAACACTGGGAGGTTTAAACAACTTATTCAAGAAGCAAGTACGGTATCTCTTAGGAGGTATCGTGCAGTAGCAAACAGAAATAGAAAAAATTAAAAAGTAGAACAAGGAGCACTAGTGTGGGTAAAACAGGAAACAGTAATACCGGGTACCTGTGCCGAACTGAACTAAAAATAGAAGGGCCCGTAGAAGTTATCAGAAATGGATTAATATATATATATATTGGAGGACCCATTTACGGGGAAAAATATCTAGAGGGCTGCAGATAAAATCAAGCCCTATGTGAGCCACAGTGACATAATAATACAACTAGGGGAAATGGGAGAAAGTGATGGACAAAATGAGGAGGAAGATATGGTACTTCCTCCACGTCATAGATGACCTCACAGAAGACTTCTGGAGGTAATTTAGAAAATAAGAAAGAAAAACGAGAAATAGAAAAAAAAAAATACTGTGAAAATTAATAGTAGGAAAAATAGGGCAAAAGTTTGAAGGTTAAAGTTGGAAAATGTCATGGTTCCCTATGTCCTGAAGTAAAAAAAGGGCACAATTCATCAACAGAGCTATGAAACCAGCTCATATATATATTTTTTTTTTTTTTTTTTTTTTGTGAATTTGTGGGTGTTAAGTGACACTTAGTTTTAATGGGAAGAGGTGATGGTGGGGAGTAGAAATACACCCCCCATTTCCATAGGGATCTTCCAGGATACAGTCAGGGCCGTTGTCGGGGCCCCTGTATCACTTACTGCATTCCGGGTTATCATACCTTGCAGAATCTGAGGTTTGAATGGTGGATTGAATGAAAAAGAATGGATGAATAGAATGTATGAAAACTCAGATCATGCTTGGGATAACCGTGGTTGGGTGTAGTGACAGTAGAACCTTCTTGAAGTTCTTCCGGGGGTTAAGGACTTGACAGAGGACCTGACTGGGACGATGTGTCAATTATATCAATAGTATTTTAATATGTGAGGTACGGTAGAGAATTCTTTCCTGCGGGAAGGAAATGCAGTCTAAAGACTGAAGGAGAAAAAAGAGGCAGTGTATCAACACTGACTAACAAGTTTGGATGAATAATGTCTAATGTTGTTCAGTAAGGTGTAGTGATAGTGACAATAGGAATGTATGTAAAGAGTAAATGGGGGGAATTGAACTAAAAATTAAAAGAAAAAGATAAAATAATTTTCACTGTAAGTTCCAGCTAGAGATGGTGGAACGTGTGTAACACCTCTATTTTTATATATATTGTTATTTAGAGTATTTACGGGCAATAGGGTAGGCTTTTAAAGTTAAAGTTGCAGGGTTTTAGTTCCGGTATACTATTGTACGGAGTAGCCAGGCCGAGATTATCAATGAGATGACATATATAAATATATATATATATATATATATATATATATATATATATATATATATATATATATATATATATATATATATATATATATATATGCAAATAAATCACTTGGTGGCACGTGATCCAGGAATATGCGTAAATCCACAAGGAAGGAAAAATAAACACGGAGTCCCAAGCGCTTTCGTGTATTCACATCTTCAGGGGAAATACAGAATGTAGAAGAATGGTTGCCGAGAGACACCTTATATACCGATACACTTAATAACTAACTGGCAACCTGAAGGTGTTGCCACTGTGAGTTCAAAGCAATATACACCCATATGGTGCTACAAGGATTTACCTGACATGACCTCTAACCTAAGATTATCCTCAGTCATTAAGGAATAGCAGTTGGACTTATCTTATTAACAATCTTGTCTATGATGAAACTATCCAACTTGTACATACCATTGTTCAAATTCATATTAATATTTTCTATGTGTTTAATCAAACTTGACTCTATGATGTTTCTATTTACGGATGAATTACAAGACATGATTGACGAAGCATTATCCCAGTCAATACAATGATTATTGTCTCTCATATTAATAAATAAAGCATTAGATTCTTGTCCGGTCCTAACACTATATTTATGCTGTTTGACCCTGGTTGAAAGGTCTTTTCCAGTTTGTCCTGTCCTATATAGAACATATTACATTCTTTACAAGGTACTTTGTAGATACACCCACATGAGGAATTGAGTGAATTTTTTATCAACATTTTCTTGACTGTGTTATCATTGCAAAAGGCAACATTAACATTCCATGTTCTTAGAAGATGAGGGATTTGGGCAAATTTATGACTGTAGGGTAATATCAGTAAGTTTTTATTGTCACGGGGTAGGGGAGTTTCAACCCTATAAAATGATGTTCTTGCCAATTTTAAGGATTTATCCAAAAATGGTTTGGGGTATTTTAATTTTGCTCCAATGTCAGAGATAAATCCAAATTCCTCATCCATGAATTCAGGACTACATACACGTAGAGCACGTAAGTACATGGAAGAGAAAATAGACAGTTTGACTTTATCGTGGTGTGCAGAGTAAAAATGAATATATGACAAAACATTGGTTGGTTTCCTGTAAATGCTAAACTTAAAGGTGTTGCCTACCCTATGAATCAGGCAATCCAAAAATGGCAATTTTCCATCCTCAATTTCAATGGTAAAATTAATGGAAGGGGCTAAGTTGTTAAGCAATGGCAGAAAGTTATCTAGATTTTCAGTGCATGGCTAGAGGCAAAGTACGTCATCTACGTACCTGTACCATACAGCATTACTGGGTAAAATGTTATTAAGCAGTTTCTTCTCAAAAAACTCCATGTACAAATTACTCAAAACTGGGGAGAGTGGATTGCCCATTGCCATACCGAATTTCTGCTCAAAATATTCCTCTTGAACAACAAATTTGCAGTCTTTAATGCATAGCTTAATCAGTTTTAAGATAGCATTTTTGGTGATAGGTAGAGGGATGTTATCAAGTATTTCATCAAGATAATCCAAAAAGTCGTCAACAGGAACTTTGGTAAATAGAGATTTAACATCAAAACTCGCAAGCTTAAATGCACCAGTTACCTGTAAATTGTTAAGTTTTCCTACTAAGTCAACATTGTTTTTTATGTTGGAGTCCGAAATTGTGCCAACTAAAGGGCTTAGCAAGGAAGTTAACCACTTTGATAATTTATAGGTGACGGATCCCACAGAACTAATAATGGGTCTGGCTGGATTGTAAAACTATATATATATATATATATATATATATATATATATATATATATATATATATATATATATATATATATATATATATATATATATATATCAAGTAGCTAAAGATTATAAACGAACAAAGCCGACTGTCGCCTTTATGTTTTCTTCTGTAGTCTGTAATGTCAATTTGTGTATATTGTTTTCATAATCTTTGGCTATCATTATCATGCTGAGAACATAATTCTGTAGTTGAGCATAAAACATTGTTTTCAGTAGCATATAGAGAGATTAATCAAATTAATGAGAATCACGTTGACCACCATTACTGTACTTGTGGTCCTTATTGTGTCACATGTTCTGCACAGTAATGCTGGACGTAAGTAAAAGTAAGTTTATATATCTAAATATAGATTTTGATAAAAAATGCACTTAAGTAACTTAAAAAAGAGAGATAAAATATATTTCTCTTTCCTGCAAAATAGTTTAACAAGTTAATATTCTGACTAGCAACAGACTGGCAAATAGCAATGCTTGAAACCTATAGTCCTTCTGTTTTAAGAAGGCGAAATGCTGTGGCTGGGATTATCCCGTCAAGAATGCGTGTCTGCCAACACTTTTGTTCTACATAACTATTATCATATAGTCGCTATGAATTTCTAGTTGTTTTGTAAATCCACAGAATACATAGAACCAAAACGGTTTTAACCATATTATCCCAGCCGCAGCATTTCACTTGCATAAATTTGAAGGACTATAGGTGATAAGGGAGAAAGGCCTATGTCATTAAAACTTTGAAAGAACGAATGAGAAGGTTAAAAATATGATAAAGAAAAGATAAAGAATACTACAGAAGGCAAGGAAGGAAGGGGGAGTGAGAGAGAGAAGACAGGGGAGAGGAGGTTGTGTGAGGTTGCCAGTTCCTTGAAAGATATAGGTATAAGTTTATTTATTTTACGGCGAGAAAAGGTGATAAAGAGGGGGACTGCCAGCATGAAGGGTGAAAAGAATTCAGGGAGAGGTGAAGACAGAAAAGGAATTTAAACAATGGTGTGTACAAGCAGTTCCTTAACCCCTTACGACCGCAAACCTAGAATACGGCTGTATTATGCTACCGCAAAAACACGTCATATTTTAAAGTATGACAGATGTTAAATATATTCTTATTGTTTTGTAGAGATTGTTTTCACACACCAGAATATGCAAACAGAAGTGTCCTATCGCCATCCATGAGCGTAGGAGAGCGCGTCATAGTGCGTAATCGGGCGACGCAGACATACTATAGGTACCCCCACAAAAAGAAACTAGGCGCTCGCTAGCGTACTTTTCTAACCCGTGGCACCAATGTTGTGGCTACATGTCGCCCATGCAGTTATATATGGAATATTAAATTAAGGCGTCAATCGGTTATAAAGCCGAAATTTTTTTTTGTTTCCTTAAGGGGGCGACCAGTCGTAAGGGGTTAATGATTGAGGATAATTTTGGGCTTAGTGCTCATGTCATGTCAGGTCAGGTCTGGTCAGGTATATCCTTTGTATGCATCATATGGGTGTGTATTGCTTTGAACTCTAAGGTGCAACACCTTCAGACTGCAGTTAGTTATTAAATGTACCGGCATATTAAGTGTTTCTCGGTATCAATTCTTCCACTCCATATTTCCCCTGAAGATGTGAATACACGAAAGCGCTTGGGACTCCGTGTTTCTCGGTTTAAATTCATATTAATATTAACAGTGTGTTTGATTAAACTTGACTCTATAATGCTTCTATTTTTGGATGAATTACATGACATGATTGACAAAGCATTACACTAGTCAATCCGATTATTATTGTCTCTCATATGAACAAATAAAGCATTAGATTCTTGTCCAGGTCTAACACTATACTTATGCTGTTTGATCCTGGTAGAAAGGGGTTTTCCATTCTGCCCTATATAGAACATATTAAATTCTTTGCAAGGCACTGTATAGATACCTCCACATAAGGAATTAAGTGAATTTTGTTATAAAAATTTCTTGACTGTGTTATCATTGCAGAAGGCAGCATTAACATTCCATATTTAAGAAGATGAGGGAGTTGGGTAAATTTATCACTGCAGGGTAAAATCAGTAAGTTTTTATTGTCACGGGGTAAGGAAGGTTCAACCCTATGTTCTTGCCAATACCCAGGAGGTAGGGACTTATAAAACCACTTTTGCCCATAGTGTAATGCAACATAGATTAAGAAATATTTACTCCTTGATAGCAAGCCCTCAATGAAAGATAATAAATGAAATTATGCAAACATTTTATTTTTTATGTGTCGTGACACTAATCAAAAGACAGGCAACAAATCTATTACGACCTACTTAAATCCACCAAAACGAGGGTGGCGTACCTGCAATTCCTCTAAAACCTGGTGGTTCAGCAGGTGTCGATAAACCACATCAAGCGGCAAGCCCCGGGGTAGCAAGTGTCGGACAGTGGGTCAGGCCAGACAATAGTGTTCTATTGTGTCAGCACAAGGTGCTCAGCACAAGCAACACTCAGTGTACGGAGGCTCGCCCTCCATCCCAGCAACCTGCCCCGGTGGCCGGTAGGTAAGCATCAAACGAGCAAAGACTTCTTGTGTCTCTGAACCATGAGGCCCTGGCGATGGTAGGAATATTTTTGACGGCAGGTCAGGGAGAGAGGACGTCGCGAGTCTGTCAATTGTAGCATTGTGACGTAAACCTACATAGGATGGCACCCATAAAAATTTGACAGTCAGGTTACGATGACGCCATTAGGTCAAAACGACAAAATCTGCTGAACAACAGTAGAGTGTGTGGGCTGAACACTGGGGAGGGAATGAAGGGCAGGTTTGGAGTCACAAAAGCTGGCAGCATTCACTCCACATTGACAAACAATACTAACAGCATCCAGAATGGCATACAGTTCACACAATGTGGAGCTAGAGTGTCTACACAGACGACGATCAACCCAGTCCCGTGGAGGTGACTCCAAGTCCGGTGAGAAAACGGCACAACCTGCTGCACCATCCACTTGCAATGAACCATCAGTATAGAGGCAGTATGGAGCTGTGATGGAGGACGTCACTGTTTCTACGTATTCTAGAGCCAAATGGTGCTGTAGAGAAGGCAGTTCCGACTTGGTGATGGTAGCATCCTCGGAGGGGGCCCTGGGGGACGTCTGCATCCATTATATCTATAATAAGACTATGGGGCATAGAGGAAACAGACCTTGTAAGAGCACTTCCAGCAGGCAATATGGAAGAGACGGGGTAGTTTGGTCTAACAGAAATCCTGACTAACTGAGACTAGTGGGGTGAAAGATGTGGGAAATGGAGCCAATTGACAGTGAAGCAACTAACATTATATATAGTAAATTCTCTCGACTAATGGAGGGAGATCCAACTCACACTGCATATTCACTATCCTGGTCGTCGTGGGTCAGCCGAGAAGTATTCTCATTACTTTATTCTGAATTTTTTCTAAAACTCCAGTGTAGTCCTATAGGAAGTTGAATCAAAGCAGGGGATGGATAATAAACAACTAAACGGATCAAAGCAATACAGATAGTCCTGGCTACAGGGATGGAGATGTGTAAGTCGGCGCTGGAGGCGACCCAACATGTCCTGGACAAAGGGATGGTCTTGAGGCCTGGCAGGGACAACCGGCCAAATATTGACTGGTGCGCCCAGGTAGCAGTGCTGGGAACACATGGGAATGACAATCCTAAGTGTATGTGTGAATACTGGCCGAGCTTGAGGAAGGCGGCAGGTGAATATTCTGCTCCTATCTTGGGAGACAACAATGCCACAGTGAGAGGAGGCCACAGAAGAGTCAAGAAACCGCTGGAGATCCCTTGGCAAAGGTAGAATGAACACAGATATCATCAGCATAGCATGTAATTATAGTTCTAGGAATATCAGGGAGAGAAGTGAGCAACCGATGCATCATATTATTAAATAAAAATGGGCAGAAAACACCCTCTTGAGGCGTACCAAGATGAAAACTTCGCAAAGTACTGAGGGCACCACTGGAAAACACACGGAGGTCCTGTTACTGAGGTAGTCCCTAATCTACCGTAGCAGATTACCCTTTATCCCAAAGACAACCAGTTGATCCAAAATGACGTCTCTATAAGCAACATCGAAGGCACTTCGAAGGTCAATGAAGGCCACCACACTGTCCCAGGAGAGGCAAGAGTAAAGGTCGACAAGGCAGTGGCGTGTGCTCTGCTGGGGAAGGAAACCAAACAGCCATGGAGAAAGGCTATCCTGCTATCGGTACATGAGACGATTGAGCAAGATTCTCTCCATTACCTTACAAAACAGGAAGTAAGGGAAATAGGCCTGAATATTGCAGTGCTGGGCTTAGGGATAGGTATTATTGTGCAGCTGGTCCAGGTTCGTGGTAGTGCTGTTAGAGATACACACAGAGTTTGGGCAAGAAGGGCATACAGGAAGATGTTCACTTTCGGCTGAATCGTTTCTTTAACCCCTAAGAACGTATGGACACCGATCGATGTTTTAGCTATCTTTCCTCCATTCCAAGTTGAATGTTCCAGTGTAGCCTTTGCAAAGGCACTGGAGTTATTCGGCTTCTCTTCTTCAACACATGCATTAATCTAGTTCGATGATATTTTCCTCTGTCTCACTGTTCATATAATTTCAATAGATTGCTTAATGTTTTCTATGGCGTTGGGATTCCTATGACTTAATAATAGTGCATCAACTATATTCATCCCATCAGTTCTATATCTTCTTCTGTTTTCTTCAAATGCTATACATTGCATAAAAAAGTGTTCAAGAATCTCAATAGGTTGATCATACATGGGGCAAGCTGTATCATTATTGATGAAAGTATTCCTCCAGTTCAATTTCAATGTGTTAGAGTAGCATCTGAATAATAACATTGAGCTGTAGTCATTGCTGTATAGGCTCGATTCTTCCCGTATTGCTTTTTTTTTTTTTTTCCAAGTAGAGAGTAGCTGTAATTTTCTTGCTTAATTCTTCTTCAAATCTCTTTGTTTGCCATTGATTAACTTTTTTCTTTATTTCCTGAAACTGAAAGTCTCGTAAATTTCCTGTCTGTGTTATATTTATAGCCTCCATGTATTGCTTTACTTTATCATACCATCTATGGTGTATGCGTCTCGTTTCCATTTCCTGTATTACTGCTTTCAGTAATTCATTTTCTTCATCCATAATGTATTTCATATATCCTATTTTTATTTTCATGTCCCTTGCAGCTACAGTAGATGTTCCAATCTCACCGTGTAGGACTGTAATGGGTGTGTATTTGGGTGTTCCGAGTATTTGTCTCCAGACACAGTTCTCTCTTACTTGCAGATTTTCTATTTCTTTCTGTGTCCAGTCAAATATAGCTGCCCCTGATAATATGCTTGGTAGAGCAACACTTTTCCAGAAAGTTTTACCAATCAACAGCTTGTTGGTAGAGCTTATTGTTACAGAGTAGGTCAAGTTTACTAGCTTTGTGGCTTGGTTTAACTTTCTCATTTTATGTTCCTTGATACACTGTCTTTCAGTTGTCACTGTTACACTAAGGAATCTAATTGTTTTCACTACTTTCACTCCTTGATTTCCTGTGGGTAGTCATGGTTTCCTTTGTCATAAATTAGAACATTAAATTTGTTAGTATTGACCTTTAGCCCAAAGTTCTCTGATGTTTGCTGTAGAAGACCAATCATTCATTTCATTTCAACAATCGAATTTGAGAGCAGAAGTCCATCATCTGCATAAAACAGTGCAGGTATATATGTGTTTCTTATTCTGAATCCCAGCCTTGAGCTAAATATTTCATTTATTATTCTATTCACCACCATGATGAAAAGTTGGGGTGAGCCTGTGCATCCTTGACGGATCCCATTTGTCACTTCTGTTGTACATATTTCTTCTCCTCCAATGAATAACTTTGTCCATCTCCTGAGTACAGATTGGTTAGTACGTCGATCAACTATGGGTGACACTCATACTTCATTTAGGTTTCTATCGTAAGTTTTCTATTAATGGAGTCAAAAGCCTTTGTGTAATCTATAGCTGTGATTACCAAGATTTTGTTGTTTTGTAGGCTATTGTCAATGCAGTATTTCAGCAACAACAGGTTGTCCTCCATCCTTTTTCCTCTTGTAAATCCTGTTTGGAAATTATTAATTTGTCCATTTATTTGTAGATGCTTAATTATTTTTTACTTTACCAAACTCATATATAGCTTATATCCCACATTATTGAGAGCTATCGGCCTAAACTCACTTGGTTTTGCCACTTTTGGTATTAGTACTGTATTGGACTTCTTCCATCCCTGTGGTGGTTCTGTATCCTCTGTTACTTCATTAATTGCTGCTGTTAAGGTATCTATGCATAGCTGTCTTTCTCCCAACCACTTATATAGTTCACCTTTTAAACTATCTGGTCCAGATTTCTTTCTGAGCTTCATATTAGCATTTCTTTCTGCTCTACTTTCACTGGCATCATATTGTGCAAGATATTACCAGTATTGTCTGCATTGCCTCCCAACTTGCCCAAGGAATCCATATGCTTCCTCAACATAATTGGGAACTCATATGTATAAGTATTTTCATAACACATTTTCGTTTTATTATCCTTGTTCTGTAGTCCCTCACAGTAATTCCGTCGTGTTTCTTCATTCCACACTTCTTTGATGGTATTTTCAGTCTTCCTATAGACAGTGTTCCAAAATTTGTTGACTTCTTCTGGCATTTCACCATTTTCAAAGGTTGTTCCATCTTGCTGGTATATCATTATTTCCTCACTTGGCCTGTCCTTGCCTTTACCACGCAGTGTCTTAATTTGCTGTCAAAATTTTCTATTACTTTTGTAATTTCTTATATCTGAAGTGATTTTTCTTTCATATTGTTCTTTGGCGTTCCTCACTGCATTTTTGGCTTCCTGTTTCTGCTTCATATATAGTGCTGTGTATTTTTCAGCTTCTCCTGGGGAGTTTGCATTCTTTTTCTTCTGTTATATTCCTTTCTTAATTTTATCTTTTCCCTTATGTCTCTGTTCATTCATATTGGTTCTGTATTTGATTTCACATGACTTTGTCGCCTTCTGAGATGATTTCTAAATATCATTGTGCATTTTCTTTCATAATTTCTTCTAATTTTGCCATGAGTTTTAAGTCCTTATGTTTCTCACTGTTTATATCCTATTCCACTTTATCAAGGAATCTGTTCTTTAATGTTTCATAATTTGTTTTGTAATAATCAGTGCATATAAACTTGCCTTTTCTGTAATTTGAAGTAATGTTTGCCAAGGTAAACTTAGCTAATACAAAACAGTGATTAGATTGGTCAAAGACTTCTTTCTTTTCATCTATATTCATATTTGTAAAGTTCTAGTACATGGCTTAATTTACAAATATGAAGTCTATTTGCACTGTTTTCCATTCTTTGGCTCTTTGTTATTTCTCCACTGCAGTTGTCATCACCATTTATGAGTATTAAACTTGCTTTACCCATCATATCCAGTATTTAATTCCTGTGGGCTTAGAAATCCAAGATGCCCATTAAAGTCTCCTAAATAAAACCAGCTTTTCATTGTCTCCTATGGTGCCTAATCTTCTTTCCAGTCTGTTTAGTATTTCAGTATTTCTTTTTCTGTCTTTTACATCGGAGTAAACCAACAGTAGGAATACTTTGTTTTTTCCTAGGTCTATAATTATATCTAGTATATCTTGTCACGAACCTGCAAGCAACTCGACAGCCAGGAGTCAGCTGTTTTCCGTAAACTACCTAGTTTGCACCACTGTTGGACATTTCCTGCAAACTGGTTCAAACTGACCCAGACCAACCTGCCAAGCTGTGCGCCTTTCTTGCCCTAAGCCTACCAAGTTGCGCAGATGTGAGGGCTGTACCAACCAATGACAGACTCTCTTGCATCCTCTCAACCAATCGGAGACAGGGTTACATTCTCTCAACCTATCAGAGACTTGTGGTCTTCAGACTCAGCCAATCATATTGTCGATAGGAGTATATATAAGCCCTACCTTGGACTCGTCAAGGAAAAAAAGGGAGGGGTGAGAGTCTACATCCAGCCTTGGCCCAGACAGCACCTACTGCCAACCACACCACTTCCCCTGCCGACCGTCTTGTTGGCAGGGTGAAGTGGTTTAACCATTTGAAGGGCTATGGATTCATAACATCTGACGAGCAAGATTACTTCGTCCACAGGAGGGGTATCCTTCTCTCTGCTGCCACCACCTCATCACCATCACTGGGGGACGGAGAGGAGGTGTCCTTCACTGTGGAGGAAGGGAGGAAGGGCGTGGAGGCTACCAACGTAGCGGGACCTGATGGTGGGCAGGTCCTAGGCTCACTCCATGCCCGTGGGAGGAGGACGGCTGACGCCCAACCACCGCAGCGACGGCAGCAGCAGGCAGACATCGTCACCGTCTGCACCAAGACTGCTGTTGCTTTAGCTGCAGAAGGGCTAGGTCGTCTCTCTGACCTCCTCCTGGACATCTTCAGGAGAAATGGCTTACCACCAATAGCCATTTCTCCTGATCTACAACCACCACCCACCACCACAACCACCACCAAGAAACGAGGCAGCAAGTCCGCACGACGAGGGAGGAGCAGAGAGGAAGCGTCACATCCACCCCCTCCGGCCCACCCCCGTCGCCGGTTAATGCTGCCTCGCCCACTCAACCGGGCGAATAGTGGGAAGGCACCACCACCACCACCACCACCACCACCACGTGAACCTTCCATACAGGACCCCGAGATGGAGGAGGACTCTAAAACCAGTTCCTCCTCCAACACCAACAGCAACACCAACGACACCAGTGACAACATGGACCTGGAAGATGGAGGGGAGTGGCAGACAGCCGGGAGGAGGAAGAGGAAGAGGAGAAGAAGGATGGACAGCCAGTCATCACAACAACAGCTGTTCAGGGCTTCCATGAGTTGATGAAATCTTACCCTAGAATTTTGTCGATTTTACCCTAGATTCGAGTGTTTTACCCTAGATTGTCGATGTTGTCCATTAATTGTTGATTAATGTACTATTATACATAAGTTTATATATTGCCCCCCCCCCCAACACACAGGAAAAACAAATGCATCGTAAATTAATGGGTATGTTATTTAGAAATTTGCAGTTGTAGCAATATACTCTAAAAAATTATACTTCCTATTTTATATACCTACTGTAATGGGCTCACATATGAAATGAAGTCCTTTAAACAAGACAAGTAAAATGTAAAAACAATCACATTGCATGAACTAAAGAATAAAGGGTTGTTTTTCTTATAAAAAACGCAAAATATAATGTAGATATAGACAGCTAGCAAAAATGTATACCCAATAAAGTTTTCGATTTACATTCACATAGCACTTGTTTGAAAGATGCAATAATATAAAAGGTGTAAAAGCACTCATGGTTATGCTTAAAATATTCGTACGTACGACATATTTACTTATGGATGACTCTTGGTTGTACCCACACAATACCGAACGGGAACAATTCACAAGGAGAAGAAAAGACGGAAAAATCCTCATGATTATACGCAATATTCATCCTTACGAACTATTTACGGAAGGATCAAAGTCACATGAGTTCCAGTAGGTTGGTACCCACCTCCCAATCCCTGGCGCCCGGGTATGCTCATACAAGTCACGGGGATGATATGTACAGTACATTAATCGGACACGGTTGAATGAGAACCATATTATTTGGCACCATCCCAGGCACACCTATCCATAGGACGGCAGATTACCCTAGAATTACCCTAGTTTATGCATTACCCTAAACACTACCCTAGGATGGGTCCAATTACCCTAGTTTAGGGTATTTTACCCTAAAATGGAAGCACTGCGGCTGAGCTGCCTGACACCACCAAATTTTTTATGACAACTTCTCCTCTCCTCGACCTATTCCAACAACACATCTCTCGGCGACGTGACCCCAACATCTTCCAGGTCAGAAGAGAATGGATGACCCCTATAAGGAAATCTTATAAATATACTAAAAACAAAAATGAATGACTGCCTTAATGCCCGCCACCATAGGTGATAGACAAAAAAAAAAAAAAAAAAAAAAAAAAACGTCAAGGACTGGGTAACACCCCACTTCACTATTGTGGATTCCTGGCTGCCAGGAGTTAAATACCGGGTGCCGGAGGTGGAAGTACACCAGAGGTTTCGTGAGATAATTGTTCAACATCTTTCATATTTCCATCTGTATACCGACGGCTCCAAAACGGATAAATGTGTGGGTGCAGGTGTATGGTCGACTGAATGCCAGTTAAGATTCAGACTGCCGATTCATACATCGATTTTTATTGCAGAACTGTGGCAAAGGCAGTGGACCAGACTAAACATCAGTAATAAATTTAAAACAATTATAGAACCCTGGGCTACGTCATTATGGCATAGCCGTAGGGACAAGGGGGTGTTGGCCCGTCTCAGGGTCAATGCCACTAGATTAACCCAAATCGATCCCTATATCAATAGAAATTTTTCACCTGAGTGCACATCATGCAACACAATAATGTCCATCTCACATTTAATAATTTTCTGCAATAAATATGAAAATCAAAGAATTAAGATTAAACAATATTTCAAACAGAAAAAATGGCTTTCACTATAGAAAATGTTTTAGCAGATGAGAAGAATATTATAAACAAACTAATGAGTTTTCTGAGGGAGACGAAATTTTGTGACCTTATATAGATTGATATAATAAAATGGAACCATTGGCTTAATGACCTTTGGCTATATGCCACTGGTTGATAGACAAAAAATCCAACAAATGACTCGTCAAGGAGGACTTTGAGACTGGGTCGTGGAGAGAGTGGATGTATGTTTTGTGCTCTCTCCTCTAGCTGCCAGGGCCTGCCGCACCGACAGTAGTTTCTTTTTTTTCACCCTTCTGGTGACCACTAGGCTTAGCTAGTATTCATTCCCTCCATAGCTGGTAGTAGATATAGTAGGTGTGTATATCTTTATACTGAGATCAACTTTGCCTCCTACCTATGGTGGACTTCCCCACTGATAGCTCTGGGTGTGATTAAACACAGTCGGACCACCTTAGTGTGGGTTGAGAGGTTGATCTCAAACATTAGTTAATTAGGGCTGGTATAAATCCCTTTCAGGTTTTTTCTTTTCCTCTTCCCACTTCCCCTCACCCTTGGGGGAAGTGGTCACTATGTTGCCTTCTTTCCCAACCTCTCCTCCGTATAGCGGTGGAGGCGGCCATGACCGACTACCACCACGAAACGAAGGACGAACCGAGACTCGATCACCCCTTGACATAGACGTTAAAAATGCCTCATTTGTTATGTTTCATGCTACTGGTTCCGCCCCACTAGCCGGCCTCAATCCTTTTATCGTTAAGAAGGTAATTGATGGCTGGGCTGGTGAGGTTGAATCTGTTAAAAAACTTGCATCTGGAAACATCCTAGTCAAAACATTTAATTCTAAACAGGTAACAAGTTTGCTAAAATGTCGTCAGTTTCACGATTATGAAGTTCAAGCCATGAATTCCTGCAGGGGAGTAATTACCTGTAGGGATTAAATGATGATGGAAGAAACGGAAATAATTGAGGAAATGAGGAACCAAGATATAATTGAGGCTAGATTTATAACTCGTTTAGAGGATGGTATGAGGAAGAAGACTGCAACAGTAATCTTGACTTTTGGTAAAGTTTCACTTCCTGAAACTGTCAAAATCGGTTATGAAATTGTTAAAGTAAGACCCTTTATCCCCAATCCTTTTAGATGCTTGAACTGTCAGGTTTATGGACACGGTAATAGAACTTGTAAGGCTTCTTTTCCAGTGTGTGGCAGGTGCGCGACGCCTGGCCATCCTGAGGAAAAGTGCACATCAGTGGAGCTCTCCTACTTTCATTGTAAGGGTGCTCACTCCACTTCCTCGAGGGATTGTCCCAAGTGGAAGCTGGAGAAGGAGGTCTGCTCGGTGAAGGCAGTGCGAGGTATCTCCTATTATGATGCGAGGAAGGTGGTGATGGGATCGCAAGCGACTCCATCACCCAATGTCTCGTATGCATCGGCGGTGATATCTCGACCAGTGATGTGTACTATTAGTACTCAGACTGAGTCAGAGCCAAGCGAACAGGCTGATCACTCTACTTCTACACTTACTATTATTACCCCCTCTAAGTCTATTACCCCATCTACCAACTCCTATTCTCAGGCTGCAGCTGCTTTGCAGTCAGAGAAACAAAAGAAGAAGTCAGACAAGTATGACAAAGTAAAATACATCACCCTTAAACCAAACAAGTCACTTCCTTGCACACACCCTACTCCCACTTCATCAGGGGAGAGAAGGGATAGCTCTTCCTCGGTGGAGTCTGGGAGACTCACCATTGATGAGGAAGCAATGGATGTCTCTGGACGCAAGAACCGCTCAGGCCGACCCCGTAACTCTTAAACCGCCATGTTCACTGTACTACAGTGGAATTGTAGAAGTCTTGGGAATAAATTGAACAACATATCAATATTATTACACACACACACAGGCCAGACGTCGTCTGTTTACAAGAGACAGGGTTGGAGAATCACTCATACCCACCACAATTTAAACACTACAACGCATACAGGAGAAACGATGGACACGGAGTAGCAATATACACACACAAATCACATCCACAGACACAAATAACGTTAAACACACCTCTGGAAGCCGTTGCTTGCAGAGTAAAATTACACAACACCTAGATATCCATCTGCTCTCTTTACTGTCCGCCACGCGGTCCCATTGACAGTGATTCATTACATAATGTAATTAGTTAACTACATGGTAAAAAATTGGTACTGGGCGATTTTAATGCCCATCACTATCAGTGGGAAAGCTTAAGATCTCATGCTCGCGGAGGGCAGATGGCAGACATTATATTACAATCCAACCTTTGCCTCCTGAACGATGGTCAAGCCACTAGGGTTGACGATCGTTCTGGTAACTTTTCGTAAATCGATTTGTCTCTGGCCTCCCCGGATATACACCAGGATTTTTCTTGGCATCCTGATTCCGACTCCCTTGGTAGTGACCACTTTCCCATCTGTCTCTCTTATTTACAGCATTCTGTTTCGGCCCCTTTGGTACCAAAGTTTAATTTTAAGAGAGCAGATTGGGGGTCTTTCTGGAGGATCGTTGACTTAGATATATCTGGGGAGACCATCATTGAAAAGATGCGAAATTTAACACAAAACTTTTATACGCAGTCGAGGTTGCTATTCCCAAAACCTCTATAATTCGAAAAGCGTGAAGCACAATGGTGGTCAACGGATTGCCGAGAGGCATTAAAGAAGCGCAATAGGAGATACAGGATTTTTGACAAACAGCCCACTCAGAACAACTTTATAGCTTACAAACGGGCGAGGGCTGAGGCGAGGAGAGTCATTAATAGAGCTAAAAGGGACTCTTGGCGGTCGTTTGTGTCCACGGTGAATCGTTTTACACCACTTACAAAAGTCTGGTCCACTATAAAGATTTTAGATAACAAACGCCCGTATACCCAAATCACCACTCTTCAAGTGGACAATAACATCTACGACGATCCCGTGGACGTAGCAAACGTACTTGCCAGGAGTTTCTCAAAAGTAAGTAGTTCAGCCAATTACGACCAACGTTTTCTCCATTACAAACGTATGGCTGAACTACAAGAGATAGACTTTGCCACAGAAGACGTAGACTACCCATACAACCGGGAGTTTACGATAGACGAACTTCTCCTTGCCCTAAGATCCTGTAAAGACACCAGTCCTGGACCTGACACCATACTGTACGGTATGATCCGGCATCTTGGCCAGGATAACCTGGTCAAGTTGCTAGCAGTGTTTAATGAGATTTGGGTGTCTCACACCTTCCCAAACTCATGGCACTTTGCGTGGGTCATACCGATACCTAAACAGTCTGGTCGTCTAGTGAATCCCAGTTCATTTCGATCTATTGCGTTGACTTCTTGCCTCTGTAAAGTCATGGAAAAAATTATAAATAATAGGCTACTTTTTGTTTTAGAAGCGAGGGGTTTATTGAGTGACCGACAATGTGGCTTCCGGAGACACCGGAGCACAGTTGATCACTTGATGAACCTGGAGCATTGTATTTCAAAGGCATTTGCCAATAAAGAATTCATGGTAAGTGTGTTCTTGGACATCCATAAAGCCTATGACATGACATGGCGACACGGTATTTTGATGAAGCTTCACGGTTATGGTTTAAGAGGTAATTTGCCCATTTCATTTCTGTCACCCTTCCCTGTAACGTAATATGGGACATTTTTGTCCAAGAGAACGGGGTGCCACAGGGAAGCGTGCTTAGTCCTACACTTTTTAACATCATGATCAATGATATTCTGTCATCAGCTCTAGTCCCCAGGAATCTTAAATACTCTTTGTATGCTGACGATTGTGCAATGTGGCATTCGTCACGTAATGCACAGTTTTCAGTAGGACGGATTCAAGCAGCGATTGATTCTGTCCACGAATGGGCTTTACAGTGGGGCTTTAAGTTTACCAGAGTAATTTTTAGTAAACGTAGAGTACCTCAAATTAACGTAACGTTAGATGGCCAACCGGTACCATTTCATAATTCTGTTAAATTTTTAGGAATTCATTTTGACCAAAGATTAAATTTTACACATCATGTTAATAATTTGCTTGATCGTTGTGAAAAACCTTTAAATGTCCTTAAGTACCTATCAGGTACCACATGGGGAGCCGACAGGAAATCTTTATTAATGGTGTATAAGACCCTTATTCCTACAAAGCTAGACTATGGCTCACAGGGTCGGCTTTAGATACAACACTAGGGAGATTGGATGTATTTCAGAATAAATGTTTACGTGTGTGTTTGGGAGCTCTGAAGTGTACACGGATTGCTAGGATGGAGGTGGAGGCGAACATACCTCCTCTCCGACTTCGACGGGATCAACTTACCCTTAACACCGCTATGACCATCATTAGGAAGTCGGAGATCGGAAACGTGGCCTCCCTTCAACATCATCATTATCTCCACCACGGAAGACGGAGGCCACTGGCTGTACGCCTCCACCAGCTGGCAGAACAGCTTAATGTAGACCTCGGGGACTGCGACAAGTTTATCATCAGCAAGATACCACCGTGGGAGAAACCCAACTTCGGCGTCAACACATCGTGGTTACCATCATCGAAAGAAAAGGCGCCGGAGTTGGAGATACACCACCTGTTTGGTGGTATTATCCGCAGTCACCTGGGGTCTCACCAAGTGTACACTGACGGCTCCAAGTCAGATGAGTGTATGGTCGAGTGAATGTGAACTTAGGTACAGATTGCCGATACATACATCTGTGTTTACAGCTGAACTTTTTGCTATAGACAAAGCCATAGACTATGCACTAAATTCTCATCATAATTCAATAGTAATTTTCTCAGACTCCAAGTCAGCCCTTCAGGCAATTAACTCATGTCAAACTATTTCCAATGAAATCCAGGGTCGCATCATTAATAAGTTGCACTTATGCAACAAGTCCTTCACTCTGATCTGGGTGCCTGGGCATTGTCGTATTTATGGCAATGAACGGGCAGACTTACTTGCGAAATCGGCTGTAGAGCTCGAGGAGACTTGGGATATCCCTCGTGATCTACAGTCGTGTCTATCCCTCGGAAATAAATAAATAAATCTTCTGTGGCAAGGTCAGTGGACCAGACTTAATATCAACACCATCAAGCCTCAACTGGGTGATTGGGCCACTGCCAACGGCCCAACAGATTAGAAGAACGAATCCTAGCAAGATTACGAACCAATTGCACCAGAATAACTCATTTAGAACCATATATAGACAAACGTTTTCCACCGCATTGTAACACCTGCAATGCGGTGTTATCTATCAGTCATATCATCCTGCATTGTCGGTGATTTGTGGGGGAACGTGCTTCCCTCATAAGTTACTGTGATGCAGTAAAAGTCCCCTTCACACTCTCAGCTCTCTTAGGTGATGAGGATGGTGGTGTCACTGATAAATTGATGACTTTCTTGAGGGAGACCGAACTGATCAGAGTGATGTGACTGTTTATTACTATTGTTGTTTCTATTTTATATATATTTTGTGCATTTATTGATATTATATGTGTCGTATATATTGTAAATTATGATGTATTAGCTAGGATTAGCGATTGTCTAAGGTAGGTTTAGCGATTTGTCTATCTAGGTTTAGCGATTAGCTGGAATAGGTATTACGGTAGTCTACAGTAGTTAGCTATTGGTTGAGTAGGTACATAGATTAGTTTATTAGCTAGGATGTAAAATTAAGAAATATTTATTTGTATAAAGTTACAAAACAATTAGTATATAAGGTTAGTTTTAATAATAATAATAATAATAATAATAATAATAATAATAATAATAATGCATAAAATAATATGCAAAAAGTTAAAATTACAATAATTATAAATAATTAAACATAAAATAAATATAATTTAAAAAAAAAAAAAAAAAAAAAAAAAAAAAAGCCTTAATGGCCAAACCCAAGGTCGATAGGCCAGGGAAAAAAAAAAAAAAAAAAACGTCAAGACAAACATGCGTCCAGACTTTGTGCAGTCAAGACCTCGTCCTCGTTGTGCATAATAACAACAGACTACAGTACTGTCCGTGGAGCTACCCTGGTATCCAGGGCCTCTTGCCAGCAGTACTCTGTTGCCTCTTTGCCTGGTGTAGAGTAAAAAAGTAAAGTAAATTTGCAGCGTTTTGCTGTACTGCTGTGCTGCACCTTCAGTGTTTTTGTTTTTGCTGGAGGGCAACCAGTAGGTTATGATAGAAAGTAGCTAGTTGTTCCCCACACCAGACCCGGAGCACTCGCTGCCTCAGGGGAAACCCTGTGGTAGGGAGGCCCAGTAGTCTGTTGCGTCATTTGAGCACCTCTTTTTCTTAAACTACTTTTTCTTCCAAATTTTCCGTGCGACCTCCTGGGCGTACGGTTGTCTCTTGGCTGAGCAACGGTATTCGCTTGGGAGGTGGGTTCCTACTACACCACCCCTCGCATTAGGCAGGTTCGGTGGTTAATGCTGGAGCTGACGGAAATTTAAATAAATTACATCTTGATTGAATACAAAAGTTTTGAGTGTTGGAATATATTGAGAGTCCATTGCATACCACTCATCGGTGATTCTTAAGTTGTCCAGTTGGTGCGTTTGGTAAGGGGCGCCCCTTGAACTGCCCCCCAACATTAATTTAAATTACATTTTGGAGTACATCAACCAGACTGGTTCCAATAGTTTTGATTTTACATTCTGATTAGGGATATGGCGTTCTTAAATGGTGAATTTGGTGCTAAGTCCACTTAAGAACGACCTGAAGATGGCGCTATTGTGCAATTTAAATCACATGTTGAGTACATAAATCAAACTTAGTGATAACGTTCTTCACATCCCACTTTTTGAGAATTGGCAGTTCTTAAGTGACAAATTTGGTGCAAAACCCATTTAAGAACGGCCTAAAGTTGGTGCAACTACCGGCACATTTAAAGCACATTTCAAGTACAGTCGCGGCAAATAGTCCTTGACCAGTCAGTGATGGATAGCCGTGACCAACGTAGGGGCGTCCGAAAACTCGAAACATTTATACCCATACTATCATCAGGCAGCTGACTAATATAGCAACGAATCCACGTGTTCACAGTTCGAAGCAACTGGCCGCACCTTTCCATCACAGGCTGGTCAAGGACTATCTGCCGCGACTGTACATGAATGAAACCTAGTGGAATTGTGCCTTACAACTCACTGATCAAGAATGGTTAATTCTTGAGAGACAAATTTGGGGCAACTTTTATTCGCTAAATTATTGTCCATTTTTTGGGGGTTGATACAATAGTTAAGGGAGTTAGGTGAGTGTGCTAGGAGAGGGGTCGGACGTAGTCCGATGCCCCGGATGGATGAAGGGAGGTTAACGATCAAGGACCAAACTAGGACAACAGCTGACATTAATGGAACCCCTACGGCAGACAGACAAAGACAACTTGATGTTAAAATTCCTCCTATGCATGCTCTCTATGTTAATATTAGATGTGTAGATGAGGGTCAGTCTCTCAAGACTGTTAACCCCTTTATCATCAAAAAAGTCCTTGATAGTCAAGCAGGTGGCAGTCTTGATTCTGCTAAGAAGTTACGTGATGGTAGTCTCCTGGTGAAAGTACTGAAGGCATCCCAGGTTAAGGACCTCCTGACGCAGATTCATGACTTGAAGGTGAAAACCACCATTCCAGTCTTGGATGTTGTGCAGAATGCTTGTTTGCGTGTGTGTCTTGGAGCCTTACGTTGCACTCGAATCGAGCGTCTAGAGGTGGAGTCACAAGTGCCTCCCCTCCGTTTGAGATGAGACCAACAACTTCTAATATATTGTGGTAAAAAATCCAGGGTGACGAGTCATCTTCTCGGGAATGCCTTGCTACGTCAACAGCACCCGGGGGGCCATGGTGCTAGGCCCCTGGCAGGGGGACCGAGTCATCCGTTCGGAAACCCCTGCTCCCCAGGGGGCACTGGTGTGAGGCCAATGGGGACCAGGCCCCAAGTTCGGGTACCCAGGGAGCCGAGTCATCCTCCCGGTAATGCCTTGGTGAGGCATTTGCAACCGGGGGGCCATGGCGATAGGCCCCCGGAAGGGCCGAGTTATCCGCCTGGGCGTCGCATGGCCCCGGAGGGCACTGGCGTGAGGTCCCTCAGAGCAAGACTCCACGACCTCGTAGAGTGTTTCGGTATAGAATTATCAACAATCGATTCCCTGGTTTTAGTAAACATTGCACCCTGGGTAACACCCCCCTTCACTATCGTGGATTCCTGGTTACCAGGGGTTAAATCCCGGGTGCCGGAGGTGGAGGTACACCAGAGGTTCCGTGAGATAATTGTTAAACATCTTCAATGTGTGGGTGCAGGTGTGTGGTCGACTGAATGCCAGTTAAGATTCAGACTGCCGAATCATACATCGATTTTTCTTGCAGAACTTTTTGCTATTAATAAAGCTTTGGATTTTGCCCTATCGACGACCCACGATAGGATAGTTATTTTTACAGATTCATTAAGTTCACTTCAAGCTATTAAATCCTTAAATACAACTAACAACGAAATACAGGGTAATATCATTAGTAAGCTGTTTTGTGTCAATAAATCAATCAAGCTAATATGGGTACCTTCACATTATGGTGTCTATGGCAATGAACAGGCTGATATACTAGCCGGGTCAACTGTTGATCTGGACCTTAGCATAGTCCGTACGGATCTCAGGTGTTTTGTTTCCCTCATTAAGTCTCGAATTCATTTCCTGTGGCAAAGGCAGTGGACCAGATTAGACATCAGAAACAAAGTCAAAAAAGTTATTGAACCCTGGGCTATGTCATCATGGCGTAGTCGCAGGGACGAGGTGGTGTTGGCCCGTCTAAGGGTTAACGCCACATGGTTAACCCACCTAGAACCATATGTTAATAGAAATTTTCCCCCCATGAGCCCAGCATGCATATCAATAATGTCCATCACTCACTTAATAATTTTTTGTACTGAATATGAACATCAAAGAAGAAAATATAAACAATATTTTCAAGTTAAAAAAATGGCTTTCACCATAGAAAATATTCTGTCAGATGACAAGAATATTATAAACAAACTAATGAGTTTTCTGAGGAAGACAAAACTTTATGACCTTATATAGATTGATATAATAAAATGGAACCATTGGCTTAATGACCTTTGGCTATTATGCCACTGGTCAATAGCCAATAAATCCAACAAGCAAGCAAGCTCGTCAAGGCAGTGAATGCTCAGGCTTCACTCCGTCACTGTTAAATACCATCTCTATTCAGCTCTTGCTATATTATTGTGTCTAGTGAAAGCTCGGTCTTCACTCCGTCACTTTCATACCATCTTGGTTCAACTCTTCTTATATTTTGTATGTGAGTGGAAGCACAGGCTTCACTCTGTCACTTAACATACCATTCTCTGTTCAACCTTATTCTATCGTGTGTAGTGAAGACATAGTCTTCACTCCATCACTTAAATATCATCTTGCTCTATTGTGTTCTGTTATTCGGTGTTCTAATTTGTGTCATTTTGTGTCTTGTTACCGTCATTCATATTAATGTTTTCGTCTTATTGTAGATATTGTAATTAATTGGTGATGGTAATAATATACATGTTAAAATCATTAGTCATTCGTTTACATTACTCTTTCTGGGCAAATATCCATTGAGGGAGTGGAGTGAAGGTTCCCGTTTTCATTTCATTAGTTGTAACTCCACTGATTACAGTAACATATCCACCAGAGTTATAACTGCATATGTTCATAACCCCTAATCTTCCCCTAGACATAAACGAGCCAAAACTGGGGTTGTAACAATCACCACTCTCTCACTACTTTTCTTTTTCTCAATAGAAACACCTGGATCCTGTTTATGCACTACCATAAATCCTCCTCCTTTTTTGTCATTACCTTCTCTGACCACTTCTGTTTGAATAAATTCACTAGGAAATCTTGTTCTTTCATATTTATGATGTGTTTCTACTAAACATAGTATATTTAGGCTTTCTCTATTGCCTTCATTCAAATATTCAAATAGTTTGTCAGTTCAAGTGCCTTAATATCTGTCAATCCCCGGTTGTTTAACAGAGATATAATGCATCCCTTCTTTA
The DNA here is from genome assembly GCA_033782935.1 of Petrolisthes cinctipes. Classification (NCBI taxonomy): domain Eukaryota; kingdom Metazoa; phylum Arthropoda; class Malacostraca; order Decapoda; family Porcellanidae; genus Petrolisthes; species Petrolisthes cinctipes. The sequence goes on from JAWQEG010000033.1 coordinate 1,580,396, forward strand.
ATCTAGATTTGCTACTTTCAGTTCTCTCTCTTTTTACACATTGTTGGGTAAAAAATCTTTTTTGTATAGACTTCTTTTGTTAATGTACCAGCTGAAATCACCATTATTTCTCTTTTCCTTCAGCTTCATTCTCAGAGCTCTTTCTTCTTCTTGCTGTTTTTTTTTTTTTTTTTAGGTCTGGTGCAATTATAATTTCTTTCATCTATTCTGAGTGTGCATATTTCAGGTCCTTTGCCAGTCACAGGATGTTGTATTTCTCCCTATTTCAGTTTGACTAAAAGAGATCGGGGTTTTCTATTCCCTGTATTTGGTTTTCCCAGTCTGACCACTTGTTCTATATTAAAGCCTTCTATTTTCAATTCATTTTTGAACGGCTGTTCATATTCTTTTATATAATCTTCCTCTTTTTGTAAGCCATTCTGCTCAGTTGATTCCGTCATCTTATATATAACGAGATATTTCTTTCTACTTTTTTTATTTTCCTCTTCCCTAATTCCTTCTATCACTGCTGTTTTTATCTCTCTTGCCATAGTTTTCATATATACAGTGTCATTATTAGCCTTACATATTTCTGCTGTTACATAATCATTCAATTCATCATTTTTTCTATCGACAGATTTAAGCTCTTCTTTCAGCTCTTTATTCTCTTTCTTGAGCTCTTCATTCTCTAGCCTGAGTGTATTGTTATGTTTACTGAGTTCATTCAGTGAGCCTCTACAGTCTGGAAAGAACCATAATAATTTGCTGTTGGGTTTCAGCTGCACTTTATAGTCATCGATTGGGACTTTTATACAGCCACAATGAAACCGTGTGCTGCACAGTTCACACATTATTCCCTTTTGTGACTAACTATTTTTTCACATTTGCCACATGTATCACCCTCGCTTGCCATAATGAAAGCAATATTATCCTTTTCTTCCTGCTCTTCTTACAGTAACTACACTATAGCTATATACAATATACAATATGCCACCGCCACCTCTCAGCAGTCAACCACCAACCATCTCACACCACCACCACCTCTATTCCATTAACGAAGAACACCGATCGACACAGGGCTATAAAAAAGTGCATGGGCTATATCTAGCCCCTTCATTGGTACCACTGATAAGTTTGTGATCCAGAAAGTCGGTGAACAGCATAACAATGCTTCAACTCCACCCTCTAGGGGAAGGAGCCTAACATTACCCCCCTTTACCCCACACCATCCATCCCTACTAGACCATCATTCATGGTCTTGAAGTGATTCCCTGCCAATCTCTCCCTCTCCCTGCCAGCCTGCCTCCCCTAGCTCTTATCAGCCATTGGTAAACATTGGACAAGAGTTTTCACACTCCCATATTTTGTGCGTGCGTGCGCTACCGTTATCACAGCTACGCACAGTCGTATGCAAAAATGTTTTTTTCTGTCTATTTCAGTGCATTTATATACTCGTTTTACACACAAGCACACATACAGGTAGGCCTACACATATTCATGCATCTACGCATTATAAACATGCGTAGTACATACGTACGGTATAAGTCAATAACAATGACAACATATATAAGTCACGTTTCTTGCCACATAAAGGCCTGATGCAGAATACCGTTTTTTTTTTTTTTTTTGGGGGGGGGTAATAAAGTACGGTATGTACAGTTGCCCACACATGAAGTTGGTACGCCTCGCTACTTGAGGTAGCTACAACAGAAAGGAAAATGAGTAAAAGATATAGTTTGTTGACAATCAGACAGTAATAATATTTTACTGTCTGCCTGTCAACAAACTACATCTGTTTTCACTTTCCTTTCTATTGTAACCACCTCACATGTAAAGAGCCATACCAGCTTCATGTGTGGGCAACTGTACGTTGAAAATCTTTTGGTATGAATTTAATTATATGTGATTGTAAGGGAACTGTTTGGATTTGATAAATGCGTAGATACGACCCACCAATTCTGACCTGGTTATTCTTGGTCTCAAAAATGATTGTTGGCCGAGTATTCATCCGTCATAGGTCAAATATACAAAAAGGGTAAAGTTTTGAACAATATAATTTAATACTAAACTTATGACAATACCTCAATACTCACTCATACACCACCACATTAAACATACACAACACAAGGCTGCACACAGCTCACACCACACAGTGGACAGGGGGTACACTGGTCCGCACTCCTAGAACCGAAGACAGCACACAGGGGTTTTAACATAGTAGTAAGACGGTATATAGGTGCAGAAACTCAGCACCCAGGGCCGCAACACAGTAGACACACTGCACCCAGAGCCGAAACACAATAGACACACTGCACCCAGGGCCGTAACCATAACCAAAAACCCAAATCAAATTAGAAATATGTGGTGAGAAAAGGAGGCGTAGGGTACACTTACTCCAGCAGAGTCGGTGGAGCGACTGATGTCAATCTGAAATTCGGGCTCAACTATGACTTGGTTGAAGCCTCGAAAAACTCTCTACGTGTCACTTAACCGCTCACTCAGTCCGACCATTCACTCCTTTCCTGCTCCACTAATCAACTTCTCGTTAACAAGTGTTAAATATACAAAACTACCAGTGTAGCTGAACTTATCCCTTGCAGTGATGCCTTTTACATTAGATCACAGAAGTCATGTATTACTGGTTTAGAAAACACGGCAACACAATACACAAGCATTTACACAGCCTGAACTCGCCAGAAAATTGGTATAAGATATGTCAGATTACATCTGTAATTCTATATATAAATAAAAATATGTTGTAGTATCGTAGAAAACCTCCAAACAAGCCCTCTCCATTCATCACCTCAAACCAACTATTCTACGATCAAAATCATCATATTTTTCTAGGATGTTGCGTAACTTTCCCGGTCTCCGCTTACAAAGCACACATCGCCTGAGCCGTCTCTTGCCAGTAACACCACTGTCATCACACACTCGGATACAGTAGTGCCATAGTGGGGAACAAAAATGGACACAGATTATCACTGCTTTGAACATTCTTTACTGGGTTGTAGTATTGTCTGAAACAACGTTTATAATCTCATTATTTTTAGATTAATTGTTAAAATTCGTACTGAAAATGAGTAAGGATACAAATTACAAAATGAAAATAAAACTAAACTATTTATCTATAAATCTGTCTTTGAATATCTATAAAATTCCGGTTACGAAGGGTAGAAATGAATATTTGGACCCTTAATTAAAACGAATCATGCACTTAATATGAAGCAATGCCAGGCAGATCACAGCCCATCACCATCAGTTGGTTGATTGATTGATTTATTGATTCCACTAGGCATTTAGCAACAAAATACTACTTTCAAAATATGGTCACTTATATAATTTATGATATATACACATATCTCATACAGGCTCCACTACTTCAAAAGGAAAATCAGCAAGATTAATACCTGTACGTACAAACAAGGTCCAACGACACTTAAGACAGGAATAGTCGACAGAGGACACTACACAGATGTTGTCCCTGTAGACTCTCTCTCCATTACACACACACACACACACAACACTCCCTACACACACACAAACACGTGCAGTGACTCGCCTTTCGGGACATGACAGGTAGTTCAGATTCCACATACATACATACACACAGACAAGCCAGCTGCACTCACTAGACTTGACTTGATCTGACTGAGATAATTTTCTCTCTGTCCAACACGCACACATATACACGTACACAGAGTTACCCTCGCTTGACCAGTCTCCAATGACATATCTCTACTTACAGTTGTGGTAAAAAGGATACAGCAGAAACCATTAACCCTTTCTTCTCTCTCTAGTTTCACAGAGAGAGATAGAGAAGGGAGAATAAACGAATAAGGAATAGAGAAAGAGAGAGAGGGTCAAAACTTGACCCATACTAAAAATAACAGTGCATTCAGCCAGCATTACTATATCCAGAGATTACTGGCATCTCCAAGTACAGAATGAATATAAACTGACCAGAATATCCTTAGCTTGGAACATTCAAAAACATAACAGACAAAAGACATCAACTCTGTTCTCCCTTAAAATTAATAAAGTAAGTTTAATTTTACTTACTGAAGTATATTTCCAACCTTGACTGAACACCACAACGCCACCGAGCTAGCTACCACAACCAACTACAACAACTCCAGAACAGAGTAATGTACCAGATTCTTCGAAGAGACAAATCAGGACTGGTACATACCTGGTTCACATTAGCCCGTTTGTACGGATCCGAGATCCGTCAGTGACGTCACGAACGGCCGTGTATATGTGAACCGGGGCTCTTCTACCATCCCAGGCAAGACATGGAACGGATCTAGGAAAGATGAACTCAAGTCATCTTATACGGAAGCACAGCGGCGGTGTTGTCTGTGTATAATGTTGTTGACTTTTCATCATATCATGAAAATATGAAATTGAAGTATTTGTGCACAAATAAAGGTGTAAATTTATTCAAATATTTTAATTATTAACTTGTATTTGTTAAATGCACGTCACTTTATGTGAGGATAAAAATATTGTCCATGGGTACTGCAAGCACGGCACCACCGCATCGGCCCAGTTGTAAACAAAACAATGTGAGAATTGGAGCAGACAGTACATTACACCATTACCCTGCTAAATCAACACCAACTATAGTTATCAGGTATAATAATACGTTTTATGCCAAAGTACATGTATGGCGTGAATAATAATGTTCTGAGTTGCTTGGCGTCCATCTTGTTGTTGTACTTGTAAGCAAACGGCTCCGTAGCATGGGACGGAGCTTATATCCTCTGTAGCCCTACTCATGACATCATTGACGGATGTCGAATCCGTACACACGGGCAAATGTGAACCGGGAATAACAGGACATATCAAGTCTCCGAGCACATGGTGAAGACTGTAAGAACCGTCCCCCACCCGGTACATGAAGAGGTACCGACGATGAAGGTTCCCAAGGCTGGGACCCCTTTGACGTGGTGGGGGAGCTTGCGTGTCTCTGAGACCTGGCGAGCTAGACTACCCTGCTCTGCCCCGATTTTGAGGGGAGAGGGCTTCCCATGCTAGTAAGGTCGCCAGTGAGAGACCAGATTAAATGGTTCCCATGCAATAGGCTGCCAGTACAAGCCAACAGTGCTGCCCTCCAGAGGGACCACCCTCTAAAGGCCGTACTGTGTTGGATGGTTGGGTATCAGTGCCAGGAGATGTTGGGGAAGAGGGTTTCAGCACCGTTGTGGGCAAACTCTTAATCCATTGGGGCTGCTTTTTAAAACAAGTGGCCCTGTCGCCCATGGCGACCAGCGCTCGGTCTCCTCATCTTTCTGGTAGGTAGTAGCTCTTGGCTCCTGGGGCCAATCTAACAAAATTAATGTCATATGGATAACGAAAAGCCCCTTTCTCTTCTTCGAGCGGTGGTTGACCAGGCCCTCGACACGACTTTTACCGCCAGTGTCATTTCCCTCTGCTCACCCAGGGCTCTGTTGGATTTTACTTGGAGTGTGTTGCCCGATTTATATAGTAGTGACTACTTCAATGTATTTTAGAAAATAACAGGTATGAACCGCAGTCTCATCTTCCTTGGTGGAGATTAGAGAAGATTGACTGGCAGTTTTATAGAGAGCTAACTTCTTCGGTCTCTTCTGTAGCAGATTTTAGTAGCTCTGACGAGGCTGTAACATATTTCACTGATATGCTCCACTCTGCTGCTCTCAACTCTATCCCTAAAACTTCTGGCCACTTTTCCAAACGTCCTGTCCCTCTGTGGTCACCAGTCTGCACTACTGCTGTGCAGAAGTGCACTGCTTTCTCTTGCCATCGTCACAATCATGGGAACCCAACTCTTTTACAGGACTTCCAACGGGCAAGGGCTCGGGCTAAACGAGTTTTAAAAGAGGCACGATGTGCATCTTGGAAGGCCTATGTTTTGTCAATTAATACCAAAACCCCACTCACCCAAGTGTTCAGGAGAGTCCGTAAGATAGCAGGAAAGTTTTCTTCTAGTGCTCCACCTGTTCTTAAGGTCAATGGAAATAAGACCATGGATGGTTTAATAGTGGCCAACACCATGGCCGAGGCATTTGTTAGAGTCTCCAGCCGTGACTCTCGACCTCTGGTTGTCAGGCATGAGTTGAGAGCCCAGGAGTGCACTGGATTTCTCAGGGAAGGAGAATGAAAGTTAAAACTATATATTCACCCTGAGAGACCTGCACTCTGCTCTCTCTCTCTCTGCAGTGACACTTCTCCTGTGCCAGACAACATCCCATATGCAATGTTGAGACACTTGGGTGAGAAGGCGTTCTCATTTCTTCTAGCTTTATATAACAGAATATGGGTGGAGGGTGTATTCCCTTCTGGGTGGAGGGTTGCTACCATCCTTCCTTTCCCCAAGCCGTGCAAGGACTCTAGTGTTGCCCTCAATTACCGACCATTTGCCTTGACCTCCTGTCTCTGTAAACTATTTGAGAAGATGGTGAATGTCAAACTGGTATACTTCCTCGAACGGGGTCTTTTTCTGTCTCCATCCCAGTCTGGTTTTCGTAAACACCATTCCACTACAGATGTTCTGGCCAGGCTGGAAGCTGCTGCATGTGAGGCTTTTGCACGACATGAACATTTGGTCTGTGTATTCTTTGATTTAGAGAAAGCCTATGACACTACATGGCAATATGGCATCCTGCAGCAACTACATGCATATGGCCTGCAGGGTCGCCTTCCACGCTTTCTTAAAGAGTTTCTCAGTGGTCGCAGTTTTTGTGTTAGAGTTGGTACAACTCTCTGAGCATCTGTTGCACAGGAGGAGGGCATCCCCCAGGAAAGCATCCTCAGTGTCACATTGTTTGCAGTAGCAATAATGTTATTGCCTCATTCCTTCCAGACGGTATAGCTAACTCGATGTATATTGATGACCTGGCTGTATGGTTTGCTACTTCCTGTATGTCAGTGGCGGAGTGGCGCATGCAGCTTGCTCTTGACAGGGTGTCACATTTGGCTTGTTCTCATGGGTTTCGATTTTCTCCTGACGAGACAGTTGCTATGCACTTCCGCTGCATCCGAGGTGTCCACCCCGATCCGGACTTATTTACGTAAGGTCATCGGATATGTTGTGTCGAGGAGACTCGCTTTTAGGGTCTCATTTTTGACAAACGTTCACTTATGTTCACTAAAGGCCTCTTGACTCCAGGTTTTCAACCTGTTGTGGGCCCTGGGCCATACGTCCTGGGGGGCTGATCGGGCAACCGTCCTCCGCCTATACCATGTTCTTATTAGGTAAAAACTTGACTATGGGTGTGAGGTGTACTCCTCTGCCACGGATGCCCTTCTCAGAGTTTTAGACCCTGTTCATCATGCTGGAGTATGTCTGGCGACTGGAGCCTTCAGGTCATCCCCAATCCCCAGTCTCCTAGTGGATGCTGATGAGTCACCTTTTGATCTCCGTCGCCAGTCCTTGATGGTTCGTTGTTGGCATCGATTACATCGACTTCCTGACTCCTTTCCCTGCTTGGAGGTGTCATCTGATATCATGTCTCTGTACTACCTTTCACATTCTCCCACAACATGGCCCTTAGGCTTCTGGGTCAAGAAGGCTATGGAGGAGATGGGCATTGATGACTTCCAGATTTGTCCTGTGTGGGTCCACAGGGTGGCTCCGTGGTTTTTTTTCCAGAAGTTTACACCTGCACCTGCTTTTCAGACAAGAAGGAATCATTTCTTCCTTCAATGGGTCGCTCCCTCATTTTAGATCATCCCTTCTCTAACAGGGAGTCCCTCCCTGTGTACACTGATGGGTCAAAGTCGATGCTGGAGTTGGTTTGGGGGCTGACTTTTGTCATGGCGGCCAGCCCCCTTTTGTCATGTCAATTTTTACTGCCTAGCTATCGGCCATTTTATATGCCCTCCAAGTGATTTTTACTCTCCCTCAGCCTTCTTTTACTATTTTTAGTGATTCCTCTAGTTCCTTGCAGGCCTTGGACAACTTTAATTCTTGCCATCCCTTGGTGTTGGCCATACTCGAGTGGTTTGTCCTCCTGGATCATCGTGGCCGCAGAGTTGCGTTTTGTTGGGTTCCGGCTCATGTGGGTGTCGAAGGAAATAAGCAGGCTGACGCCCTGGCTAAGGCTGCGGCCTCCAGTTCTCGGCCTCCTGCCAGGCGTCAACCCATACCTGTTTTAGACTTTCAATGCTACATAGATGATGCTGTTTGTTCCTGCTGCTAGGACAGATGGGGTGCCGTCGGGGCTAACAAGCTCTGCGGCATCCGCCAGTGCCAGGGTTTGTGGAGCTACAGTGGCCTGTCCCACCAGTGGGAGACGGCTCTTGCCCATCTCAGAACTGGCCACTCACGTTTGATTCATGGATTTTTAATGGAGATGGCTCCCACTCCCTACTGTGATGATTATCTGGTCCCTCTGACAGTACGGCATCTTATTGTCTAGTGTCCCAGCATTGGGGACCTTCGTCGTAGGCACCTTTCCGGGTACCGGGTGGGTGAGAGTTCTTACAGTCTCTCCCAGGTGCTCGGGGACAAGGCTTGTAGTGTGAGGGGGAACACCCTCTCCTATGTGAAGGAGGCTGGCCTCTTCCACAAATTGTGAATTTTATGATATTTATGGCTTTTTAGATAGTTCAATGTTTTTTTAATTTTGATCTTTTATATATTTTACTTGAGTTAATCAGGTTCTTTTAATATAAATGTGCCTTTTAGTTTATATGTTCTTTTAATCATGCTGCCTATCTCTTTCGGGGTGCTGAAGCCTGCTTGGTGTGTGTTAATATTTTATTAATGATGTAGATGACTATTAATGTTGGGCGGTATATGACCCTAGCTGTTGTGCCGCCAAATACCTAATGCCATTAATAAATCAATTAATCAATCTTGTTGAGTGTCCCAGCCTTGGGGACCTTCGTCTTAGGCACTTCTCCGAGTACCGGGTGGGTGACGGTTCTTACAGTCTCTCACAGGTGCTCGGGGAGGAGGCTGGTAGTGTGGGAGAGAACACCCTCTCCTATGTGGAGGAGGATGGCCTCCTCCACAAATTGTGAATGTTATAATATATATGGCTTCTTAGATAGTGCAATGTTTTTAATTTTTATTTTTTTATTTAATTTACTTAAATTAATGAGGTTATTTTAGTTAAAATGTGCTTTTTAGTTGATATGTCCTTTTGATCATGCTTTTTATCCCTTTCGTGGTAATGAAGCCTACCTGATGTGTGTACATATTTTATTAATGATGTAGATGACCATAATTCAAAATACTTAGAACCTAATATTATGTTAGGCGTTATATGACCCTGGCTGTTGCGCCGCCAGATGCCTAGTGGCATCTACTAATCTAAAAAGAAAAAGAAAAAACATAGATTGAAGATACTTCTCAGCAATCGCCAATCTAGATACATCGGGGGTGAAACTCGCTCAAAGTTACTTCCCAAACCTAACAAGCTCCTTACTATTTATGCCCTACTCGCGAGCACGTGCGAGCTTAACAAACCTGAAGGTATGAATCTACTGATGGGTTTGAGAAGTAAGTTTGAGCGAGTTTCCATTTTCAATCAGGTGACAGGTCAGATTAAAGTAGGCTGTTTCGCCTAAGAGCCCCTCTTCCATCCCTCTGTCCCGCAAACCCATGCTAATAGCTACACATGTTGATTGCTTTCTCCAACCCTCCCCAGAAAAATCTTCATATGCTTATGTACAATATTTCTCACACACATACTCATATATAAGTAGTTTCCATTGACAAAAGCAATAGAATGTTCGTTTCTAGAACTCCCTGGTTATAGAAATGCAGGTGCCCACATTTCATCTTATGATTAAAGCAGTCCAGGACAGTAATCACTATAGTAATAAAAAATAATAATAATGCTGTCAACGTGGCCAATGCCAAGTCACATGAAAGTGGCCATTGAAATATTTAATATAGTTTCGTAATAAGTGCATGCTGAATAAATTTGTATTTTTCTCTTTTAAGAATTTGCTTCTTAACCCCTTAAGACCGCAAATATATCTCAATTTTTAACCCCCAACAACAAAAGAGGGTCGATTTTTGAAGTGTCGCGTTCGTAAATTTTGCTATTCCAGAGCTTGAAAATACACACCAAAATCTGGAAACTAGACTCTCCTTAGTCCACTGGTTTATGTATGGCAGCGCGTCATCGTCCGAAAAAAAAAGAAGGTTACCCACGAACACTTCACAGGGAACAAGTATGTACTCAATTTTTACACAAAACCTCAATTAATAACAATCAATCACTATGATTTAGTAGTTTGCAAGGCAAAATATACGTATTTCAGTATAACTGTATATTTCTGAACTCACCTGGAGTGAATCTGACATCAAATTAAAAAAAATATATATCCCCTATCACGTCACAAAAAATTATTGTGTACGCAATTTAGTAGTTTGCACGAGAATTACATCACAAAACACATTCCCATTCATACAAGTGTTAGTGGTATACAAGAGAATTGCATCACAAAACGCATTCCCATTTGTACATGTGTGTACACGTGTGCGTACATGTGTATACAGGACTTTAGGTGTATGCGTGGTCACTTGTTTGTGTGCGTGCGTACGTGTTTGTGTGTAAAATGCTGCAAGTATATACCTACAACACCCTACAATCAAATGAAATTGCCTTATAAAACACATTCCCATGCATACAAGAGGGTATATTTGCATATATACGCGTTTGCAAGAAACGGTTCTCGGTATCCTGTACATTGTGCCATGAGGGTAGCGACAGACTTTCCTGCGGAGGGCCAGGTCCGGAAGCGAGGCTGGGCTGGTAGGAGGAGCAGACTGGGGAGGTGATGATGGTGGTGGTGGTGGCGCCGCAATAGTAGAGGCACGAGCCTGGGCCAGACGTCGAGTACATCCATGTCACATATTGACCCCCGGCTGAAGGCATCATGGATACTTTCATCGAGACGTATCCTCAGGAGGTTAAGGCTCAGAGGTGGAGGCAGCAGGACTTGATGGTTCACCCCTGACAGGACACGTCTGGAATTATGGTCAGTGGCACACCAGGCGAGGCGGAACAGTACCGGGTAATGTGCCCAACTCCCCAGCACCTGAAGCACCAAGGCTGGTATTCATGAAGTTTCCGCACCTCACACTGTGAAAGACAGGGGGAGGAAATCAAAGGACATCTCAATTGGAGGTGTGTCAGGAAGACTCCAGACAACAACAATACGGCTAATGGGGGAACCATCCTGAAGAACACACGGGCAGAATGCATTCCAGTGTATCCCTTGGCAAGTTTCGGGTCAACATCTATAGGAAAACGGGTGAGGATGTACCTGGGGTACCTACGAGGCCTCTTAGGTAAGTCTTGAGATATTAGGGGCAGAGACAAAAATTCACAAGCCTTGACTCTATCAATGATGTCCTGACGCTTCCTAGAGATGTAGACAAACCGGGAGGTGACAGCGGCCATCTTGATTCCAGCCAGTTCATGCTGCAGTTGGAGAGCCATGTTGACATCAGACAACCAATGCAGCTTTGTGTCCATATATGGGTTCCCAGAGAAGAAGAGCTTGACATAGGCATCTCTCAGGGCAAAAGCAGGAAGGTTAGACGAGGGCCAGGAGTGGGTATATATTGAAGACTCACCAAGATGAGGCAACGAGGTAGGTCATGCACAGCTGAAGCACCCTTCGTCGTCTTGGCAGCCGGAGGCAAACAATTCACACTATCGGAAGCCTCTGAGCCGTCGAATGAGGCTTTAACGGGTCGCTTGGTAGAGGACGAGGAGGTAGACGGCAGCAACCCAAGCTGCGGAGTGACCGAGGAGAGAGGGGGAGGGTTGCGCAAGAGCAGCTCAGGCCAGTGACCCTCAAGAGGAGACTCATCATCCTCCGACATGGCCAAGTAGATCTCCAAGCAGGAAGCCACATCCAAATCTGCGCTCTCTATCAGACCAGGCAAGGCCTCGATGGGAAGCGAATAATTGAACATGCAATCAGCCAGGGACTCACACACACACACACATACACACACACATGGAACCACAACAAAACAAAACTCAAAAACACGAGAGAACAGACAAACAACACCAAGAATACCATAGAAACAACAACACACAAACAAGATGCAGAAAAAAAAAAAAAAAAAAACACACACACAGAACCAACAGCGCAGGTAGAGCACCAGAAGATCGTCCACACTCAACCAAGGTTTGAGCGAGACCAGGCAGAGCTTAGTATATTTTGTTGGTTGAAGGGGTATTGACTAATGTATTCCTGGAGGTTGGTGTGGTATGGCAACCCCCTTTATATCCAGCCATGAGCCCAGCTACACCTCCACCTGACAACACCACTTCCTCAGCCCGCTGTCTTGCTGGCAGGGTGAAGTGATTAAACTTTGTTAAGGGCTATGGTTTCCTGACCACAGACAACCACGACTACTTCTCTCTGCTGCCACCACCTCACCACCATCACTGAGAGATTAAGAGGAGGAGTCCTTCACCATGGAGGAAGGGCATGGAGGCTACCAAAATAGCCGTACTTGATGGTGGTAAAGTCCTCAGCTCACTCTACGCCCGTGTGACGCTCAACTACCCCAGTGATGGCAGCTGCATACAGACATCGTCACCGTATTTTTTTCTATCCGACACTGGACATAGGCTTCATCAAGCCCGTTACCGTGGCCCAGGTCAACTGCTACTCACACACACACATACACACACGTCACGACTTCCGAACTGGTACCCAGCCACAGAAAGAGGGAAGTGAGGGTAATTCCCAAATACTGCAGCTGTTATGGTACCAGCGAGGGTGTTTTACGACGTTCGGTGGCCTTATAGTTAGTGCCTGAAACTCAAATTGGAAGAGCAAGTATTCTCAAGCCCTCATCCAAGAGGAATCGATCTCCCAACCGATAGATTTCTAGTCCAGAACTCTAACCACTCAGCTACCCTCCCAGCGGTCTGCACCTAGACTGCTGTTTCCTTAGCTGTGGAAAGGCTAGGTCGTCTTTCTGACCTCCTTCCAGACATCTTTAGGAGAAACGGCTTGCCACCAATTGCCATTTCTCCTGATCAACAACCACCCACCACCACCACCACCAAGAAACACGGCGGCAAGCCGTAACGGCGGTGGAGGAGCAGAGTGGACGTGTCATCTACCACAATTCCGGCCCACCCAAGTTGTCAGTTGATGTTTTAAATACCGAAAATTCGGCTATGGAATGAATTTTTGCGGCTCTGTTGCCTCAGTCTGTGTTCAGGTCAGGATCACACTGATAAAGATTGTAATTTAGAGGTTGAGAAGCGCGTGAATTGAAAGGCTACCCACCCTTCTTCCTCTCGCGCATTGCCCGTGTGGAGGTGGGGAGAGGGAGAGGGAGCGTCTCGTAATTCGAGGCTAGGAAGACCGTTATTGCGTCGCGTGCGACACCGAGCTTCGGTTGCGAAAGCCCGACCGATGATGACCGGTATGCAGACTGAACCTGTTCCTGGATTACCTCCACCTTCTGGGATTTTCTCTAAGACACAGCTGTCAATGGACACCTCCATGTCTTCCTCCCTTGAGCGAGACCTCGTCTCTCTCATGGGGGCAGAGGGGACCTCCACGTGAGAGCTGGATTGTTTATTTAGGATGGTCATATTGAATTCAATTTTATGATTATTCTTGCCATTCGGTTTCATGTATGTAGGGATACCCTCAGAGTATAGCTGAGAAAAAAAATTCAGGGGCTGAAGAGCTAGATGAAGAGCGATGTGAAACTTTTTTAGTTGAAGGTGAGGCTAAAAAATTTCACATCGCTCTTCATCTAGCTCTTCAACCACTGAATTTTTTTCTCAGCTATACTCTGATGGTATCACTACATACATGAAACAGAATGGCAAGAATAATCGTAAAATTGAATTCAATATAACCACCCTAAAGAAGCAATCCAGCTCTCACGTGGTGGTCCCCTCTGCCCCCATGAGAGAGACGAGTAGGTCTCGCTCAAGGGAGGAAGACATGGAGGTGTCCATTGACAGCTGCTGATCGAGGCCCGGTGGTGGAGGTACTCCTCCAAAGGGAAAGAAGAAGGCTAAGCATGTATATCATATATCATGTATAATATTATTCAGTGGAATTGTAGAGGTATTAGGAATAAAGCACCACAATTAACACCAGTGCTAGACCAACAAGTGCCTCAGGTTGTTTGTCTATAAGGGTCGCTACTGAGATATCAGCTTGATCATCTCCTCTTCAAACACTACCATTCATACAGGAAACATGACGGTCATGTTGTGGCTATTTATATTCATAAGTCAATACCCATTCAGCAGTGGGGCTGAATTCTGCTCTGAAAGCCGTCTGCCTTTCGTATTCATGCGGCAAATTCAGGCCACCATCACTACTACCAAAATTTAAAGATAAGAAAGCAGATTGGGCGTACTTCTTAGTGATCGTCAGTCTACATATCTCGGGTGGGAAATATAAATGAAATAGTCGAACACATGCATACATCCATTTTACACGCAGCCGAGACTGCTATTCCTAAAACTCCTATAACCCACGATTGGCGAAGAGTTCCTTGGTGGACACCAGAATGCCAACAAGCACTCACTAAGCGTAATAGGCGATACAGGATTTTCGACAAAGAGCCAACACAACCCCTCATTTTATTGCCTACAAGGCAGCAAGGTCTGAGGCTAGGAGAACATTTAAGTCGGTAAAACGAGACTCCTGGAGAAGTTTCGTGTCCACGATGAATTGTACAACGCTATTAATTCATGTCTGGTTTACAATTAATATTTTAGACATCAAGTACACCTGAACGCCCATCATCACCCTTATGGTGAGCGGTAACATTATCCCGTGGACTGTGGACATAGCTAATACCATTGCTAGACAATTTGCTGACGTAAGCAGCTCAGCTAAGTACGACCCTCGTTTTCTAGACCACAAACGGGAGGCTGAGCTGTGAGAGATAGACTTTGCCACCGAAGACGTAAAATCGAGCTACAACAAACAGTTTACGATTAACGAACTTCTCGCCCTGAAATCCTGGCCCCTCAACCATCATGTACGGTATGATTCAACATCTTACTCAGGACAACCTGAGTAAACTGTTAGCGGTGCTTAATGATATTTAGACGTCTCGAGCTCTTCCAAATTCATGTCACTACGCTCACGTCATCCTGATACTTAAACGACACGTCGCCTTACGAATCCCAGTTCGTTTCGTCCTATTACGCTGACTGACTGTCTATGTAATGTCTTGGAACGTATGGTAAATGAAAGACTGGTTTTTGTTTTAGAGTCGAAGAATGTGTTAAATGTTCAACAGAGTGGATTCCGTCAACACAGGTCCACTCTAAACCATTTAATGCATTTAGAGCATTGCATTACCGAAACTTTTTCCGGAAACATTTCATGATAGGTATATTTTTGGATATTTAAAAAGCATACAATATGACATGGCGTAACGGACTACTACAGAAACTTTACGCCTACGGATTAAGGGGTAATTTGGCTATATTCATTAGTAACTTCCTTGCCGACAGAATATTTTTGGTTAGGTTGCCCTATAACGTAACATCCGACATATTTGTCCAAGAAAATGGGGGGGTGCGCCAAAGAAGTGTACTTAGCCCGATTCTGTCAGTGTTGCTATTAATGATTTTCTGCCATCTGCTTCTGTTCCCCGAAATCTTAAATATTCACTGTTTGATGACGATTGTGCATTGTGGCACTTATCCCCCAATGTTCAATATTCGGTGAGACAGAACTAACACTTATCTCTGTCCATTATTGGGCCTCGCAGTAGGGTTTAAGTTTTCTATTCCTAAGTATGTCGGCATTATTTTCACCAGTCAACGTAGAGTACCTGATTTGCATATTACTTTAGATAATCAGCCGATACCTTTTCAAAATTCTGTACGATTTTTATTGTAGGCTTAATTGGAAAAGTCATATTAAATATTTGCTTGTTTGCTGTAGAAAGAAATTAAATGCCCTCAATTACTTATCAGGTAAATCTTGGGGAGCTGACAGAAATTTTTTATTGATGGTTTATAAGTCCCTCAAACGTTCAAAGCTGGACTATGGTGCACAGGGCCGGTACTTACTATTGCTAAGTGGGTGTCATAAGTCTTATGTCGACCATAAACTGACTGCGCACCATCATAAATAATGTCTTTGGCTTATGTCTCGCCTTAAATAAGTGCTCGTTTTCACTAAGATACCCCGGGTAGGTATTTTAAGAACTATGACGAGACTTATAACTCGAAAATAAATGGGGTGTCCCGTGGAAAACATGCAATTTTCAAGGGCAGCGGTCGGTCTCTTGTAAACAAACACGCTGACGCCTCACTTTAGTAATACTTCTTCCCAGAGTTGCCATATCTACAGAAATATCTGTATTTCTACAGATATTTTGGGGTGTCTACAGAAAACAAGATTTGTTGGCGAATTTTGTAGAAATCTACAGAAATTGTGGATTTTCTCAAGAAAAATCTACAAAAATTTAGAGGCATTAGATCCAACAACTGTAAAAAATAAGAGTTTATCATCACTGGCTCCACTCATGACAGCATTTCCTTCCCTAGTGAATGACGAGACAGTCCAAACAATAGATACTGAGTGGAGGTTGTTACAGAACACAGAACTAGGGACTGAAGCAGGTATAACTCAGGTAATGTTCTGGGTTGCTGTGCGGGATGTAAAGTCAGGAGACAATGCACCTGTCTTCCCTAATGTATCAAATTTTATGCTGAATATATTATGCTTTCCACATTCCAGTGCAACTGTAGAACGAATATTTTCTGCAGTCAACAGCAGGATGAAAACCAAGTATAGGACTCAGTTATCTTCCTCTACAATTACTGGAATGCTCCACACTAAGAGATTTCTTACCGATGGCTCTTGCTTTAATGTCAAGCTGCCTACCAAATTAGTTTCTTTAATGGGTAAGGACATGTATCAAAGTCATGTAGAGGAAAGTGAGGAATTTGAAGAGGAATTCTCCCAACATGTTACTCAATTTCGAAAACAAAACAAAAACCAGCTAGCCCTGAGGACGGTGGCATTCTCCCGGTACAATTCGATTAAGAATTTTGTCTCCTCATGGCCCCAATTCCACTTCCTCGCCTACTTTTCTTCTCTCTTTGGAGTCGAACAGTGGGGAGATTGGGAAGCCATTCTTGAAATGTAGATAGTAAAAACTGATACGTGGAGATTGGCAGACTGCAGTGTTTACAAAGTTGGCGCTGTCGTTAGGTTTCCAGCCAAGCTCATGGAAAATGAATACATTTTCTGCATTTTTTTTTGATATGCCAAACTGCTTATCTCAATATATCAATAATTGTGAAATATATTTTTCTTGTTACTTATATGCAATTACTTTGGTAATTTGTTCGAAAATATAACATTCGAGCACGAAACGTTGGCTAAACATAGCGGCCCACTGGTTATGATGGCCGGGAGCTAAGTCTCAATGTATGACGGCAACTTAAAATTTAGGACGAGATATTTAAGTGTGCACATAAGTTACGATCGATTTATGTCACCCTCATAGCGATATTAGTAAGTACCGGCCCAGGTGTATGGGTCGGCGTCTTAAGCGACAGTCAAGAGATTGGATGTTTTTCAGAATGTATGTTTACGGTTGTCTTGGAGCTCTTCGATGTACTCGTATGGAGCGGACGGAAGTAGATGGAAATATACCTCCCCTACGTATTCGTTGAGACAACTTACTCTTATCATACGGTATTACCACCCACCGGAAACAATCGCTGGCCATCTCGAATTGTGAGATCCTCCTGTAATGGGAACATCTGCTGCATGGGGCCCTCAAGTCAGTGGCTGTGCGGCTTCACTTCCTCTGTCAAGACTCAAGCGCTAGGATTCGACCTTTCTAGTGGAGATCGACTCGTCCAGTTCAATATAGCGGTTTGGGAGTATAATTCCACCAATATTTTCACTGAATGTCTCCCCAATTCCAAGTCCCAGCCGGAGGTGGAGGTCATACAATTGTTCCGAAAGCTCCTCATTAGAAACCTAATGAAACCGGTTGCCCGCATATGCCTCTGTGTTTATAGCTGAAATATTTGCCGTAGCCAGAGCTATAGATTTTGCTGAAAATTCAAATTATGACAACTGTGCCATCTTTTAGGATTCACAGTCAGCGCTTCAGGCAATTAAATCATGTAAAACGACTTCAAATTAAATCCTTCGGCAATATTATCAATAAATTATGTGCGTCTGCTAAGTCCTTCTCACTGATCTAGGTGTATGGTCATGGATGAATCTTCGGTAATGAACTGGCTGACTTACTTGCATAGTCGGAGGTAGAACTTGAGGAGATGTGGTAAGTCCCTTGGGAGCTACAGTCGCCTCTCTTTCGGTAAGAGATCAATTAATCTTCTGTGGCAAAGTCAGTGGACCGACCTGGGAATTCACACCGTCAAGACCAAAATAGATGACTGGCCATCAGCTTACCACCACCATCGAAAAGAAGTCATACTAGCCAGAATAAGAATGAACTGTACTCTTTTAATTAACTCATGTGTTACCATATATAAATCATAGTTTCCCACCACAATGCAACACCTGTGGTGTGGTGCTATCAATCAGTCACATCATTTTGCACTGTAGTAGGTATGTTGGGGAGCGTCAGCCTCTGGCTGCGTATTGCAGGGTAAATCAAGTCCCAATGATTCTGAACTCTGTCTTGGATGATGAGGATCATGGTGTGACTGATAAATTGATGACTTGCTTAAAAGAGACCGGACTACTCAGAGAGTTGTGACTTAGATATTATTATAATTTTTGTGCGGGATGGGTATTGGGTTTGATTATACATATTTATACTTATATGTATGGCCAGACGCCTCAATCTCGCACGAGGGTGGCCACAAATGAATCGCCTCCATACACCTCAGTCCCTCGCCAACTAGCATCCCTATTCCCTGCCAATGCCACTCTCACTCATATACCTTTCTCTTCATTTGTCAATACATCTCTCAATGCTACTCCACTTCTCAAGTATCTCGTTTCCACCTATAATTTGTACATGTCATATGTACAGTTGCCTCAAGGTATTAAATTTTCTTTACCCCTGCGGTAGCATCCCTGCATGTGGCATTGCTAGACATGTTTGGATCACATTTGATACAGTATAATATCACATCTTATACATTATTAACATTGAAGGTTACAAAACAGTGATTCATTGTGTTATCCGTTAATATGATTCAACAGGAAATTGGTCTCATTCATAAATGTTACTCTAGTATTGCTACGCTGCCACATCTATTCCAGACACAAAAGAGGGGGTAAAGGAATACCTTGAGGCAACTATACAATATATTTTAATTATCAGGAATAACGTAAATGCATTTTATATATATATTTATTTATGTGTATTGGATTCATTTTTTATATACAATTATATACGGTATATATTTTATTAAAATTTATGGCAGCTTTATTATTGTACAGCTTCTTGTCTGCATCTTCTCTTTTCCTTAAGATGGTTTTGCCTTCCATAGGCAGTGGTCGAAGAGTATCACCCTCAATAAAAGGTCTAAACTGCACTCCACTATGAGACGTCCACCCAGCTCTATAGAGAGGTTACTGTACAGAATCATTCCCTTAGGATTATTTATATATATATGAGATTAGCTTGCTTTAAATAATAAATCTTCATGTTTTTGCCTTTGAATTAGCATAATAATGAGGATTACAAATGACGTATATTTGTTTACATTTATATCATTCTGTGGTCGCAAGGTCATGGATGCTGAAGTTGCAAGCTTAATACTCCCTCTGGTATTTTACAAGCTCTGACTCCCTGGTATCCTACATGTTTATGTTTTTGGTTCTTATAAAACCAATGGTGTTAATATGTAGGTAAGTTGGTTGAGACAGTTTAGTTTATACGGGCGGTATTACCACAAATAAATACCACTGTGTTTTATTGCTATTATAATATAGTGCACTTGTGCTCTTCGATATTACTATTCAGTGTCGTAGGATCCTAAGGGAATGGTTCTGTACTGTAGCCTCTCTATAGAGCTGGGTGGTCATCTCATAGTGCAGTTTAGAATCTGGGTAATATTTCTGTGACAAAGTCAGACCTTTTATTGTTTCCTTAGATCAGTGAATAGTCATAGCCCATACCCTGTCGACGGTGGATTATCCACCGTTTGAGCATTACCCCACTGTCGTTTATTCTTGTGTGATAGTCTTTGCAGTTGTTTATTCTTGTGCAGGGTCGAGGGGCCTGGCTGTGGCCTAACAATATATATATATATATATATATATATATATATATATATATATATATATATATATATATATATATATATATATATATATATATATATATATATATATATATATATATATATATATATAATATATATATATATATATATATATATATATATATATATATATATATATATATATATATATTGTTAGGCCACAGCCATATATATATATATATATATATATATATATATATATATATATTGTTAGGCCACAGCCATATATATATATATATATATATATATATATATATATATGTCTAACATTATTCATGGGTTACTTTGAACACAATATGCTAGGAAACCGGAGGGGCGTCAGAACACATAACGTACTGCCCACGACGTCGCAGGCAATACCACTTTATAGGGGGATCTTAATTAATATAACATGGTCTGTACCTCATATCGCGTTCGTGTAATTGGAGCAATTAAGCAATTTTTTAAAGACTGAACTTTACGTACCATACAACTTTTTATTAGTGTCCCAGGATATCAAATGATATGAAGGTACGTAGAACATCATTTTACTTTTAAAGCTGTATCAATAGAGCTCTAGCATATACATTCATATATTCCATTCAGATACACATATCAGTATCTTGTGCAAATATCTAAAGGCAAGCACACTAAAATTAACTGTACTCATGAGAGATAATATTAACAATTATTGATGTACTAATGAGTATTCAGTATGGAAATGGATATATATATATGGATAGAGAGGAACTTTATAACCATGGATTGTGTCAGCTCTTACACCTTCAGTCATGTCAAAATAGTAGGTATTTTTGTGAGGAACAAGTCTGTCCTCCTCTGGTCTCCCGCTGCGTGGTCTCGTATCCACATGTCCTTCCTCCCTCCACCGTCTAATCCACCTGCAAACTGTTGTGAGGCTGGTTCCGGTTTGCAGAGCGATGGCACGGCTTGACCTTCCTCCCACCAACAATCTGACGAAATTTCTGCGTTCTGACAGGCTGGTTGGCCGTGAACAACGTTGAGCGATTTTCATGATCTGTGTCTGGAGGAAGGTTGATTGATTGATTGATTAAATGATTGATAGTAGGCGCCACAATAGCCCGATCAATTGGAGCCAGAAAGAAGTGATAGAGAGGTGTGACAGCAAGCTGGAGGGGAATAGAAAGAAAAGAGGGACAGTTGCAGAACTGAAAGCTAGTGCCTGTGGCCGAAGGGGCACCAAAAACGTTAAAGTCTTGTCCACATCACTACAGGCAATACCATGTACGGGGTCTAGAGGAAGGGAAGTTATTTTGATTTACAGCGATGCAACTACAGTTCAAAAGTAAATCCTTGTAACAATGTTTCATGTGTCTTTAAAGATTTTTAAAGAACTGTGTGTATAGTGCACTGTATATTTTTCGTTTAAGGTAAGGGGAAGTTTTCTTGTTAGTGATTCGAAAGGTCTCTGATTCCTCCAAACTATGCCACTAAACAGAAGATCTCCTATTAGTATCATTGAGTGTGTCTGTTTCCTGGTACAGTTAGGAGGAATCAATAGCCTTCCAATTTACCAGCATTAGAATCTCCCCTTAACAACAAATTGAGTTGAAACTGTTGATCTACCTGCCTTTTTGTCTGCATGTACTCTATGTACAGTACGGTGTAATGATATTTATAATGGCAGTACAGATTCTTTACATTTGCTGTGCTACGGTATATCAGATTAACACTATCCAGTGTATACTCGCCCAAAAGATTTTTTAACATGTGTAAGAATTAGTAGATTTGTAAGAATTAGGTTTGTAAGGATGTGTTCCAAATTGGCTACAATATTATCAGGTAGCATGTAGACTTGAAAGAAACATAAGGGGAAAACATAAGAAATTAGTTTCATTTACCTATACAAGCTACCTAGGCTTTGTAGGCTTTCACCCCCCCCCCCTCCGCAGCTATAAGTTAAATAGTCCCACCTATGGGTTTAAGTATGGGTTAAATAGCCCCTGTTGTGAGACAGATCCACCATCCGCGGAGGTGTAAGAACCACCGTCCGCTGTGAGGTGTAGAAGACACTGTCTTGTCTGGAGGAGAGACAATGAGCTAGACTGTGTGCCACGTGTGTTGACGGAGCAGTAAGTATTTTCGTCTTGTCTGAAAGAGAGACAATGAGGTTCTCCCACCGGAAGTTGAAAACGAGTCCAAATTGAGCATCTCTGTGTGACGTCACGCAAGGCTCGGTTCAAAAGTGATCTTCGCCATAGCCATCTCCCGTGCAGTGCTTGTAGTCATTCGAATATTTTTAGCCATTCCTTCTCTCTCTCTCTCTCTCTTTCTCTCTCTCTCTCTCTCTCTCTCTCTCTCTCTCTCTCTCTCTCTCTCTCTCTCTCTCTCTCTCTCTCTCTCTCTCTCTCTCTCTCTCGACAACCACCTTGCCGTCGGTGAGAGAGCTTGTGTGATCTGTTTGAATTTTGCTAGCTATGCTGGGGGACATTTAGTCCAGTTAGGTTACCCATGCCAGCAAGGTAGCGTTATTAGGATCCTGACTAAGAGTTGTCATATCTTCACATTTCCCTTCTTGGTGTATCTCCTAGCATCCACCTACTAGTCTTTTTCGGTTCTGTTAATATTAAGTTTCACAACTGCTCTTCAACTGTCCTAAAAAAAAAAAAAAAAAAATCTTCATCACTTTTTTTTTTTAAGTTTTTATTGTTAAGGACCTCACCAGCTACCTTATGCCATGTAAGAAGGGAGGCTTTGGAACCTCCTAAAACAACGTCTTTTAACGCTCACAGGTTTCGAAAGGGCTGAGATTGAAGGGATCTCAAGCGTGTGGGGTACGAGTAATGGAGATGCCTCAGGACCCCCGTAGGTATTCTCTTAGATTAATAAGCCTCACCAGCTCCCTGTGACCGTTCTTAGGTGCCTAAAGGCTCGACTGCTCTTTGGTGAGAGAGCTTTCGTGCCTCGCTGGCTGCCAGGCCAGTAAAATATCTCGGATTAAGTCGAGGGCATTTAGTTTTACTATTTGCTTTAAGTTTGGCCACGGATGGAGGATTAGTAGGGATTAGTAGGACGACGGTTACACTTCAAGCACCCCTGTCGAAAAATCAGAGTCCCATTTACTTAGGACTCTTGTGCTGCTCAGTTGGGAGCTGCGGCATGATTGGGGCCGTCCGGCCCAGGGGAGACCTTAGGGTTGGTGTGCTTGGCTCATAAGTGTTTCTGGTGGCCGAACGACCGAAAACCTTCTGGAAGTAGGCGGATGAGACTTATGCGAGACCAAATCACATTACCTTTTCTTTTGTATTATTGGTCTTAAATTGAATTAGAGAGAGATGACTGGTCCATCAGCAAGAAAATTTACATGTACTACATGCAAGGTGTACCGCTGGTGTGAGGACTTCAGCGGGAGGAGTGCGAGCGACCTAGACTCCTCGAGTGTCTGCGACTTTTGCAAACTCGAGGAGAGGTTGATGAAGCACATCTCACTGCTCACGAAGGAGAACAACTCCCTAAAGGAGGAAGTTCTCCGAATGGACTCACAGAGGTGTGACTGCCATGTGAGAGACAAGGCAGTCCAAGGAGCTTCTTCCCCGGAGAGCTCCACCACGGCGGTAAAGAACAAGGAGAAAAACAACAAGAAGAAGAACAACAAGAAGAAGAACAACAACAATGAAGAGGGAAAAGAGACTGCAGAAAAGCGAAATGGAAAAGAGACTGCAGAAAAGTGTGATGGAAAAGAGGAGGGGAATATGGAGAAGGGAGAAAAACCCAAGAAGACAATTGAGGAGGGATTAGAGGCAAGTGAGGAATCAAATAAGAAGGAAAAGAAAATGAAGAAGGAAAAGAAGATGAAGAAGAAGCAACCTGGAGGAAGTGACGAGCCCGGCAGGAATTCAAAACACTCTCGGGTTTCTCACAAGGCATCTCGTGCTCCTACCATGGAGAAGCCTGTGGATATACACATTGTAGGTGATTCCCAGGCACGAGGGCTGCAACCCCTAATGGCAGATCGCCTTCACACTTCTGTTAAGGTGAATTGTTTGCCAGGTTGTGGCAATGCTGACCTCCGAAAGGAAGCTGAGAGGATCCAAACGTCCAGATCTGCTGTCATTGCACTCATGGTGAGTGGTAATGACATCTATCTGAGAAATGGTAGAGTAGGCATGACCGAAGGAGTCCTCTCGGATGTGCTTGGTGCAGTAGATGACTGTGGGTTAAAAACCCGCAGAAGGGTAGTTGTTGGCATGCTCCCAAGGAGAGGCCCTTTAGGGACTGCTCTGTCAAAGAACATTGCAGTAAATCAGCGCCTGGCTGATTTGTGTACTGCAGAGGGGGTGTTCTTTGTGGACCCCTACACCTCACTCTTTGGTAGAGACAACCTCTACCAGAGGGATGGCACACATCTCTCACCAAAGGGGAAAGAAGTGCTTTCCAAATTAATGGAAGACGCCGTCCGACGATGTCTCAGGAACACTCAACCGAGTGTGGAGGAGAGCTCTCGTCGCTATGCTAGAGTGACCCCAGAGAAGACATTCGCTGAGATCCTGAAGAAGGATATCCCCAGCACTACCAAGACAATGACCAAACCGGGAAACGGAAGAGTATAAGGAGCCCTGCAGTTGGGGGTTTCCTGAAGGTTCTATTGTTCAACGCCAGGCCCATCCAAAACAAGTTTTTGGAACTGCGGGCCCTCGTTGCGACAGAGGAACCCGAGATGGTGGCCATAACGGAGTCATGGTTGAGAACCTCAGACAGAGATCTTGAGGGGGAATAAGTGATTCCAGGCTACCAACTCTTCCACAAAGATAGAGAGGACAGAGGGGGCGGTGGTGTGCTGTTGTATGTAAAGAACTCTATCAAATCGATGACCTGCAACATCACATCGAACCACGAGCTCCTTGGAGTTGACCTAGAAATAGGCACTGCAAAATACAGAACCCTGCTGCCTTATAGACCCCCTGGACAACTCAATGAGATGGACAGGGACCTATACCAGTTGCTGGGTGAACTAGTGGACGGCAGGGTGTGCATCCTTATGGGGGACTTCAACACACATGTTGACTGGGAAACCAGCGAGCCCTCTGTCGAGAACACACCACTCTTGGAGTTTGTAAATGATGAATTCCTCACTTAATGGGTAAGGGAGCCAACAAGAGGTGCTAACATACTCGACTTGGTCCTCACCTCCGAGGATGACATCATTCAAGACCTCTCTGTAAACGAAGAAATAGGCTGATGCGACCACAAGCTTATAAGATTTTCAGTTAAGGTCCCTAATATGGAGATCGTGACCCCGGTGCATAGAAAATTAGACATGGAGAGAGCGAACTTTGTAGGTCTTCGTGAAAGCTTTGCTGAAATGGAACTAGAGGAGGGAGAGAGTGCTGATGATCTGTGGAGGTCATTCTTGTCTTCCTTCATGGAACTTCAGTCACGCTTTATTTTTCTGAAGGGAACAGGTCAGAAGTTCATTCAACCTAAGTGGTTTAATCGGGAAATCCGTAACCTACTAAGGGAGAGGAGAACTGCGTATCGTCGAGCAAAGACATCTGGGGACTTTGACAGTCATAGAAGACTGAATCGAAACGTGAAGTCCAAAATAAGGGCGGCTAAGCGTGCTGAGGAGGTCCGTGTGGCTAGACTCTGCAAAGAGAACCCAAGGAGTTTTTCAGTTATGTGAATGGCCGTAAACCAATCCGACGCAGGATCGGTCCCTTGGTGAATGAGGATGGAGCATTGATGCACTCTGATGCAAAAAATGCTAACCTCTTAAATGAGTACTTCTCTTTAGTGTTCTCTGAGGAGAGTGGTCCTATTCCCAAACCTTTGGACTCCTTCAGTGAGAAGTTGGAGTCAATGGTCTTCACCCAAGAAGAAATCGAGAGAAAAATAATCGAATTAAAAGCAAACAAGTCCCCCGGTCTGGATGGGTTCTTACCTAGAGTGTTGAAAGAAGTGCATGGTGAAGTATCACGGCACCTGTGCATGGTCTTCAACAGGGTAATCCAGACTGGATGCGTTCCTAGAGACTGGCGTGAGGCAGAGGTGACTCCTATCTTCAAGAAGGGAGATGCTAGCCAACCGTCAAACTACAGACCCATCAGTTTAACCTCGATAGTCTGTAAACTCATGGAGAGCATCATGGTGGACAAAATAACAGCACACTTAGAATCAAATTTGCTACTGAGGGGTTCCAAGCATGGGTTCCGGCAGCACCGGTCATGCCTCACAAATCTGGTGGAATTCTTCCATTTTGTTTTCAGTGAGCATGATCGGGATAAAGCGGTCGATGTTGTCTACTTAGACTTTCAGTAAGCCTTTGATAAGGTACCCCACTGCCGCCTCCTTCGGAAAGTGCGTGTACTGGGCATAGACGGAAATGTGGCAAATTGGATAGAGAACTGGCTAAGTGACAGACGGCAGTGGGTGGTAGTGAATGGACAGGCTTCAGAGTGGGTGCCAGTTACTAGCAGTGTTCCCCAAGGTTCTGTTCTGGGACCACTACTGTTTATCATCTATGTTAATGGCATTCGCCGATGATACTAAGCTTGGTATGAATGTCGCGAAAGAAGGAAATACTACCCGCTTACAAGAAGATCTTAGGAAGATCGGGGAGTGGTCTGACACGTGGCAAATGCCATTTAACGTGAACAAATTCAAAGTTATGCATATAGGCCACAGAAACCCCCGAACAGAGTATAATCTTAAGGGCAATGCTCTCGTAAGCACTGATACTGAGAAAGACTTGGGTGTAACTATCACCAGCGACCTCAAGTTCTCAAAGCAGTGTATTGAGGCGGAGAAGAAAGCCCAAAGGATGTTAGAGTACATAAAAAGACAGTTTGGATACCGGAACAAGGAGATAGTACTTTGTCTGTACAATTCCCTTGTCCGACCGCACCTGGAGTATGCAGTCCAGTTTTGGAGTCCTTCTTACCGAAAGGATATCACGAGATTGGAACGAGTGCAAGCCAGGGCAACCAAACTTATACCCTCTCTTAGACACAAGAGCTATAAAGATCGGTTGGTAGAACTCGACCTGTTCTCTTTGGAAACCCTGAGACTGCGTGGTCAGCTTATCGAAGTGTTTAAAATACTACGAGGTTTTGACAATGTAGACTACAGGGACATTTTCCAACTCAGTGAGGGCACAACCAGGAATCATGGCTACAAACTTGAACTGAAGCGATACAACTGTGATCTGTGTGGTAAATTCTTTACATACAGCATCTGCGGTACTTGGAACGTGCTTCCTGCTGATGTAGTCAACAGCAACTCTGCGGATCAGTTCAAGTCCAGATTAGACAAAGTCTTAAATCACCGTCTAGGTGTTTAAGCCGTTGTGCGAGTGTTCCTTGATGGTTTCACATGACACATTCGAGGACGGTCGCCTACTTGCGCAACTAAACCCACAGGTACCCTCTTTGTATGGATCGTAGGGTCCCCTAGGGTACTTCTTTTCCTTGTAACTCCTTGTAACACTCTCTCTCTCTCTCTCTCTCTCTCTCTCTCTCTCTCTCTCTCTCTCTCTCTCTCTCTCTCTCTCTCCTTTCCGTGATCTGAACTTTAGTGGTTTACTTGTGGTGTTCCTGTGTTTGAGCAAACCTCCGCCAAGCTGTCACACATGTTACAAGATATAATACTTATAAATATATACAGTATATACCGGTAACGCTTTACAGACGTGAGATCATGACATATAAAGTTCCCTATAAGCACATTTCTCTCAGTATATTTAGTATAGTAATGTAATATGAATACCTAACATTCACTCACTTGGTGTCTTGGAATGATTTATTCTTTATGGAAAACCAATTTCTGTATTATATCAAACATCGAGATGCATGGGATTAGATTATTCAAATGATGTGCCAAAATAATATTATACGGCATATTCGAGCTTTAGCAGGTCACAATTGGTATTAATTTAAGCTATATCTTTCAAGGAATTTTTGGTAAGTTGCAAGTGGTATTAAGGTTGAATGCCTTAATGGCAGGTTAGTGTGTGTGGTGTTGCCATTTCATCCTCACTAACATTTATTGTAAGAAGCAAAGCGACAAGGAAAGTTCATACACGTCAGGCGGCAGAAGTTGGCAGGATGAATAGATAGCAAGACACACTCGTTTTAAGAGGATGTCCATTAAATATATCTGGTAGCACGTTACCTAGGAAATTTGAAAGCAACAGTGTCTTTGTGGCTGAAACTTTGGAAAGAAGATGGCAACCTACTGTATATAACAGGCCTAGAGGACGACCCCCGAGAAGAACCCGATTGAGAATATCTGGGGCAATAGGGTCAACACATGGGGGCCAGAACATGAAAGGACAAGGCAACAACTGAAACAGCATGTAGACAGGGTATGGGATGTGTTAAAGGAAAGGCCTGAGTTAGTGCGTAAACATATCTTGCCTATGCCAAGTAGCCTGCGGGATGTGATTCAAAATCAAAGACGGTGGAGTCATTATTAAATGTAGAAATGAGATATAGTTCACTTATTAACTTAATTTTAATTAATAAATTAAAGTGTTTCATACCGATATTTCAAGCTGTTTTTCTAATGGTATATATATATATATATATATATATATATATATATATATATATATATATATATATATATATATATATATATATATATATATATATATATATATATATATATATATACATAAAGCCAAGATTCTGTCTGTGTGTGTGTGTGTGTGTGTGTCCGCGATGCACGCCTAAACCGTCCAACTTTGTGTCCTCAAAATTTGCATGTAGGTGAGTCTTGATCCCGTTCAGGTTTAGGGGGGGTCATACAACGAAAAAACATATAACGAAACGTGGAAGCGAAATAATAATAAAATACAAGGGAAAAATCTACGGAATCACCATACCACATTTCAGCTTTCCCGCAAAAACAGGGTCATGTTTAAAGTTTCATTTAGGTAATTTTTTTCTTACAGAATTGTAGAGCTTGATTTTACACACCAGAATCTGTAAACTAAAGTTTCCTAGGTCCACTGGTTTGCGTACAGCAGCGCCATGAGTAATAAAGTAGTTACCCCTAAAACCCCCCTAAAAATGAGAACACGTGAACCATTCCCCTCTCACGCCACTCAAACTATTTTAGGCTACAGCACGGATATTATTCGATTTGTTTATGCGTTTTCTCACTAAGTATATTGTCGTTCACGATTTATTTTACTTTTGTCAAATTGATTTTCATTATTCCCATATTTATTTTAATCAACAGCTCATGAACATATTTTAGCACGGATATTATTCGATTTGTTTATGCGTTATCTCAGTAAGTATATTGTCGTTCACGATTTATTATACCTATTATTAAACCTATTATTATATTTTATGCATTTTTATGATTGATTCCATTGTCATATCGATTCTCAGTATTGTCCTATAGAATTTCACTTTGGTCAAATTGATTTTCATTATTGCCATATTTATTTTCACGATTTATTTTACTTTTGTCACATTGATTTTCATTATTGCCATATTTATTTTCACATACAACAAAACCACAAATAACGAAAAGTGGAAGCGAAATAATAATATACATAAGAACATAGAGGGGGGGGGGGCAAGCAAAATAGTGTCTGATATTGGTGCAGAAATCAAGAGCTCATGAACATATTTTAGGCTACAGCACGGATATTATTCGATTTGTTTATGCGTTATCTCAGTAAGTATATTGTCGTTCACGATTTATTTTACCTATTATTACATTTTATCCATTTTTATGATTGATTTCTACCATATTGGTATAATATTTTGGTAACTATTGAATGAATTACCGTTATTGCATACCATTTTTCTACCTTCATTACCCACTTATTTAGACCATTCTAAGACTATTTTCTTCTATGGCATTTCCTCCGCAAATGCCCCATTTCCAAGTTAGGGCACCATTGTCATATTGATTCTCATTATTGTCCTCTAGAGTTTCACTTTTGTCAAATTGATTTTCATTATTGCCATATTTATTTTCAGATTGGTAGAATATTTTTGTAATCCAGTATCAAACACCATTGTCATATTGATTCTCAGTATTGTCCTATAGAGTTTCAGTTTGGTCAAATTGATTTCCATTATTGCCATATTTATTTTCTGATTGGTAGAATATTTTTGTAACATATTTTCTTGACGTCTTGATTCCTGCTACGGTATCAAACACCATTGTCATATTGATTCTCAGTATTGTCCTATTGAGTTTCAGTTTTGTCTAATTGATTTTCATTATTGCCAAGATAGGGCATATTCAAATGGGGCATTTTGAAATTAGCCTGACCTTACCTGACCTTACCTAACCTAACCTAGACCGCATCTGACTACCGGGACCTAACCTGGGCAAACTACCGGGACCTAACCTGGGCAAAACAGAAGAAATCCATCGCACTGGCTGTTTCATCGAGCGGCATTGCAGCTACCCTTCTTGATGGTGGCAGGACTGCACACTCTGCCTTCAAACTGCCTCTGGACCTTTCCCGTCAGGAATCTCCATCATGCAATATTTCCAAAGCTTCTGCCAAAGCAAAGGTGCTCCAGAGATGCAAGCTTATCATATGTGATGAGGCTACAATGAGTCACAAGAGAGCATTTGAAGCATTGGATCGTACACTGAAGTTTCTTCGCAATAATGACAAGTTGATGGGCGGGGTTACAGTTGTTCTTTCAGGCGATTTCCGCCAAACACTTCCAGTTATCACAAGAGGTACACGGGCTGATGAGGTCAATGCCTGCATCAAGGCATCTCAACTGTGGCAACAGACTAAAACACTCACCCTCTCCACCAACATTCGGGTCCAACTGCATGGCGGTGAATCTGCTGGGCAGTTTGCCAACCAACTTCTTCAGGTTGGAAACGGTCAAATCCTCCCATCCTCAGATGGTCAAATCAAACTTTCTTTCTGACAAATGATCGAGACAGAAAATGACCTCATCATGAAGGTGTTCCCTAACTTCGCCCAGCACTTCACGAGCACGGCCTGGCTTTGTGAGCGAGCTATCCTAGCTCCAAAGAATGAAGCTGTCAACAACATCAACCAAAAACTTCTGGATGCTCAGCCTGGCAGGTCAATGAAGTACAAATCAGTTGATACAGTGCCCGACGATGATCAAGTGGTCAACTACCCAGCAGAATTCCTGAACAGCCTAGATCCACCAGGGATGCCACCTCACAATTTGGAACTGAAGTTGGGATGTCCGATAATGCTTCTTAGAAACCTGAACCCACCAAAACTTTGCAATGGCACAACATTAAGAGTTAAAACAATGATGCCACGTCTGGTGGAGGCCACAATCCTGACTGGCAAAGGTAAAGGAGAAGATGTCTTCATTCCAAGAATCCCTCTGAGGCCCTCAGATTGTCCAATTCAGTTCCAACGTTTCCAATTCCCTATTCGTCTAAGCTATGCCATGACAATCAACAAAAGCCAAGGACAGTCCCTGAAAGTAGTTGGCCTCAACCTTAAGGACCAGGTCTTCTCCCACGGTCAACTCTATGTGGGCTGCAGTCGAGTTGGCGATGAGAAGAATCTCTACGTGATGTCGTCAACCGGAGTCGTGAAAAATGTCGTTTACCAGGAGGCACTTCAGTAAAATGCTTAGTGACGCTATTAATAGAAAAAGAAGGAAATATTATTAATTATGCTAATATTAGAATTGATATAATAAACATTTAAAAACGACTATTACCTCCAATTATTCACCCACCCACCTCTATTACTATTCATCCATCCATCCATTTATTTTATCTAACCACTAAACCATCCCTCCCTCTCCCCCTTCCTTCCCTCCTTCCCTTCCTTCTATCCACCCACCGCCCGATCTGCTCCAAACCGCCCGAAGGGCGGTGGAAGGGCGGCCGCAGGCCGCCAGCCCTCCGCAGGAGCTAGCGGCTCCTAGCCGCCCGAAGGGCGGCGGAGCAGCTAGTATATATATATATGAGAGAGAGAGAGAGAGAGAGAGAGAGAGAGAGAGAGAGAGAGTTACACTGGTAAGGAGATTAAAACCCTATTAGTGAAAGTTTCTAACTTGTGATGGGAGGATTGCAGCTTTGGCCCTTAATACCTTTGGATATTGCTGATATGGTTAAGTATCTCTGATAAATCCAAAAATATGAACATGGTTAAGGTACTGATAAGATGGTGTGTGGGGAGGAGGGGGAGAGAGAGTGGCTGATATATATATATATATATATATATATATATATATATATATATATATATATATATATATATATATATATATATATATATATATATATATATATATATATATATATATATATATATATATATATATATATATATATATATATATGAGAGAGAGAGAGAGAGAGAGAGAGAGAGAGAGAGAGAGAGAGAGAGAGAGAGTTACACTGGTAAGGAGATTAAAACCCTTTTTGTGAAAGTTTCTAACTTGTGATGGGAGGATTGCAGCTTTTGGCCCTTGATACCTTTGGATATCTGATATGGTTAAGTATCTCTGATAAATCCAAAAATGTGAACATGGTTATGGTACTGATAAGATGGTGTGTGGGGCGGAGAGGGAGAGAGAGTTGCTGATGATACACGTAACGACTTCTCTCTCTCTCTCTCTCTCTCTCTCTCTCTCTCTCTCTCTCTCTCTCTCTCCATGTTGGAGAATTTTCCGAGCCACCTATATCCCTGTTCACCAAAAATAGCAGAAAGATATCCGGCTGTAAAATCGAACCCTCGTTGGCTGAGTCGGTGTGTTTACAAGACCGATTCGCCATAAGAAAAAATATATATATAATATTTATTCTGTAAGTTGTTTCCCATAAAAAATAAATAATTCCAAGACACCAAGTGAGTGAATGCTAGGTATTCATATTACATTATTATATTAAATATACTGAGAGAAAGGTGCAAATAGGGAACTTTATATGTCATAATCTCACGTCTGTAAAGCGTTACCGATATATACTGTATATATTTATAAATATTATATCTTGTAACATGTGCGACAGCTTGGCAGGGTTTGCTCGAACACATAAACACCAAGTGTGTCTTGTCTGGAGGAGACACAATGAGGTTGGCAGTGCAAAGTGTTTTGACATGGCGGTCAGTAGAGACGAAGATGAAAAAGATGATGACAAAGACGAAGAAGAAGACGAAGAAGACGAAGACGGCGAATAAGATGAAGATTAAGAAGAAGACGAAGAACATGAAAAAGAATATGAAGAAGAAGACGAACACAAAGAAGAAACGAAGACGGCGAAGAAGAAGATGGAGAAGAAAAAGAAGACGAAGATGGAGAAGAAGACGGAGAAGAAGACTAGGAAGAAGTCGACTATAAAGATAAAGAAGATTATTGTGAAGATGCTGAACTATATGCTAGATGATGTTATGATATGATTGGGAGTCTCGATCCAACCTTGGTGGAGTGTGAACTTTCTCTTGGCGCTCTGCCAGCATTGTTTTTTGTGTTGTTTCTGCGTTCTTGTTTGTGTGTTGTTGTGTCTGTGGTGTTTTTGGTGTTGTGGTTCTGTGTTCTGTTTTGTTTTGGTTCTGATTGTGTGTGTGTGTGTGTGTGTGTGTCCCTGGCTGATTGCGAGTTCAGTTGTTCGCTTCCTATCTAGGCCTTGCTTGGCCTGATGGAGAGCGTAGATTCTTGCTTGGAGGCTTGCTTGGCTATGTCGGAGGACGACGACGAGTCTCCAATTGAGGATCACTGCCCTGAGCTGCCCTTGCACAGCCTTCCCCCCCTCTCCTCAGTCACTCTGCAGCTCAGGTTGCAGCCGTCCACCTCCTCAACCTCTACCAAGCGACCCGTTAATGCCTCGTCCGACTCCTGGCAGTATTCCGATGGTGTGGACTGTATGCCTCCGGCTGCCAAGACAGCGAAGGGTGCTTTGGCTGTGCACGACATAACTTCTTTACCTCACCCTGGTGTTTCTTTCTTGTATACCCAACCCTTGCCCTCATCTAACCTTCCTGCTTTTACCCCGAGAGATGCTTATGTCAAGCTCTCCTTCTCCGGGAACCCATCTACGGACACAAAGCTGTGTCGGTTGTCTGATGTCAACAGGGCTTTCCTTTGCAGCGTGAACTGGCTGAAGTCAAGATGGCTGCCGTCACCTCCCGATTGGTCTACATCTCTAGGAAGCGTCAGGATATCATTGATATAGTCAAGGCTGGTGAATTTTTGTCTCTGCCTCTCATTCTTCAAGACTCACCCAAGAGGCCTCGTAAGTTCCCCAGGTACATCCTCACCCGTTTTCCTATTGTTGTTGACCCGAAACTTGCCAAGGGATACCCTGGTGTGTAATCTGCCCGTCGTTTTCTCCAAGATGGTTCCCCTATTAGCCATATTGTTGTTGTCTGGAGTCTTCACGACCCACTTCCAATTGAAATTTCCATTGATTTCTTCCCCTGTTCTCCACTATGTGAGATGCGAAAACTTCAAAATGACCAGGCTTGGTGCTACATGTGCTGGGGAGTTGGGCACATCTCCCAGTACGG
Source organism: Petrolisthes cinctipes (assembly GCA_033782935.1). Taxonomy (NCBI): domain Eukaryota; kingdom Metazoa; phylum Arthropoda; class Malacostraca; order Decapoda; family Porcellanidae; genus Petrolisthes; species Petrolisthes cinctipes. The sequence continues at coordinate 1,615,064 of JAWQEG010000033.1, forward strand.
TACTGTTCTGCATCGCCGAAATGTTCCTGGTGTGGCGCCGACCATGATTCCAGGACGTGTCCTGTCAGGGTTGAACCATAACGTCCTGGTGCCTCCACCTTTGAGCCTTCACCTCCTGAGGATACGTCTCTATGGAAGTGTCCACGTGTGGCATGGATGTGCTCGACGTCATGTCCCAGCTCGTGCCTCTACTATTGCGCCGGCTCCACAATCGCCATCATCACCTCCCCAGTCTGATCCTCCCACCAGCCCTGCCTCGCCTCTGTACCTGTCCCTCCGCAAGTCTGTCCCTACCCTCATGGCACGAAGTACGACCCTCGAGAACCGTTTCTCGGCTCTTGAAGCCAGGATTGATAGGCTGGTTGCCGCTCAGGCTGCTTATGACACCAAACTATCCACCTTGGTTGTGGCTCAGCAGGCCATCATCTCAACTGTCACCGCCCTTAAGGAAATGATGGATACTGTTGCATCTCGCCTTTGAAGACTTTTTGAGTCCGTCCCTTCTCCTGGTCCATCTTCTGTTCCAGGTCGCTTATCTTCCCCCACTCCCCGGACTTCTAACTCCAAACACAAAGTTCGATAGTGATTGCTAGCTGGATGTCATCTCCTTGAATATATGTGGTATCACCCGTTATGCTAAGCTCACTCATCTCAAGTCCTATATTTTTCGTCATCACCCCAGTGTTATTTTTCTCCAGTAAGCATTTCCATGACGGCCGAGCTCCTTCCTTCTCAGGTTATGTGCCATATGTTCATCTAGTAAGAAATGATCTCCTGACTTACATACATAGCTCCTGGCCGCATCGCCTTCCACTTTCAGTTGCCCACACATGAAGCTGGTATGGCTTGTGAGGTGGCTACAAAAGAAAGGAAAGTGAAAAAAAATTTAGTTTGTTGACAGGCAGACAGTAAAATATTATTACTGTCTGCTTGTCAACAAACTATAACTTTTGCTTATTTTCTTTCCTGTTGTAGCTACCTCACAAGTAGCGAGGCGTACCAAATTCATGTGTGGGCAACTGTACTTCCTCTGATCCTGAAATGACCTTTCAGTTATTTGAGATTCTACCTGGGGATTGAGTACTCCAATTATGTAATGTCTATTCTGCCTTGGCAAGACTCACTCCTGAGGCTCTTCCTTCTCTAACAGTGCGTGGTATGATGTATATGGGAAATTTCAATGCTGGGCATTCTGACTTGGGTGATGGTTCTGGTTCTATTCATCGTAATGGTGTTCTTCTTTCATAGATCTGCAAGCATCATCTGACACACTGGAACACTGGCGGTGCCACTCATTGCCGGGAAGGTACTCTGGATTACATCCTCTCGTCTGGCCTGATAGCATTTCAGGTCCAGTGCTCCTCCGTGCCAGCTTTATTCTCTTATCACATCGCTCTTCGGTTTCATTATTCTCTATAACTGCTGGGTCAAGTGCTTCAGCCATTCGTTTACATATTGCTGTGCCCCCTAAATATTGCCCGACCTACATCTTTTCTATGGCCCATGTAATCCTTATATTTGACATATCTTCACATAAACAGTTGTACTCTGATCTTGTATCTGCTACTCATGACTTTTATAGGCTATACATCTCTCAGTCACACCTCCAACATCGCCATACTGCCTACTCCTGGACGCTTGGTGCACGTATATAGGAGGCAAAGGAGGAGGCTGAACGTGATGGCCTATTGTTTCAGGCCAACCCAACCCCTGACCTGCTCCATCGTTACCAGATGTCTAGGGACGCTTTAGTTGACCTACAGGAGTGTGCTCACACTTAGCAGCGGTTCACAGACAGCATCAACCAGCAAACAAGTGTGGCTGCTATGTGGTACATCATCCGTCGGGTTCTTGAAAAGACGCCGGCCACTCCCCGTCATCACACTACCGCCGCCTATGCCCAACAAATTGTCAATGCCTGGTCAGAACAATTTACCCCAACCAGTCTACCCATACACATACAAGATGCACTCGCTTCCCGTGCTGCTGTCCATCAGCTACGTCAAATGTCTGCTCTGTTGCAAGATGATGATGATGATGTAGAGCAATTAACTGAGGAGGAGTTGCGCCGTGCTTCTCTCGGGGTAGAGCTTCTTCCCCTGGTGATGATGGTATTACTTAAGCTGTGCTGCGCCTATTTCAACAAGTTTCCGGGAACTCTGTACTTCGTCTGTACAGTCTTGGTCTTCGTGACGGTTGTGTACCGCGAGTCTGGACGAGCAGCACAATAATACCCATCCCTATCCCCAGCACTGTGAAGTTTAGTCCTATTTCCCTTACTTCCTGTTTTTGTAAGGTTATGGAGAGAATCTTACTCAATCGTCTCATGTACCGACTGCACGATCGCTTTTCTCCATTACTGTTTGGTTTCATTCCCCAGCAGAGCACACACCACTGCCTAGTCGACCTGTACTCTCGCCTCTCCAGGGACAGTGTGGTGGCCTTTATTGACCTTCGAAGTGCCTTCGATGTTGCTAATAGAGAGGTCATTTGGGATTAACTGGTTGACTTTGGGATAAAGGAAACCTACTACGGTGGATTCGGGGCTATCTCAGTAACAGGACCACCCTTGTGTTTATCAGTGGTGCTCTCAGTCTTTTGCGCAAATTTCATCTTGGTACGCCTTAAGGAGGTGTTTTCAGCCCATTGTTATTTAATATTCTGATGCATCGGCTGCTCACATCTCTCCCTGATATTTCTGAAACTACAATTACGTGATATGTTGATGATATGCTACCTCACCAAGGGATCTCCAGCGGTATCTTGACTCCTTCTCTGTGGCCTCTCACTGTGGCATTAGAGTCTTCCCAGATAAGAGCAGAATATTTATCTGCCGCCTTCCTCAAGCTCGGCCAGTGTTCACCATTGGAGGGACTGTCATTTCCATGTGTTCCTAGTATCGCTACCTGGGCACACCAGTCAATATTTGGGGTCGCCTTCAGCGCCGACTTATACCACTTCAATGTCTCACTAACAACTCCTCGGGTATCTCCATCCTAGTAGTCAGGACCATTAATATTTTATCCGTTCAGTAGTTGTTTTTTACCTCTCCCCTGCTTTGATTCAACTTCCTAGGGCTACTCTGGAAACTTTAGAAAAATTTCAGAAAAGGGCAATGAGAATAATTATCGGCTGTCCCATGTCGACCAGAATAGTGGATGTGCAGAGTGAGTTGCGTCTTCCCCTAGTAGTCGCGAGAATTTACTCTAATGTTACTTGCTTCACTGTCAAGTGCCTCCATTTACCACATCTATCAACCCACTACACTCAGTTAGTCATGACTTCTCTTAGATCAAAATTCCCTGTCCCTCCTATACTGCCTGCTGGATGTACTCTTATATAAGGTCTGTTTCCTCTATGCTTCGTAGTCTTAATATAGATATAATTGTTCCAAACGTCCCCCCAGGGCGCCCTCCGTGGTTGCTAATTGCACTTAATGTGAGCTTCACACCTTCTTCCAAGTCGGAACTGCCTTCTCTACAGCGGCAGTTGTCTCTGGAACACGTAGAAACAGTGACGTCCTTCCATTATAGATCCATACTGCCTCTACATTGATGGCTCATTCCAAGCGGATGGTGCAGCAGGTTGTGCCGTTTTCTCACCTGACTTGAAGTCACCTTCAGGGGGCTGGGTTGGCCGTCGTCTCTGTAACCACTCTAGCTCAACATTGTGTGAACTGTATGTCAGTCGGGATGCTGTTAGTCTTTTTTGTCAACGTGGAGTGAATGCAGCTATCTTTTGTGACTCCAAACATGCCCTTCATTCCCTCTCTAGTGTCAACTCTACTGTTGTTCAAAATCTATTGCATCATCGTAACTTGACTGTCAAATTTTAATGGGTGCCATCCCATGTTGGTTTACGACACAATGCTACAGTTGACAGACTCGCGAAAGAGGCCTGCCGTCTGCCTCCTCGTGGTGTTGGACGTCCTTTCTCCCTGACATATTCCCTCTCTAAAGTCCGCTCCGCCACTCTCCTCCCTGTACAGTGACGCAGGGATGCAGAGAGGCTCTTTAGCATCTCCATCACCCACTACGAGTCTGTTTGTCGTCCCAAATATTCCTACCGTCGTCGGGGCCTCATGGTTCGAAGGCACAATGTAGTCTCTGCTCATTTGGCCGCCATGGCAGGTTGCTGGGATGCAGGGTGAGCCTTCCTTCACTGTGTATCATTTGTATCGAGCGCCTTGTGCTAACACTATAGAACACTATTGTCTGGCCTGTCCCAATGTCAGAAATTTGCTGCCCCTGGGCCAGGCGCTTGATGTGGTTAGTTGACACCTGCTGAACCACCAGGTTTTAGAGGAACTTCTGGTATACCAGAGCCTTCAGGTCGTCCCAAATCCCCAGTCTCCTGGTGGACGCTGATGAGCCATCTCTTGATTTTCGTCGCCAATCCTTGATGGTTCGTTGTTGGCATCGATTACATCGACTTCCTGACTCCCTTCCCTGCTTGGCGGTGTCATCTGATATCATGTCTCAGTACTACCTTTCACATCCATGCCACCATGGCCCTTTGGGCTTCCAGGTCAGGAAGGCTATGGAGGAGTTGGGCATTGATGACTTCCAGATTTGTTGTGTGCGGGTCCCAATAGTGGCTCCATGGTATCTTCCATAAGTTTACACTTGTTCCTGCACATGCTCTTCAGACAAGATGAAATCTCTTCTTCCTCCAGTGGCTCGCTCCCTCTTTTCAGAACATGCCTCTGATGGGTCAAAGTCTGATGCTGGAGTTGGTTTTGGAGCTGTCTTTCCTGATTTTTGTCATGGCGGTAGGCTCCCATCTATCATGTCAATTTCTACTGTTGAGCTCTCAGCCATTCTAAATGCCTTACAAATAATTTTTACTCTCCCTCAGCCTTCTTTTACTAATTTTTGCTATTCATGTCGTGCTTTACAGGCCTTGGGTAATTTCAACTCCTCCCATCCCCTGGTGTTAGCCATTCTCTACTGGCTTGTCCTCCTGTGGTGTCGTGGCCGCAGAGTCACATTTTGTTAGGTCCTGGCCCATGTGGGTGACAATGGGAATGAGCGGGCTAAGGCTGAGGCATCAAGTTCTCGGTCTCCTGCCGGGCGTCAACCCGTACCTTTACTATATGGCTTGCAACCAATTTGGTTTGAAAAAATATAATAATATTTAAACTAGTACAGAAAGTAAACAACACTCTACTTACGCTGACCAATCTTAAAAAAAAAAAAAAATCCATATAAAAAGTTGCTAAAATTTAGACCATTGAACCACTATGGGCTGAATCAGACCTCACTGTCTGGTGCTAGTCTTTTCCTTCTTACTAGTTAGCACCTTCGCATGGGTAAAGGTCATTAATTTGAATGTGCATGCGCATAAAATATATGTACAAATTTCAGTCGAGATACAACATTTATTAAATTTTGTAAATGTGTTTATTTGTCTCTTCTTAGAATATCACAGAATATAATGGCAAAATTGCCAAGTACCCGGTCCCCACACAAGTGGCTCTATCAGGCCTTATCACTCGATCACACCACTGCCATACCTGGCTTTAATCATAGTTAGATAGATTATAACGGGCTGATTCGAATAAATTATCACAACATCAAAGTTTGCCATTAGTACAAGGAAATGTATATATATTATGAACATTTGCACCAAGTATATTGAAAGCATGTTCTTTAAATTCACATATGTTAGCAGGACTATTGATGTTATCAGTACTTCAATCATTTGCAATTATACATAGTTGTTATGGAAAAAAAGCCTACATTTTATCTTCTAATAGCTAAGTTATGGAAGATATGATAAATCAATGATATTTATACTAAAACATCATTTAAAAGACAGATAGACAACAACAGTTATATAATAGAGTTGTGGTTGGAGTCTCGCTCCAGAACAGGTGGAGTGTGGACGTACTTGTGGCGCTCTGCCTCCATTCTCGTTTGTGTTGTTGTTTGTGTTGTTTTGGAGCTCTTGTTTGTGTTTTTTGTGTTGTTTGTGAGTTCTTGTTTGTGTGTTGTTGTTTCTGTGGTGTTGCTGGTGTTGTTTGTCTGTTGTGGTTCTGTGTAAAATTTTGTTGTGATTGTGTTTGTGTGGGTGTGTGTGTGTGTGTGTCCCTGGTTGATTGTTGTTTGCTTTCCATCTAGGCCATGCCTGGCCTGATGGAGAGTGTGGATTCCTGCTTCGAGGCCGACTTGGCAATGTCGGAGGAAGACGAGTCTCCAATTGAGGATCACTGGCCTGAGCTGCCTTCTCGCAACCCTTCCCCCCTCTCCTCGGTCACTCCGCAGCTCAGGTTGCAGCCGTCCACCTCCTCAACCTCTACCAAGCGACCCGTTGATGCCTCGTCCGATTCCTCGCAGGATTCCGATGGTGTGGACTGTTTGCCTCCAGCTGCCAAGACTGCCAAGGGTGCTTCAGCTGTGTACGACATACCTCCTCTGCCTCACCCTGGTGTTTCTTCTTTGTATACCAACTCCTTGCCCTCGTCCAACCTTCCTGCTTTTGCCCCGAGAGATGCCTATGTCAAACTCTCCTTCTCTGGAAACCCATCTACGGACACAAAGCTGCGTTGGTTGTCTGATGTCAACAGGGCCTTCCAGCTGCAGCGGGAACTAGCTGAAGTCAAGATGGCTGCTGTCACCTCCTGGTTTGTCTACATCTCTAGGAAGCGTCAGGACATCATTGATAGAGTGAAGGCTGGTGAATTTTTATCTCTGCCTCTCATTCTTGAAGACTCACCCGAGAGGCCTCGTAAGTTCCCCAGCTACATCCTCACCCGTTTTCCTATTGATGTTGACCCGAAACTTGCCAAAGGATACCCTGGTGTGTAATCTGCCCGTCGTTTTTTCCAAGATGGTTCCCCCATTATCCGTATTGTTGTTGTCTGGAGTCAACCCGATCCACCTCCAAATGAGATTTCCTTCGATTTCCTCCCTTGTCTTCCACCGTGTGAGGTGAGGAAACTTCATAATGACCAGCCTTGGTGCTACAGGTGCTGGGGAGTTGGGCATATCTCCCGGTACTGTTCTGCCAGGCCGAAGTGTGCATGGTGTGCCGCTGACCATGATTCCAAGACGTGTCCTGTCAGGGGTGAACCATCACGTCCTGCTGCCTCCACCTCTGAGCCTTCACCTCCTGAGGATACGTCTCGATGGAAGTGTCCACGATGCCTTCAGCCAGGGGTTAACGTGTGGCATGGATGTACTCGACGTCAGGTCCAGGCTCGTATCTCTACTATTGCTCCGCCTCCACCACCACCACCACCAACTCCCCAGTCTGCTCCTCCTACCAGCCCTGCCTCACCTCCAGACATGGCCCTCCGCAAGTCTGTTGCTAACCTCATGGCACGATGTACGGCTCTCGAAAACCGCTTTTCTGCCCTTGAAGCCAGGATTGATGGGCTAGTTGCCGCTCAGGTTGCCAATGACTCCAAACTTTCCACCTTGGTCGAGGCTCAGCAGGCCATCATCTCAACTGTCACTACCCATACCGAAAAGATGGATAATGTTGCATCTCGCCTTGAAAAGCTTTTCGAGTCAGTCCCTTCTCCTGGTCTATCTTCTTCTCCAGGTCACTCATCTGCCCCCACTCACCGGACTTCTACCTCCAAATACAGAGTTCGCTAGTGATTGCCGGCTGGATGTCATCTCCTGGAATGTATGTGGTATCACCAGTTATGCTAAGCTCACTCAACTCAAGGCGTATGTTTTTCGTCATCATCCCAGTGTTATTTTTCTCCAGGAAGCATTTCCAGGACGGCCACTCACTACTGGGCAAGCTCCTCCCCTCTCAAGTTATGTGCCATATGTTCATCTGGTAAGGAATGGTCTCCTGACTTACATACATAGCTCCTTGCCACATCGCCTTCTCCGTACCTCCACTGACCCTGACATGACCTTTCAGCTATTAGAGGTTCTACCTGGGAATGGAGTACTCCAACTATGTAATGTCTATTCTGCCCCAGCTAGACTCACTCTTGAGGCTCTTCCTTATCCAACAGTGCGTGGTATGGTGTATATGGGAGATTTTAATGCTCGGCATTCTGATTTGGGTGATGGTTCTGGCTCTATTAATCGTAATGGTGTTCGTCTCCTTTCATACATCTGCAAGCATCATCTGACACACTGGGACACTGGCGGTGCCACTCATTGCCGGGGAGGTACTCTGGATTACATCCTCTCGTCTGGCCTGATAGCATTTCAGGTCCAGTGCTTCTCCGTGCCAGACCTATTCTCTAATCACATTGCTCTTCGGTTTCATTATTCTCTAACTGCTGGGTCAGGTGCTTCAGCCACTCGTTTGCGTATTGCTGTGCCCCCTAAATATTGCCCGACTTACATCTTATTTATGGCCCATGTATTCCCTACATTTGACATATCATCGGCTGAACAGTTGTATTCTGATCTTGTATCTGCTACTCATGACTTTTATAGGCTATACGTCTCCCGGCCACACTTCCAGCATCGCCATACTGCCCACTCCTGAACGCTGGCTGGATGCACGTATACAAGAGGCAAAGGAGGAGGCTGAACGTGATGGCCTATTGTTTCAAGCCAACCCAACCCCTGACCTACTCCATCATTACCAGATGTCTAGGGACGCTTTAGTTGCCCTGCAGGATTGTGCTCACACTGAGTCTTGGCAGCGGTTCACGGACAACATCAACCAGCAAACAAGTGTGGCTTCTATGTGGCACCTCATCCGTCGGGTTGTTAAAAAGACACCGGCCACTGCTCGTCATCACACTCCTGCCGACTATGCCAAACAACTTGTCGATGCCTGGTCAGAACAATCTACCCCAGCCAGTCTACCCAGCCACATACAAGATGCACTCGCTTCCCGTTCTGCTATCCATCGGCTACGTCTAATGTCTGCTCTGTTACAAGATGATGACGATGATGCATAGGAGATAACTGAGGAGTTGCGCCATGCTCTCTCTCGGGGTAGAGCTTCTTCCCCTGGTGATAATGGTATTACTTATGCTGTGCTGCGCCTACTTCAACAAGTTCCTGGGAACCCTCTACTTCGATTGTACAATATTTGTCTTCGTGACGGTTGTGTACCACGAGCCTGGACCAGCAGCACAATAATATCCATCCCTAAGCCCGGCACTGCGAAGTTCAGGCCTATTTTCCTTACTTCCTGTTTCTGTAAGGTTATGGAGAGAATCTTACTCAATCGTCTCATGTACAGACTGCAAGATCGCCTTTCTCCATGGCTGTTTGGTTTCCTTCCCCAGCGGAGCACACATCACTGCCTAGTCGACCTGTACTCTCGCCTTTCCAGGGACAGTGTGGTTGCCTTCATTGACCTTCGAAGTGCCTTCGATGTTGCTAATAGAGATGTCATTTTGGATCAACTGGTTGACTTTGGGATAAAGGGAAATCTATTACGGTGGATTCGGGGCTACCTGAGTAACAGGACCTCCCGTGTGTTTTTCAGTGGTGCACTCAGTTCTTTGCGCACTTTTCATCTTGGTACGCCTCAAGGGGGTGTTCTCAGCCCATTGTTATTTAATATTCTGATGCATCGGTTGCTCACTTCTCTCCCTGACATTCCTGGAACTACAATTACGTGCTATGCTGATGATATCTGTGTTCATTCTACCTCACCAAGGGATCTCCAGCAGTTTCTTGACTCCTTCTCTGTGGCCTCCTCTCACTGTGGCATTATTGTCTCCCCAGATAAGAGCAGAATATTCACCTGCCGCCTTCCTCAAGCTCGGCCAGTGTTCACCATTGGAGGGACTGTCATTCCCATGTGTTCCCAGTACTGCTACCTGGGTGCGCCAGTCAATATTTGGCCGATTGTCCCTGCCAGACCTCAAGACCATCCCATTGTCCAGGACTTATTGGGTCGTCTCCAGCGCCGACTTACAACACTTCAATGGCTATCTAACAACTCCTCGGGCATCTCCATCCCAGTAGCCAGGACCATCTATATTGCTTTTATCCGTTCAGTTGTTGATTACCTTTCCCCTGCTTTGATTCAACTTCCTAGGGCTACTCTGGAAACTTTAGAAAAATTTCAGAATAGAACAATGAGAATAATTCTCGGCTGTCCAATGTCGACCAGGATAGTGAACATGCAGCGTGAGTTGCGTCTTCCCCCATTAATCGAGAGAATTTATTGTAATGTTACTGGCTTCACTGTCAAGTGCCTCCATTTCCCACATCTTTCACCTCATTACTCTCAGTTAGTCAGGACTTCTCTTATTAGACCAAACTCCCCTGTTCCTCCCATAATGCCTGCTGGACGTACTCTTATAAGGTCTGTTTCCTCTGTGCTCCGTGGTCTTAATATAGATATAATGGTTGCAGACGTCCCCCCAGGGCCCCCTCCATGGATGCTACCAACACCTAATGTGAGCTTTACACCTACTTCCAAGTCGAAGCTGCCTTTTCTACAGCGGCAGTTGGCTCTGGAACACATAGAAACAGTGACTTCCTCCATCACAGATCCATACTGCCTCTACACTGATGGCTCATTGCAGGTGGATGGTACAGCAGGTTGTGCTGTTTTCTCGCCTGACCTGGAGTAACCTCCAGGGGGCTGGGTTGGCCGTCGTCTCTGTAACCACTCTAGCTAAACATTGTGTGAACTGTATGCCATTCTGGATGCTGTTAGTGTTGTTTGTCAACGTGGAGTTAATGCTGCCATTTTTTGTGACTCCAAACCTGCCCTTCATTCCCTCTCTAGTGTTCAGCCCACACACTCTACTGTTATTCAGCAGATTTTATCGTTTTTGGCGTTATTGCGTCATCGTAATTTGACTGTCAAATTTTTATGGGTGCCATCCCATGTAGGTTTACGTCACAATGGTACAGTTGACAGACTCGCAAAGGAAGCCTGCCATCTGCCTCCTCGTGGTGCTGGACGTCCTCTCTCCCTGACATGTTTGCTCTCTAAAGTCTGCTCCGCCGCTCTCCTCCCTGTACGGCGACACAGGGATGCAGAGAGGCCCTTCAGCATCTCCATCACCCATTACGAGTCTGTCTGCCATCACAAATATTCCTACCGTCGTCGAGGCCTCATGGTTCGCAGGCACAATGTAGTCTCTGCTCGTTTGAGGCTTGGCTACCGGCCACCGTGGCAGGTTGCTGGGATGCAGGGTGAGCCTCCCTTCACTGAGCGTCGCTTGTGTCGAGCGCCTCGTGCTAACACTATAGAGCACTATTGCCTAGCCTGCCCCACTGTCCGACACTTGTTGCCCCAGGGCCTGCCACTTGATGTGGTTTGTCGACACCTGCTGAATTATCAGGTTCTGGAGGAACTTCTGGTGCACCACCCTCTTTTTGGTGGATTTAAGTAGGTCATGATGTAAATATTTGTCTGTGTGCTTGTGCTTCATTCTGTTGTGTTTTCGTGATGTGTGTGTGTGTGCGCATGTGTGTGTGTGTGGTCATTGGGTTCTCGTGAGTCCCGCCTACCCTTGTGTACTGTCGTCTGCCTATTGACTGACGCTACGGCGCAATGAATAAAAAAAAAAAAAAAAAAAAAGTTATATAATACCCACCCATTGAATTAAGGGTGTTCGAATCTCTACAGCCCAGAGCTCAGTGTGTTCTTTTTTATGTAACACGCACCTAGAAAAGCGCTGTCGCCTCATCCGCAGAGTCATGAACCCCACAAGCTTCACAATTGATAAATGTTGTTGTGTATGGTGTTTCGATTCACGAGTCATTAATTAAACCCCAAACTTCAAGAACCGTTTGGTGAGGCGACAGCGCTTTTGTAGGTGGGTGTACAGTAACTCGTGATACATAATTTCTGACCAGAGACGAACGGCAGGCACCACACATAGACTACCCTGCATTCGAACTCAACATTTATAGGTGTACTGGGTGGGGAAATGAACAATACCAGGCGATTCGAAGCTTTCTGCACCTCACACTCTGGTCAGAAATGATGTATCATGAGTGTACAACTCCGGACAGATCAATGGTCCACACCCCATCCATCAGCGACTTGGTTTGGGCCTAGTCGGATCTGGTAACAGTTGCATGTGGAGGGAGGGGGGATGTTAGTGGGAGAGAAGGAGAGAAATGTGGGCGGAGCTATATAGGAGGGTAACGAATGATCAGGTAGAGAGACGTGTGTCAGGAGGAATGAATGAAGCTTACACTGTGAACGGTATCGAATCACCAATATTATAAAGCAGGGTTCTTTAAACTTTTTCAGTCGTGACCCAGTTTTTACTATGACATCATTCTCGCGACCCATACAGAAAGATCTTTTACAAATTATCAGAATTATCAACCAAAGAAAATACAAGGCCAGAAACTGAAACGTAATATTTATGATTAAAAGGAATTCTAGCCAGAATTATAAACACTGCCTCACCTCCCCCTCCTCTCTCTCTTTCTCTCATTCTCTCTCAAGAAGGCTAATATTTGTGCAATGATTTTGTTTTATTTAAATTAAATATATGAATATTCGATTATAAAAATATGTTAGGTGCATTCATGTATGAACATCATATTTATTTTATTGTCACGAACATTATTATTCTATTTTATTCATGTATTTATTTTTGTGAGCCTGTGACCCAGTTTGGAGGATTTCGGGACCCGTAGTTTGAAGAATCCGGGTTTAAAGAAGTGCATACTGCATTAACGTAGGTGTATATAGGAGAGAAGAAATGTGATGATTTGAGGCGAGGGTGAGGGGGAAGAGAATAAGACAAATGAAGGTGATTAGTTGAAAAGTAATAACAAACAAATATAATTAGAATATCTGTTACATTATGTCCTTTAAATAAAGGCACTGTCTTTTGTTCACCATCGTAGTGGGATAGACTATTGAATATATATTATCCTTTGGATATTAGACAGCTATCCCTGTATTCCTTTTATCTCTTGTGCTTGCCCCGTAGGGGAGGTATTGCCTGTAATGATGTTGGCAATGCTTTAAGGGTTTTGGCACACCTTCGGCCCCCGCCACTAGCTTATATTTCTTCAACTGTCCCTCCTATCTTCCTATTTCATTCTTGCTTGCTGTCACACCTCTCTATGCATGAAACCTATAGTCCTTCAGTTTTATGAAGGCGAAATGCTGTGGCTGGGATAATAATGCGTATCTGCCAACACTTTAATTCTAAATAATTCATATATCTTTCCCCATAAATCTCTAGTTGTTTTCTAAATTTTCTACATATTGACCCCGTAGGGGGGTATTGCCTGCATTAGTGATGTGGGAAATACTTTAAGGGTTTTGGCGCCCCTTCGGCCCCAGCCACTAGCTTTTAGTTTTCAACTACCACTCTTTTCTTTCTATTTCCTTCCTTCTTGTTGTCTCGCCTCTCTATCACCGTTTTCTGGCGCTATATGACCTCGCTGTGCGGCGCCTAATATCAATCAATCAATCAACCTCTACACATTGAGAACCAAAATGCGATCTACAACATTATCTCAGCCGTAGTTTTTCGAATCATATAATTGGACTATAAGTGATAAGGGAGAAAGGCCTATGTCATTAAAACTTTTTAAGAACGAATGAGAAGGTTAAAAATATGAGAAAGAAAAGATAAACGGTAAGAAAGGAGGGAAGGGCAAGCGAGAGAGGGATAAGACAGTAGGGAGGATGTGTAAGGTTGCCAGTTACTTGAGAGATACTGTAATATATATAGCCTATGCATAAAATTAGACCAAGTTTATTGAAAACGCCATATAGCGGCGCCTATTTAAGTTTAACATCGATTATTTTTAAGGAAATGCATATTTAGAAGAAAAAATCCTGGTAAATAGCTTAATGAATTTGTTAACAAATATGATTATTAAAAAAAATAGAAAATTAAACCGTCTTCTGCCGAAAAAGAAAAAAAAAACAGCTGGGCTTGGGAGAAGGTGATAAATAGGGTGGACTACAAGCAGGAGGGATTTGATTGATATTAGGTGGCGCAACAGCGAGGTCATTTAGCAAGAGGAAAAGGTGATAGAGAGGTGTGACAGCAAGCAAGAATGAAATAGGAAGAAAGGAGGGACAGTTGAAAAAATATAAGCTAGTGGCGGGGGCCGTAGGGGGGCCAAAACCCTTAAAGTATTGCCCACATCATTACAGGCAATACCCTCCCTACGGGGCAAGCACGAGGGATAAAAGGAATACAGGGATAGCTGTCTAATATCCAAAGCATAATATATATTCAGTAGTCTATCCCACTACGATGGTGAACAAGAGACAAGTGCCTTTATATAAAGGATATAATGTAACAGCTATTCTAATTATTTTTGTTTGTTATTACTTTTCAACTATAAGAGTATGTGACATCTGGTAAAAAAAAAAAAAACATAAGCTTGTGTTTTAAGACTATCCTGCAAAATCCGCTCCGCATCCGCGAGGATATCAAGATGTGACATCCTTATCTGTATCCGCATTTTAATGTAAACAGATATCTGCATCTGCAAAATAAGTAAGTAGGATCTCCTCATACCCATCCGCGGATGCGGATATCTAAATTTTCACATCCGATATATCTTCAATTTAATATTATTCCAAGCATTCGGTTTTCCGTGAGGGATATGGAAATGATCATATTGTACAGAGGAATGGGAAATACAATTTAGCCATGAGATCATGTTGGTGGTTGAAATGGTTTGATGTTTTATTTCACTATTTTCCCAGGAATATGATGTTAGATATATAACGTAGACAACGATGTCCATTGTATGTCAGCTTGCTTTTTCATTTTGCTAATACACAGTCTTAATATTTTTTGCTTTATATGAATAACTCTGTCGTTTCGAAATACTAAACATCCTGCACTAAAAATACGGGGACTGTACTATTGCGGACAATAATTTCTTTCCACTGAGAGGTGACTATGATTGAATTGCTTTAAGGGGATACTATACATTTGGGACATTAGAGTGCCTTGATTCCTCCAAAGTATGTCAGGAAACATATCCAATGAAGAAATATAATGGTATCCTGCTGATTGGAATAGGTTGGAGGAATTAGTTGCTCCAAATTTACTACCAACAACATGGTTCTATGTACCCCCTTAATAGTCCGAGCGTTTCCTTATGCATAATATTTTTTACCTAGCTTTGAAAGATATATGATTTTTTTTTTTTTTCAAGGAATTGTCAATCAATTGCTGCTTAATTTAAATCAGATGGAGGCCACTTCCGAAATGTTGATCATTTTTAATAACATTAAGAAATAGCTGGGAACTACTTTACTATGCGGAAGGGTACTATGGACTCATGCTTAGTGAGGAAAAACATTGCGCGGCAATGGCAAGACTCAATTACATTTCTTATATATCTCATATATTTTATATGTTTTATGTGCATAGTAAAATTGTCGTGAGAGCTGATATAAAGAGTTAACAGACAGAATTATAATTAATGAATATATAATAATAATAATAATAATAAATAAATATATTAGAATATATAATTGATAGATACATAATAATAATAATAATATAATAATAATAATAATAATAATAATAATAATAATAATGATTAAACAGTATATAATAATAATAATAATAATAATAATAATAATAATAATAATAATAATAATAATAATAATAATAATAATAATAATAATAATAATAATAATAATGATAATAATAACAATAATAATAATGATAAATCAGTATATAATAATAATAATAATAATAACAATAATAATAATAATAATAATAATAATAATAATAATAATAAAAATAAAAATATAAATAATAATAATATTAATAATAATAATAGATATATTAAAATATATAATTGATAGATACATATTAATAATAATAATAATAATAATAATAATAATAATAATAATAATAATAATAATAATAATAATAATAATAATAATAATAACAATAATAATATTAATAATAATAATAGTAATAATAACAATAATAATATTAATAATAATAATAGTAATAATAAAAATAAGGATATATGATTATTCAGTATATAATAATAATAATAATAATTAATAGATATATTAGAATATATAATTGATAGATACATATTAATAATAACAATAATAATAATAATTTTTTTTTTTTTAATGCCACCACACCATCCATCGCTTTCCATACATGACCAATTTTACACACAGGTTCCTTGCCCAATCACAACAAAACATCCCGCCAAAACACTATCTCCACGCGGGAAAAATAATCCAAAATTATCCAAAAACTAAAAAAAAAAATTGATAAAACTTATTCGATGGAAAATATGGAATCAACGTTAGTACGATTTTCCGCTAACTGGGCTATTAAAGAGACTATCTGCTAGTACCAATAGATGTGGAATTTTATTGGCTATCTTTTGACATAATCAGAAATAATCTACAGCATTCGAATCAACCAAAAACATCCCCCAAAAAAGAAAAATTACCGAAACAGAATTATTATACCTACTATTAGTATAATTATTGGTATTATCTCCAGACTGGTCCATTTAACAGACTATCTACTAGTACCAATAGATGGGAAATTTCATGGGCTATGTTTTAGTACAATCTGAAGTTTTTTGAAGCACCCGAATTATCCAAAATCCACCAAAAACAAACCAAAATTTTGACTGGAACAGAATTTTCATACCTACTATTTTTAAAATTATTGCTATTATCTCCAGACTGGGCCATTAAACAGACTATCTGCTAGTACCAATAGATGCAGACGTTTATTGGCCATTTTGTTTAACAATCTGGAGTTTTGGGAAGCACTCAAATGAAAAGGATGAGTGTACTCCAGCACACTAATGGGCCATAATATATATATTATAATACTGATGTGTGTGTGTGTGTTAGTGAATATGTATTTCTTATCTATTGCGACCATATTTAGGTAAAAATTGTAAAATAAGAATGATCTGGTATGATGTTACAAAATATTATTATTAATATTTTGAAAATTAATATATTTTTCACTGTGGTTGGCAGCCATCTTGGATACTGAAAAATCCTCAATATTGTCCGTCTGGCCTCCATCGGATTTCGACTCAAGACCTCAGAAATATACAAGATCAGTCATAAAATCTTATATATGTTTTAGTGCCAGGTTCTACTTAACCATCGCTCGGACTATAATTTGTGTGCTAGTGTTTATTGTAAGTTAGAAGCTGCTTCTTGATTAATATATAAGAAAAACATACAGATAAAAACTGTCAAATGGTTACTAAAGTCACCCCTATGTGGAAAGAAAGTTTTGTCCGCAATAGTACATACGCTGGACAATTATGTGTTTTTCTCTTTTCACGTATGCACGACGGATATCATCATGAAGTAATGAGGGGAAGGACACACACCTCAGTACGTACAAAGTTTACCACAAACACCAACATCTAGTAATCGAACTTCTTTACCATTTTTTCTACAACGAATACAAAATCTGATAATTTGGTAGAAATCTGGATGTTATCGTTGAGTGAGTGATGGATGTACACATTAGAAACTTTTGTTGAGATACTGAAAATGTTGCTGACAGTTGGTTGGGGGTAAGTGTCATTGTACCAGTGTAAAAAAAAATTCTCTTCTACTATAGCTGTCTTGATATGGATAATATTCAAACCCATCATCGGGTAAAATGTTCAGACAGTCGCATATTGTTGCTTCTTCAATTTGTAACGGAAGGCATACTATAATCTGCTTATATTAGTATGTTATGACAAAATATATCTAACCCTTTATCAATCAGATAAAATAATGTATGACGTGAAGATCAAAATGCTGAAGTATATTTTTGCATGTGAAAGATTAACATTTAACATGTAATTTTTCTTTCCTGGTCGTTCCCTTTCATTTCTTTTCTAATGTATTTTTCTAGGTCAAAGGAGATTCACTTGTACAAATGCATAATTGTATTTTAAACTAAATAGTGAAATACAGAACGTTATCTTGTGATGAACTACCTCAATAGCTGTTTTCTGTCCGCTCCAATAATACCCACGTCCCTTTTAATTTAAGTCTTCTTGGAGTTATAAATATCATATTCCAATCTTAATCAACGTAAGGTGAGACCTTTTAATTTTTTTTTTCTTAACTCTTGAAATGAGATTTTATTTATTCTTATTGGCTTAACTCTAAATATTCCCCCCAAAATAACAACTGTATACAAGCTATGAGTCAAATTTATATAGATTTTGGGAAGTCTTTTGTTTTGGGTGAATTGGAAAGCCTGATTCCTCCATACTTAAGTATGAGCAAGGGATTTGTTCTGCAGCAGATTGGAAGAAACAGTTGCCCTCCAATCTGGCCCAAGCAAATGTTCCTTTTATGGTACGGTGATATGCTGTTGCCAACGAATTATCGATGTAAGTCTGGATATCATTATGAACACATACATATCAAGTAATTTTCATCCTGTAAAGAATTTTCGACTGCGATACTTGGGCTGCGATAGTGGTCTGAAATGTTGTACGTTTCAATGAAAAGGTAGCCTGCAAAACAAAGTAGACGTGTTGAAATTCATATAGCTAGTTCCGTGAAAAATAATTTTTAGAGGTTTTTAAGGGAGACTTTGATAAATTTAGGTGATCAACATTAAAACCTCAGTTCTGCAGTAACAGAGCAGGTATATTATATTTAATAGTGACTGGAGACAGAAAAGGCAGGGATGTAGCAATATTCGTTAGATATAATATAAAATGTTGAGAGAATACAGGAATCAAGTCGAAACAAGCAGAAGATTCAATAGGCAGAATTATCAAGGATGGTTGAGATAGTCTAGTATTTTTAGTATTGCAAAAACCTCAATTTTCTCTATTCTCAGGAAGATGAAAAAAAAATGCCGAAAGCCTGCGCAATGTCCTCGCCTGTGAAATAAAATGAGAAAGAGTGGCCAATATCCAGTATTCGTGCAGGATGCCTAAACTAATTGCGTTTGAAGAAGCATAAGTCATAGTAAGGGAGGAAATGAATAGAGGAAAAGCGCTTAAAGTCAGATTGTATTTACCTGTTAATAAGGGGGGGCTGATCGTATTATATAAAAAAAAAATCACACACAAAAAATGTATTTGGTAAAAAGAGATCATAATTTACACATTTATTGTGTTTTAGGTTACCTGTCTTATCCAGCAATCAGAATCTCCCTGTCATGATATGACATGGCATGTCATGTCATGTCATCATTTTTATGGCCCTAAATTCACTCCAAATTACTTCTTTTTTGTGCACAGTACAGTATCCTAGTAATCATCTAAGGAAAAGCCTTTTTGTTTTTATAATGCCCTACAACAATATAAAAATTGTAAGAAAAGACAAAAAACTTGAGTTGTTTATAATTCAAATAATTGAAGTAATTAAAATCTGCTTTCATTTTGTTAACGGTAATTGAATGAACATTATATCCACCAATTTTAATAATAATAGAACAAGATTTATATTTTTAGTGATTCTTAATTGGTAAAAAAATGGTATTTGAGTTATCATGGGTAGTATAGACAACGATCGCCAAACCACCCACGTCCATGTATCACCGGGAACTGCCAGCTCTCTCTCTCGCTCTTTTTTTTTTTTTTTTTTTTTTTTTTTTTTTTAATACAGATTGTAGAGGTTGGTTTCCTCTGCTTGAGCCTTTTGCCTGCTCGACGGGCCCAACCATCTTGCTCACCTTCCCGGCACCATTTAATTAAGGGCCCTAACTTCACCCCCGGCCCTGCTGGGGGTTGGGTGCCGGTTCGGTGAGCCTGTCTGTTGTTGTCATGGAGTCGCGGATGATGATGGTAGCGAAGGTGGGTGGTGGAAGTTTGATGGGTGATTGATGGTGGGGGAAGATGTTGATTGATTGATTGATTTTGATTTTTGATGCAACTAAGCATCTGGCGGCGCAACAGCTAAGGTCATATACCGCCCAACATAAAATTGTCATCTACATAATTAATAAAACATGAATACCCGAAAGGGATAGGCACCATGAATAAAAGACACACAAACTAAAAAGCACATTATTAATAAAAGAACCCGTCGATATTAAAAAAAAAAAAAAAATAAGTAAAACCATCTAAATACAATAAATATCATAAAATCATATTTTGTGGAGGACAGCCTCCTCCACATAGGAGAGGGTGTTCCCCCCCACACTACAAGCCTCCTCCCCGAGCACCTGGGAGAGACTGTAAGAACCGTCACCCACCCAGTACGCGGAGAGGTGCCTACAACAAAGATCCCCAAGGCTGGGACACTCTACAATAAGATGCCGTACTTTCAAAGGGACCACACAATCATCACAGTAGGGAGGGTGAGCCCTCTCCATTAAAAAGCCATGAGTCAATAATGTGTGGCCAATGCGGAGACGGACAAGAGCCGTCTCCCACCAGCAGGACAGGCCGCTGTAGTTCCACAAACCAATGTGCTGGCGGATGTCATGGAGCTTGTTAGCCCCGACGGCGTCCGATCTGTCCTGCCAGCAGGAACGAACGGTAGCATCTATGTAGAGTCGAAGGTCCACTGCAGGAACAGGATGACGCCTGGCAGGAGGCCGAGTATTGGAGACCACAGCCCTAGCCAGGGCGTCAGCCCGCTCATTCCCATCGACACCCACATGGGCTGGGACCCAACAAAAAGTGACTTTGCGGCCACGACGACACAGGAAGACAAGCCACTCAAGAATGGCCAACACCAGGAGATGGGAAGAGTTAAAATTGCACAAGGCCTTCAAGGCACTACAGGAATTGCTAAAGATAGTAAACGAAGGTTGAGGGAGAGTAAAAATCACTTGGAGGGGATGTAAAATGGCCGAGAGCTCAGCAGTAAAAATTGACATGACAGAAGGGAGCCTGCCGCTATGGCAAAAGTCAGGAAAGACAACTCCAAAGCCAACTCCAGCATCAGACTTTGACCCATCAGTGTACACAGAGAGGGACTCCCTGTGAGTGAAGGCATGTTCTAAAAAGAGGGAACGAGCCACTGGAGGAGGAAGAGATTCCTTCTTGTCTGTAAAGCAGGTGCAGGGGAAAACTTCTGGAAAAAGCCATGGAGCCACCCTGGGGACCCTCACAGGACAAATCTGGAAGTCATCAATGCCCATCTCCTCCATAGCCTTCCTGACCCGGAAGCCAAAGGGCCATGGTGTACGAGAATGTAAAAGGTAGTACTGAAACATGATATCAGATGACACCGCCAAGCAGTGAAGGGAGTCAGGAAGTCGATGTAATCGATGCCAACAACGAATTATCAAGGACTGATGACGGAGATCAAGAGGTGGCTCATTAGCGTCCACCAGGATACTGGGGATTGGGGACGACCTGAAGGCTCCTGTCGCCAGACGTACTCCAGCATGATGAACAGGGTCTAAAACTCTGAGACAGGCATCGGTGGCAGAAGAGTACACCTCACACCCATAGTCGAGTTTTGACCTAATAAGAACATGGTATAGGCGGAGGAGAATGGCCCGATCAGCCCCCCAGGATGTATGGCCCAGGACACTCACCAGGTTAAGAGCCTTGAGGCAAGAGACCTTAAGTGTACGTAAGTGGGGAACCCAAGTCAAACGTTTGTCAAAAAGGAGAACCAAAAAGCGAGTCTCCTCGACACAACTTATCCGATGACCATACATGAATTCGTCCGGATCGGGGTGGATGCCTCGGATGCAGCAGAAGTGCATAGCAACTGTCTTGGAAGGAGAAAATCGAAACCCATGAGAACCAGTCCAACATGAAACCCTGTCAAGGGCAAGCTGCATGTGCCGCTCCACCACTGACATACGGGAAGCAGCAAAACAGACTGCTAGGTCGTCAAAGTACATCGAGTTAGCTATACCGTCTCAAAGGGATGAGGCAATGGCATTAATTGCTACTGCAAACAATGTGACACTTAGGACGCTTCCCTGGGGGATGCCCTCCTCCTGTGCAAAAGATACTGAGTGGGTTGTACCAACCCTCACAGAAAAACTACGACTACTGAGAAACTCCTTAAGAAAGCGTGGAAGGCGACCCCACAGGCCATATAAATGGAGTTGCTATAGGATGCCATATTGCCATGTAGTGTCATAGGCTTTCTCTAAATCAAAGAATACACAGAGAAGGTGTTGATGTCGTGCAAAGGCCTCACATGCAGCAGCTTCCAACCTGACCAGAGCATCTGTAGTGGAACGGTGTTTACGAAAGCCAGACTGGGACGGAGACAGAAAATCACCCCGTTCCAAGAAGTATACCAGTCTGACATTCACCATCTTTTCAAGTAGTTTACAGAGACAGGAGGTCAAGGCAATTAGTCGATAATTGAGGGCAACACCAGAGTCCTTGCCCAGCTTGAGGAAAGGAAGGATGGTAGCAACCCTCCACCCAGAAGGGAAGACACCCTCCAGCCAGATTCTGTTATATAAAGCTAAAAGAAATGAGATCGCCTCCTCACCCAAGTGTTGTAACGTTGCATATGGGATGTTGTCTGGCCCAGGAGAAGTGTCGCCGCAGAGAGAGAGAGCAAAATGTAGGTCTCTCAGTGTGAATATATGGTTATAACTTTCATTCTCGTTCTCTGAGAAATCCAGGACAGTACGCTCCTTGGCTCTTAACTCATGCCTGACAGCCAGAGGTCGAGAATCACGGCTGGAGACATTTGCAAAAGCCTCTGCCATGGTATTGGCCACTGTCAAACCATCCATGATCTTAATTCCATTGACCTTTAAGTACAGGTGGAGTACTAGGAGAAAACTTCCCCGCCATCTTACGAACTCTCCTGAACAATTGGGTGAGTGGAGTTTTAGTATTAATTGAAGACACATAGGCCTTCCAAGATGCACGTCAGGCCTCTTTTAAGACTCGTCTAGCCCGGGCCCTTGCACGTCGGAAGTCCTCTAAAAGAGTTGGGTCCCCACGATTACGACGAAAGGCGAGAGAAAGCAGCTCGCTTCTCCCGCACAGCAGTGGTGCAGACTGGTGACCACCAAGGGACAGGACGTTTGGGAAAGTAGCCAGAAGTTCTAGGGATAGAGTTGAGAGCAGCAGAGTGAAGCATATTAGTAAAATATTTTACAGCCTCGTCAGAGCTACGGAAATCGGCTACATAAGATACCGAAGAAGTTAGCTCTCTAAAAAAATGCCAGTCAGCCTTCTCTAATTTCCACCTAGGAAGATGAGACTGTGGTTCATACCTGTTACCTTCTAAAAGTATAGGGAAATGGTCACTGCCATATAAATCAGGAAACACTCTCCAAGTAAAATCTAACAGAGCACTGGGTGAGCAGAGGGAAATGTCAATAGCGGTATAAGTCGCAGTAGGGCTATTAAAATGTGTCACATCTCCCGTATTTAAAACCCCTAATCCCTAATCCTCAATAAAAGAAGCCAATAAAACACCCCTGGTGTTGACCGAACTGTCACCCCACACAGGATGACGACCATTAAAATCACCCAATAAAATAAAGGGAGAGGGAAGGTCCCTTACAAGACGGTTGAGATCACTCCTCTGAACTTTAACACTGGGAGGAAGGTACAGACTGCACATAGTGTACGGGCGGTCCATAAATACCTTAACTGGAACAGCCTGGAGCGGAGTGTCAAGCTCCAGGCTCGTGCATGGAATATCTCGGCGAACTAGGATGGCAGAGCCACCATGGTGACCCTGCCCTTCAAATGAATTGGAATAAAATGCAGAGTATGATGGAGGACTGGCAGGAATGTAGTCCCCAAGAATTGTCTCTTGGAGAGAAAAACATGCAGGAGAGAAGCTAGAGAGAAGAACGTGCAGTTCCTCCCGAGAAGCACGCAAGCCACGGCAATTCCACTGAAGGACCTTGAACAGTGTTACTCTAGTACCGATTTTTGGGAAGCCTCACCGAGGAACTTCTTACTACCACCTTGACCTGAGGGTTTACTCAAACAATAAGATTTGTCTAATCCTGGGCCACTATAAGACGAACGAACCCGAGGAGTAGTACATGGGGCAGTAATTGGGACCCGTAGACGAGTCCCTGAAGCATCTGATATGTTAGAAGAAGATGAAGGTATATGAGCTGGGATATTCTTTGAAACAATTACATTGATATTGTCCTCTACAGCAGTGGTATCACTGACACAGGCAGATACATCAACATCCATAATACAGGTAGTAGAATCACTCCGCTGCTCAAGCGGAAGAGAAACTGAAACTTTTGAAGTCACAACATCCGTGGCATCCATATTAACTTCACGCCCCTCTGATGATCCCGAAGGAAGCTTGCGAGGAGGAACTTCTGTTGAATCAAGAGATTCATCAGAGCCACGAGAACGCTTCTGGTAAAATTGAGAGGAAAGTATGGATGAGTCCACAGAGATGGTTGTCTTACAAGGAGGAACATCTACAGAGTCAAGTGCCTCAGAGGAACCACGAAGGCGTCTCTGTGGCAGTTTAGGTGACTTAAGTTTCCTTTTTGGAGAGCGTGTGGCAGAGTGAACCTCTACCACATGAACGCCTTTTAGCTAATGTCTGAGAATTGTCATCAGTTGATGGGTCACCAGAATGAGTGTCTGATAAAGTTTCCAAGACAGAGAAATTATTATGTAGAGTAACGTTTGAAACGCTCTCACTAGAGCAAAAAGCAGCTGCCTCTTGAGAAGGTGCTCCAACCAATTTAGGGCGAAGGGAGGAGGCGTATATCTTCACACCACCATCCTTCTGTCACCTGAAGTTGAGTTGCCATCTGGCACTACCTATGCTAATGAATTGGGTATTAGCCAATTGGCGGATATCCTGCTCAAGGAGGTACATCTTACATTGGCGAGAACGCAGGGGTGAGCATCTCTGCAGTAAAAGCAGTAACTCTCTGACCGACACTCAGAAGTAAGATGTGAGTCAAGAGCAGAAATATTACCACACCGGGAACGGTTGTTGCAGTTCCTCCTCCCATGACCAAACTCATAACAACAGAAACAGTGTAGTGGACGCTCAACAAAAGGCTTCCACGACCAGAGAGTGACATCTCGAGGGCCTGGTCGACCACCGCTCGAGGAAGAGATTGGGGCTTTTCTATATACATATATCATTGGTTTAGTGTTGTTGGCCCCAGGAGCCAAGAGCTACTAACTACCGGGCAGATGAGGGGACCGAGCGCTGGTCGCCGTGGGTGGGGTAACTCTTCCCCCACGGGGCCACTCGTTTCAAAAAGCAGCCCCAATGGCTCGAAAGTTTGCCCACGACGGTGCTGAGACCCCCTTCCCCAACATCTCCCGGCCCAGACACCCAACCATCCAACATAGGACGGCCCCTAGAGGGCAGTCCCTCTGGAGGGCAGCACTGTTGGCCCGTATTGGCAGCCTAATTCATGGGAACCATTTAGTCTGGTCTCTCACTGGCCACCTTACTAGCATGGGAAGCCCTCTCTCCCCGAAATCGGGGCAGAGCAGGGGCCGGAGCCCCCTCTAGTCTAGCTCGCTAGGTCTCAGAGATACACAAGCCCCCCCACCACGTCAAGGCAGTTCCCGTTGGGGGGGGGGGGGTGTCTCTGAGCTCCTCCAGAGTTTGCAGGGTGGGGTTCCTTTAATGGATTTTCCTCTGCTTGTTAAATCTTCTGTTCTGC
Organism: Petrolisthes cinctipes; assembly: GCA_033782935.1. Lineage (NCBI taxonomy): Eukaryota > Metazoa > Arthropoda > Malacostraca > Decapoda > Porcellanidae > Petrolisthes > Petrolisthes cinctipes. The sequence continues at coordinate 1,640,493 of JAWQEG010000033.1, forward strand.
TCCTTGATCTCATCACAGTAAAACCAGTAATCACAGTGATGTCTGGCCTGTTTCTTCTTAGAGATTGCTTTATCTGTTGCTCCGTTGACAGCTTTTGTGAAGGCTTCGGTCTTAACATCAAGCTCATCGTCTTCGTTCCAACTGTTTGCAAATCATCCACTTATGAAAACGTCAAACTCTGTCCAGTTGGCTTTACTGAGGTTGTATCATATCGGCGTTACTCTCTTCCTCACGTGGAGACCAATGTCGATGCTGACTCTGATGGCATAGTGGTCGCTTGTGAGAGTTGGGTGAATCCACCAGGTAGTGCTGTGGGTGAGCTCTCAACAGACAAAGGTCAGATCGAGCTTGCTCCTGCTTCATGTGTCGGTTCCCCGTTATTCAGAAGTCACACTTTATCTGTTTCTTCGAGGATGGTTGCTAGATGGTATCCAGCTTGATTAAGTGACCTGGAGTTGAGAAAACTATGATGTGCATTGAAATCCCCTCCTATCAGCATAGGGCCAGGGGTACCAAAGAGTTCCGCTATGTCCAGCTCCCTTTAAGCATGTCTGTATATGAGTGGCTGAGTGTTACAACCAGTCGAGCGCCACGCCTACTTAAGCGAGATAATTGCCTTTAAAGTATAGGTAATAATGTCACGCGTAAGGTAAACACGAATAATCTGTTGACCGTTACTTCACTTCATCAACTTGATATCACCACACTATAACATATACTGTGGTATTTCAGACTTCATTAGAGGCCAAATTTTCTTAGCTTTCAACTGATATATGCCAAAAAGTGTTCAGTTCCCTATTAAGAAAGATATTACAGGTATAATAAATACGAGTACCATGGAGAAAATGTGAAAAGTTATTCTTGTACTGATATATTAGATTATAATGGAGAATTGGTAAATAATAATAAAATATACTATTTTGCTTAAGAAACTACATTGTTCAAGCATTCTATGGGTATAGTTTAGATGTAGGTACGTTACAGAATAACTTTGAAAAGTTTAAAAGACTATGATACTCTCATAATTTCCCGCGGTCTAGCCTCGGCCTTGTCGCCTTGCCGGGTGCAGGTGAGGTGGTGCCGGTCGCTGCCACACGTACGATTCAACGGTCCATCCTACTCGCCTCCCCTCTCTCCCACTCCTTCCTACCCTCCTCTGCCATCCACCCACTAAGGCTGCTGGCAAAGAACCGTTCAATCTCTAGAACCGATATTAACTAGTTGACAATGTTATAATATTATAATTGCTGTATAATGTATTATATTGCTGTATTATAATAATACAATGAGAGAGAGAGAGAGAGAGAGTGTGTGTGTGTGTGTGTGTGTGTGTGCAAAGATGTTTACATACTACATACTCTTCACATTTGACTACTCACTCGAAAAAAAAAAAGGTGATGCAGTGTAAGCATCTCTCTGGTGTGTAGCCTATAATACACAGGAATAAAGCTTGTATTTTCACGTTGCTGTAATCTCCGTAGCAAAAGAACAAGAGATACAGCATTACAAAAAATTGGAGCACAGGCTAAGGGTAAGCAAGTCTCATTTAAAATAATTTTAGTCTTACTTAATTGAATGTGATTTGCTCATCATTGCATTCTTTGTTGTTTGTCTGCTCCTGTGTAACGTCCCATGGTGAGTAAATTAATCACAAGACTCTCCACTCCCTGCAACACATAAGATATTCCTCTGATTGCCTCCATGTCCACCCCAAATAATTATAATATTGGATGCAAAATCAATGATCAGTATAACATGAACACTTCATTAATATAAAAATAAATACCATGCCGTACTGTAAATTAAATGATTTACATCAATAACAACCTGCATCTGTACTACTAAAATAACTTGAAATAATCAGGTTGCTGCACCTTTCGCCCCTTCTCTATGGACACCACAATAAAGCCATTTATAACCCAGTCATTATTGTAATGTTTTCCCGCTCTGCCCGCCAATCCTCCCACCTCATGCTTCAATACAATACCACTCCACCACCCTGTGTTGGTATGTGTCCTGTTATGTGTGTGTGTATGTGTGTTATAATATTTCCTTCTGTGTTTTGGTATGTGTCGTGTACACTACACGTATTGTCTACTCTGTTTGTCCTGTAATACAGCTTTCTATTTTCTCTTCTGTCCTAGCCCATATCCTAAGCAGATAATGGCGGTGGGGGTTCAGTCTCTCTCTCTCTCTCATTTTTCCCTTCATTCTTTCCCGCCACCCTACCCTGTTTTACTTCTCTCTACTGCATTCCAAACCATACGTACAACCTTTCCCTCCCTTCCCACTGTCCCACCTTGTCCCCTGTCCTTCTCACCTACCCTATCTTTCCCTATCTGTCTACTGTCCCAACTTGTCCCCTGTCCTTCTCACCTACCCTACCTTTCCCTGTCTGCCTACTGTCCCACCTTGTCCCCTGTCCTTTCCACCTACCCTACCTTTCCCTGTATGTCTACTGTCCCAACTTGTCCCCTGTCCTTCCCACCTACCCTACCTTTCCCTGTCTGCCTACTGTCCCACCTTGTCCCCTGTCCTTTCCACCTACCCTACCTTTCCCTGTATGTCTACTGTCCCAACTTGTCCCCTGTCCTTCCCACCTACCCTACATTTCCCTGTCTGCCTACTGTCCCAACTTGTCGCCTGTCCTTTCCACCTACCCTACCTTTCCCTGTCTGTCTACTGTCTCACCTTGTCCCCTGTCCTTCTCACCTACCCTACCTTTCCCTGTCTGTCTACTGTCCCAACTTGTCCACTGTCCTTTCCATCACCCTGTCCTTCTCACCTACCCTACCTTTCCCTGTCTGTCTACTGTCCCACCTTGTCCCCTGTCCTTTCCATCACCCTGTCCTTCCCACCTACCCTACCTTTCCCTGTCTGTCTACTGTCTCACCTTGTCCCCTGTCCTTTCCATCACCCTGTCTTTCCCACCTACCCTACCTTTCCCTGTCTGCCTACTGTCCCAACTTGTCGCCTGTCCTTTCCACCTACCCTACCTTTCCCTGTCTGTCTACTGTCTCACCTTGTCCCCTGTCCTTCTCACCTACCCTACCTTTCCCTGTCTGTCTACTGTCTCACCTTGTCCCCTGTCCTTTCCATCACCCTGTCCTTCCCACCTACCCTACCTTTCCCTGTCTGTCTACTGTCCCACCTTGTCCCCTGTCCTTCCCACCTACCCTACCTTTCCCTGTCTGTCTACTGTCTCACCTTGTCCCCTGTCCTTTCCATCACCCTGTCCTTCCCACCTACCCTACCTTTCCCTGTCTGTCTACTGTCCCACCTTGTCCCCTGTCCTTTCCATCACCCTGTCCTTCCCACCTACCCTACCTTTCCCTGTCTGTCTACTGTCTCACCTTGTCCCCTGTCCTTTCCATCACCCTGTCCTCCCAACTGTCCACTATTCATTACCCTGTCCCACCGTGACATATCCTTCCCACCACATACATCACAGATGTATGTGTGTTTCCTTCTGTGTTTTGTTATGTGTCCTGTTGTGTGTGTTTGTGTTTGTGTGTGTGTCCTGTGTTTTGTTATGTGTCCTGTTCTATCTATCTATCTATAGCTCCGACGCCTCGTTCCCTCCGGGAACTCTCACCAATAGGGTGGCCACGGCAGAAGAGTCTCCAGTTTACCCTGTTCCCGCACTCCCTCCTCACTTGCTCCATCCCCCCTTCCTCCCTCACACTTCTCTCTCTCTCTCTCTCTCTCTCTCTCTCTCTCTCTCTCTCTCTCTCTCTCTCTCACACATACTCTTCCACTCTGTTCTGCCATCTAACCGGAGGTCTGCCTCTCACACCAGGTCCCACAACTTCACTTCCATACACCTTCTTTACAGACTCCACACTTTACATTCTCTCCACATGTCCAAACCACCTCAGTGTATTACGCTTCACTCTCTCAACCACTCCACATTCAATACCAACTGCCTTCTCACTCATACCACACCTCTCATACATATACACTCTCATTACTTTCTCCATCCCACCTAGTAAGTCCACATGCTCCTCTCAGATAACTCATTTCCACTGCACCTATTCTAGACTGATGAGCCCTACTCCATGTCCATGTCTCTGACGCATATGTCAGTGTTGGCAGGAATATACTATTTCTCAGTCCCTTTTTCACTTCCATACTCACACTTCTACCCTTCATAATCCTTCCCAGTGATATTATGAACTACCTGCCCCTCACTGCTCTCTCCCTGATTTCTCCTTCCATGTTTACACAGAACTGTTCCCAGTTACTTGAATTCCCTCACCTCCTCCATCCTCTCACCCCCTAAAGTTATCTCACATTCAGTCCCAGTTGGTACAGCCACTCTATAGGGTGTAGCAAAGTCAATTACTTCTGTTTTGGTCCTCTCAAATACCATCACCTTACTCTTACCAACATTCACCTCCAGTTTTCTTTGCTTACACACGGACTGAAACTTATCCACCACCCTCTGTAACTCCCTTTCACTCTCGGCCAGCAGCACAGTGTCAAATAAGCTTGTAACCAAGGACCAATCTACTCCATTCAACCTCAGTTTCGCACCCAGGCCCTCCACCTTTGCCTTCATCTCTCTCATGCACCCATCCATAAAGATATTGAACAACTATGGCGACATGACACACCCCTGCCTCAATCCTACACTGATATCAAAGTTCTCACTCAAATCACCCTCAACTCTCACACAAGCTTTTGCCTCTCTATAGAAAGCCTCAATCCCCTCCAGCAAGAGCCCACCAACACCGTAAATCCTTAATACATCTGTCATAGCTCTCCTATCAACCCTATCGTATGCCTTCTCCAAATCTATGAAGGCAGCATACAACTTCCTACCCTTCCCAATATATTTCTCCACTGTTGATTTTATTGCAAAGATCTGGTTCACACATCCTCTACCCTTTCTGAACCCTCCCTGCTCCTCACTGACTTTATTCCCAGTTACTTCTATCAGTCTCTCAGTAAGAACCTTCCCATACACCTTCCCCAGTACATTAAGAAGGCTTATTCCCCTATAGCTACCACACTCATCCTTACTCTCTTTCCCCTTGTACAGAGGCACAATTATGACTCTCCTTCAGTTCTCTGGCACCTCTCCCTGTCTCCAAGCCAATATGCATATAAGCAGCATCTACTCCACCACTTCCTCCCCCCCCACACCTCAGCATCTCTCCAGTTATTTCATCCACCCCCGGTGCCTTTCCTATCTTCAACTTTCCTATTGCTTTCCTGACCTCTTCCCTTCCTAATTCTCCCTGTACATCCTGTCGTCTACCTCATGCCTCCATCACCATGCATGTCACCACTGCCTCCCCTCCCGTCCCCCCATTCATCAACCGATCAAAATGCCTATTCCACACTTCTTTCACTTCCTCACTTCTACTCACAGTAACTCCATCCTCTCTCTTCATTCTCACGCTACCAGAATTTCCTTCTCCTCTTTCTCTTTTCACCTCCTTCCAGAATAATTTCTTGTTTTCTCTAAACTTCTCACTCAGTTTTCTCCCAAACTCCTCATCCACTCTCCTTTTGCTCTCACTCACCGTCCTCTTCACTTTCCTCTTACACTCATTGTATTCTCTCTTTCACCTCCTCTGGCACATTTCTCTGCAGGGTTCTCCTAAAAGCCTTCTTATTCTCTACAGCATCCTTCACTTCTTCAGATCACCATGCACTCCCTTTCTTCCCCCTTTTGTCCTTTGTACCCAACCACTTCTGCTGCTGTCTTACACACTAAAGTTTTGAATGTTTCATACACATCATTCACTCCCACTCCCTCCCCTATCCCCATCCTTGCATCCCCCAGCACCTCACCCACCCTCCTCTTATATTCCTCCCTATATTCTGCTTCATCTAATTTCCCACTAGCCACCTCCCTCTTTTTCCTCACCCCTTCATCCCTCCTACCATATTCCCACTTAGCACTAACCCTCATCCTTACCAACAACACAAAATGGTCGGAGCATTGGATAATTTATCTCACCACTTTTGCATCGACCCTGTGATCTTGTATGAAGCTTGGAGGCTTGTGATTCCTCCTGACTATGCCACGAAACACGCTCTTTCAATATGGGTGATGTTTCGTGGCAAAATTTGAAGGACTCGCAAACCTCCAATTTTCTGACTACATCACAGGGTCCCTTAACCTTTCATCCACTGCCACAAAATAATCAATCAAGCTCTTCTGCTCTCCTCTCTCATCCCTTCTCTTTCGTGTATACCTGTGGATCATCTTGTGCTGAAAGAAGGTGTTTGCCAAGAACAATCCCCTCTCAGCACAGACATCCACCCTTCTCATTTACTCCTATTCCCCATTTACCCACAATACTTCCCACTTCCTCGCTTCCATACATATCTCCCATCATCACCACTCTCCTTCCATTATCAATCTTTCTCAGACACGCATTCAATTTCTCCCAAAACACACTCATCCTCTCTCTCTCCGTCCTACTCTTTTAATCCTCTGGTGCATATGCACACACCCACACATATTTCACCATCCCAATCGTTCCCGTCATCCATACAATCCTCGACCCATGTCCATCCACTCCCTTCCACACCAACCCATCCTCCCCCTACCCTTACCTTCCCTTCTTACCAACCCATCCTCCACCTACCCCAACCATCCCTCCTTACCAACCTATCCTCCTCCTACTTTGTATACTCCCACCAACCCTTTGTGAGTTCCCTATCCTCCCTTCTTACCAACCCATCCTCCTCCTCCCTCCACCCCTACACATACTCTCTCTCTCTCAGTGAGTGTGTGTCTGTCTGACTGACTCGAGTGAGTCGAGTCACTGCCTAGTGCCTACCGCCCTACCCGTGCAATTTGTGAGTTCCCAATTATTAAGTTTAATTAATTATGTATCTTATTCGATGTATTGTCATAATTTTACTAAGAAATATCGAAGTAATAACACTTCCCTTATCATACAGTGAAACACATAGTATAAGCATAAATTATTTAGACATCTTTTAAACGCAGTACGAGAGTTTGGGCTGGTCCGACCGGGCCGGTGGGCATCGTTATCGTTTCCTCTCTTTTTAATTATCTTTTTTCCACGATTTGTGATAACTAAATGGATTTACAAGTTTGTTTTTGCAATAAAAATGTACAATAATGTTTTTATGCTACATAGCAAGTGTTCCTAACGGCTAATAAAATAATCACGTAGAGCACGAAGTAAATAATATTAATTCGCGAGCAGTGGCAACATCTTTGTTTCAGCTGACTGACTTGTCGACTGCCTGCATTTGTCACTCGCCGACACTCGGTTGTATTTCAGACATTCTAGAGATGTCTATATGCAAGCTAAAATGATATCCATTTGTTCATTAGATAGAAGAGGAATTGTAGAAGTAATTCCTATTAATAACTCAATTTTAGGGTAGTTGGTGCTTGACTGGTTGTAACAGTTAGGGCTACATATATTGTATACAGTTTTGGCCATGGTGCCGGCGTGTATCTTGGTTGCCTGAACTTCCACTCCTTCTCCGCAGTCTATTGGATTGTTTATACGATTCTGGGGGATGCTATTTCTTACATATGTTGTGAGCCCTGTTTTTCCCTCCCCATTTGGCAGCGAGTATGAGGTAAAACCAGCAATCTTAGGGGTGTTGTCGACTTTGTAGGAGTTTCCTGCAGTAGGACAACATAGATATTTTCTTTAACAACAGATTCCTTCAGCATGTTTAAGTTGGTCCGTAGACCTCTTATATTCCATTGGAGTAACCTTATCATTGTGAGGTTACTTCAATATCCGTTTCAGTGTCATCCGAAAAGTGAAGGTCTCCCCCTTTTTTCAATAGGGATGGCTGCTCTTTCTGTGCTGGTGAGCCCATGTTTGTCAGGTTGAGTTTCCTCCTGGGCAGGTTTGACGGGCTTCCTATTCATCTGAGTTTCGCTGATGGCAGCTTCAATTGCCACAGTGTCTTCCACAACACCAAGAATGGCTAGTACTGCCCTCACTATCTCGAACAGTGAGTTCGTGCCAGGCTCTGGTGCCGGTTCCACTGGTGCTGGAAGGCTGCATACCTTGGGTTTTGGTTTGTTGACTGGCCTATTTATTTTCCTGTCTGCCACACGCTTCACTGTCTCTTGTTGGGTTCTTTGTGGTGGTGGTGGTGGTGGGGCATCTTCTCTTGTGCTTGTAGTACTGTCCGTACTGTAGGTAGTGGGGGGAAGTCACTATCCTGCAGATCTGGTGGGCCTTGCTGCTATTTTTGCACCTGCTCTTTTGGAACAGATGGGCCGTGTTGCCTTTCCTGCTCCTGTAGGACAGGTGGTGCTTGCTGCAGCTTCTGTTTCCACTCTTGCTGGGGCTGCCGTCGCTGCACACCAGTCCACAGCCGGTCTAGCCACAGTGGAGGGTTTCATTCCCTGCTGTGTTCTAGGTAATGCCTGTTTTATCATGGAGATCTTGGCCTCACACCTGCGGATCCAAGCATGATGCTATTTCCCACAGTTGGAACATTTAGCGGTGGTTGTCCATCCAGCCTTGTGTTCCTGAATACAGACCATAGAGTCGTGGTTTCCACTGCATATTCCACATTTGGCAGGGGTTTTGCATGCGGCCTGGAAGTGTCCAAATTTTTGGCACCTGAAACACCTAATGGGTTTAGGTACGTGTTTCCTGACCACATAGGTGCCAAAGGGCCCCAACTCGAGTAAATGTGGGGGTGGACCTAGGTAGGTGATGAGAACCTGCCGAGTTATTGTCTTCTCCCTACTCTTGCATCTCACTGCGTTTTTCACGCCAGGGTGATTTAGCATAACCTCGATATTCTGGTTAATTGAGTATCCTTGCATTATACCTTTAATTTCCTTCTGTGCTGGCAAGAGTTCCTTGAGAGTTAATCCCCTCACCCAATGGTTCCTCAGTATGGCTACATGGTTTGCATTCCATGGTTTTAGCACATACTCACCTTTTGCATTTGCCCAGGCATTCAGACGTAGCTCTGGGTGGGCCCTCTCGAGTGCTATAATCGCCTGACACTGACTTTTGTATCTGTGATTAATTATAGCAAACTTTACCTTGTCTTTCTGGGTCGGTTTGGTTTCATCCCTATCCCACTTTTTTCTACGTCTCTGGACAGTCCATCCATCGCCGTCCTCTTGTCTGGTACCTTCTGCCTCCTTGTCTGCTTCCATCTGCAGTAGTTGGGATGGTGGCCCTGGGTCGTCTACCTCACACTCCTCCCGTCGTGAGGGGTTTTGGTATCCTCCTCCTCTTGTTGTGGGGTGGCCTCATCTTTCCTTCCTCTGGGCATCCAGGGCATTCGAACTACCCTTCTCCCTCTTGCCGGCCATCTCCCTCAATACTTGTGGAAGATCCTGCCTCTAACAAGATGGGAATCCTAAGGCCTTATCTCGGCCTCCTACCAGGGCTTATCTCGGCAACCTGCCAGGCCGTATCTCGGCCTCCTGCCAGGCCTTATCCCGGCCTCCTGCCAGGCTTAATCTCGGCCTCCTGCCAGGCCTTATTTCGGTCTCCTGTCAAGCCTTATCTCAGCCTCCTGTCAGGCCTTATCTCGGCCTCCTGTCAGGTCATATCTCGGTCTCCTGTCAGGCCTATTCTCGGCCTCCTGTCAGGTCTTATCTCAGCCTCCTGCCAGGCATTATCTCGGCCTCTTGTCAGGTCTTATCTCGGTCTCCTGTCATGCTGTCCCTCCGCTGGTGCCTAACCAGCCCTACTACTGTACCGGTTATGGTAAGCCCGGTATTACATAACTAATATTCCGTTCTGCCCCGGTAAGGCTTCTGGCACAATCACCAGTATTGCAGGGTTCGACGGGTGCACCTTCGTGGAGTCGGATGCGCGTAATACGCTCTGACCATAGCGCTACACCTCCACCAGGTTAACTCCCCCAAAGGGAACCACCTTGACGTGGTGGGGGAGCTTGCGTGTCTCTGAGACCTGGCAAGCTAGACTAGAGGGGGTTCCAGCCTCTGCTCTGTCCCGATTTCGGGGAGAGAAGGCTTCCCATCCTAGTAACGTCGCCAGTAAACGACCAGACTAAATGGTTCCCATGCAATAGGCTGCCAGTACAAGCAAACAGTGCTACCCTCCAGAGGAACCACCCTCTAGGGGCCGTCCTATGTTGGATGGTTGGATGTCTTGGCCGGGAGATGTTGGGGAAGGGGGTCTCAGCACCATCGTGGGCAAACTTTCGAGACACTGGGGCTGCTTTTTAAAACGAGTGACCCCGTGAGAGAAAAGGTACCCCACCCACGGCGACCAGCCCTCGGTCCCCTCATCTGCCCGGTAGGTAGTAGTTTTTGGCTCCTGGGGTCAATATAGCAAAATCAATGATATATGGATAACGAAAAGCCCAAATCTCTTCCTCGAGCGGTGGTCGACCAGGCCCTCGGGGTGTCACTCTCTGGTCGTGGTGGTATGCAGAAGGCCGCAAAAAAGAGTAGACCAAGCAGTTCAGGTGTTGTGTCGTCGAACCCTGTTAGCGGTTTGGACACGTTAATGTTAACGAATGTACTTGCATCCCTATCCTATGGCGCTATCCACTCTATTCTTAAGTGTTTTGGAGTGGTTATCACTTTCAATATTACTTCCAATACAAATGCTGCTGTCAAAGCAGCCTTTGTGGCAACAGATTCTCTGATTGAGGGGGATACTAACTGCAAAGCTCAGATGATGTGGTCCATAAATGTGGTTGACAATGAAAATGACTACTGCCCTAACATCTTTGATGAGTCTGTAGAGCATGTTCCTAAGGAGCGTCGGGTTCCTACACCCTTTTTTGGTTGTGGCTTACTACAGGGAGGGACATGGTAACCTTATCCATGCTTCCCAGTATCTGGAGAAAGAAATTGGATTACTACCAATGGGCCACATAATAAAATACAGTAAATACGTTTCAATCAGTGCCAAAGACCTTACATAGGCCCTGATACTCCTCAATCAGTCGTGTCCTTTTGATGGCATGTTTGAATCCATCAAACCACATCGAACATTTAATTATAGCAAGGGGCGTATATAGAATGAGGACCTGTATGAATTCTCAGAAGAGGATAATCTCGCTATGAGCCCAGATAGTGTCCAAAGAATATCAAAGATGAAAGGCAGTACAAATATGATCATCCTCACTTTCTATGGCTTGCATATCCCAGATCGCATTAACATTAACCCTACTTCTTTTGAGGTGAAGCCTTTTGTTGACCATCCTTTGCAGTGTTTCTGTTGTTATGAGTTTCGTCATGGGAGGAGGAACTGCAACAACCGTTCCCGGTGTGGTAATTGTTCTGCTCTTAACTCGCAACTAACATCAGAGTGTCAGTCAGAGAGTTACTGCTTTTGCTGCAGGGATGCTCACCCCTTACTTTCTTGCCAATGTAAGATGTACCTGCTTGAGCAAGATATCCTCCACTTGGCTAACACCCAATTCATCAGTATTGTTAGTGCCAGACGGCAACTCAACTTCAGGCGACAAAAGGACGGTGGTGTTAAGACATACGCCTCCTCCCTTTGCCCTCCAGTAAAGGGAACCGCCTTGACGTGGTGGGGGGGCTTGCGTGTCTCTGAGACCTGGCGAGCTAGACTAGAGGGGGCTCCAGCCCCTGCTCTGCCCCGATTTCGGGGAGAGAGGGCTTCCCATGCTAGTAAGGTCGCCAGTGAGAGATCAGACTAAATGGTTCCCATGCATAAGGCTGCCAGTACGGGCCAACAGTGCTGCCCTCCAGAGGAACTACCCTCTAGGGGCCGTCCTATGTTGGATGGTTGGGTGTCTGGGCCGGGAGATGTAAGGGAAAGGGGTCTCAGCACCGTCGTGGGCAAACTTTCGAGCCATTGGGGCTACTTTTAAAAACGAGTGGCCCTGTGGGGGAAAAGGTACCCCGCCCACGGCATCCAGTGCTCGGTCCCCTCATCTGCCCGGTAGGTAGTAGCTCTTGGCTCCTGGGGCCAACAACATTAAATCAATGATATATGGATATATAAAAGCCCCAATTTATTCCTCAAGCGGTGATCGACCAGGCCCTCGAGATGTCACTCTCTGGTCGTTGTAGTATGTAGAGAGCTGCAAATAAGAGTAGACCTAGCAGGTCGGGTGTTGTGTCGACGAACCCTGTTAGCGATTTTGACACGTTAATGTTATCGAATGTACTTGCATCCCTTTCCTATGGTGCTATTCACTCCATTTTTAAGTGTTTTGGAGTAGTTCTTCGTATCAGAATCACATGTGACAGTGATTGTAGGTCTAATCAGTGCTATATTACTTTCAATACAAATGCTGCTGCCAAAGCAGCATTTGAGGCAAAAGATTCTCTGACTGTGGGGGATACTCACTGTAAAGTTCGGATGATGAGGTCCACCAATGTAGTTGACAGTGAAAATGACTACTGCCCTAACATCTTTGATGACTCGGTAGAGCATCTCCCAAAGGAACGTTGTGGCTTACTACAGGGAAGGACGTGGTAACCTTATCCATGCTTCCCGGTATCTGGAGAAAGAAATTGGGTTATTACCAATGGGCCACATAAAGAAATATGGTAAGGGCGTTTTAATCTGAGCCAAAGGAAGATCTTACACAAGAGGCCATGATGCTCCTCAATCCTCCCTGTCCTTCTGATAGCATGTTTGAATCTATTATACCACATCGAACATTTAATTATAGCAAGGGGCGTATATATAATAAGAACCTGTATGAATTCTCAGAAGAGGACATTCTCGCTATGTGCCCAGACAGTGTCCAACGAGTAACAAAGATTAAAGGCAATAAAAATATGATTATCCTCACTTTCTATGGCTCTCATATCCCAGATCGCATTAACATTAACCCCACCTCTTTTGAGGTGAAGCCTTTTGTTGAGCGTCCCCTACACTGTTTCTGTTGTTATACTGCAGAGATGCTCACCCCTTGCGTTCTTGCCAATGTAAGATGTACCTCCTTGAGCAGGATATCCTCCACTTGGCTAATACCCAATTCATTAGCATTGGTAGTGCCATACGGCAACTCAACTTCAGGTGACAGAAGGATGGTCGTGAGAAGACATATGACTCCTCCCTTCACCTTAAATCGGTTGCAGCTCCCTCTCAACCCTCTCAGGAAGCAACTGCTTTACGCTCTAGTGAGAGCGTTTCTAAGGTTACACTACATAATAACTTCTCTGTCTTGGAAACTTTATCAGACACTCATTCTGGTGACCCTTTAACTGATGACAATTCTCAGACTTTAGCTAAAGGTGTCCATGTGGTAAAGGTTCACGCTGCCACACACTCTCCAAAAAGGAAACTTAAGTCACCTAAACTGCCACAGAGACGCCTTCGTGGTTCCTCTGAGGCACTTGACTCTATAGATGTTCCTCCTTGTAAGGCAACCATCTCTGTGGACTCTTCCATAGTTTCTTCTCAATTTCACAAGAAGCGTTCTCGTGGCTCTGATGAATCTCTTGATTCAACAGAAATTCCTCCTAGCAAGCTTCCTTCTGGATCATCATAGGGGCGTGAAGTTAATGTGGATGCCACGGATGTTGTGACTTCAAAAGAATCAGTTTCTCTTCCGCTTGTGCAGTGGAGTGATTCTACCACCTGTAATATGGATGTTGATGTATCTGCCTGTGGCAATGATACCCCTGTTGTACAGGACAATACCAATGTAATTGTGTCAAAGAGTATCCCACCTCATGTACCTTCATCTTCTTCTAACATATCAGATGCTTCAGGGACTCGTCTACGGGTCCCAATTACTGCCCCATGTACTACTCCTCGGGTTCGCTCTTCTTCTAGTGACCCAGGATTAGACAAATCTTATCGTTTGAGTAAACCCTCAGGTCGAGGTGGTAGTGGGAAATACTCTGTGAGGCTTCCAAAAAATCAGTACTAAAGTAACACTGTTCAAGGTCCTTCTGTGGAATTGCCGTGGCTTGCGTGCTTCTTGGGTGGAACTGCGCATTCTTCTCTCTAGCTTCTCTCCTGCATGTGCTTCTCTCCAAGAGACAATGCTTGGGGACTACATTCCTGCCAGTCCTCCAGCATACTTTGCATTTTATTCCAATTCATTTGAAGGGCAGGGTCACCATTGTGGCTCTGCCATCCTAGTTCGCTGAGATATTCCATGCACAAGCCTGGAGTTTGACACTCAGCTCCAGGCTGTTGCAGTTAAGGTTTTTATGGACCACCCGTACACTGTGTACAGTCTATACCTTCCTCCCAGTGTTACAGTTGAGAGGGGTGATCTCAACCGTCTTGTACGGGACCTTCCCTCTCCCTTTATTTTATTGAGTGATTATAATGGTCGTCATCCTCTGTGGGGTGACAGTTAGATCAATCCCAGGGGTGTTTTATTGGCTTCTTTTTTTGAGGATGAGGGATTAAGGGTTTTAAATACGGGAGATGTGACACATTTTAATAGCCCTACTGGGACTTTTACCGCCATTGACAGTTTTTTTAGAGAGCTAACTTTTTCGGTCTCTTCTGTAGCCGATTTTGGTAGCTCTGACGAGGCTGTAACATATTTCACTGATATGTTCCACTCTGCTGCTCTCAACTCTATCCCAAAAACTTCTGGCTACTTTCTCAAACGTCCTGTCCCTTGGTGTCACCAGTCTGCACCACTGCTGTGCAGAAAAAGCTCGCTGCTTTCTCTTGCCTTCGTCGCAATCGTGGGGACCCAACTCTTTTAGAGGACTTCCGACGGGCAAGGGCTTGGGCGAGTTCTAAAAGAGGCACGACGTGCATCTTGGAAGGCCTATGTGTCTTCAATTAATACTAAAACTCCACTCACCCAAGTGTTTAGGAGAGTCCGTAAGATGGCGGGGAAGTTTTCTCCTAGTTCTCTACCTGTACTTAAGGTCAATGGAATTAAGATCATGGATGGTTTGACAGTAGCCTATACCATTACGGAGGCTTTTGCAAGAGTCTCCAGCCGTGACTCTCGACCTCTGGCTGTCAGGCATGAGTTAAGAGCCAAGGAGCGCACTGTACTGAATTTCTCAGGGAACGAGAATGAAAGTTATAACCATATATTCACCTTGAGAGACCTGCATTCTGCTCTCTCTCTCTGTGGCGACACTTCTCCTGGGCCAGACAACATCCCATATGCAATGCTGCGACACTTGGGTATGATGGCGATCTCATTTCTTTTAGCTTTATATAACAGAATCTGGCTGGAGGGTGTCTCAATTACCGACCAATTGCCTTGACCTCCTGTCTCTGTAAACTATTTGAGAAGATGGTGGATGTCAGACTGGTATACTTCTTGGAACGGGGTGATTTTCTGTCTCCGTCCCAGTCTGGCTTTCGTGAACACCGTTCCACTACAGATGCTCTGGTCAGGTTGGAAGCTGCTTGATGTGAGGCCATTGCACGACATCAACACCTTGTCTGTGTATTCTTTGATTTAGAGAATGCATATGACACTACATGGCAATATGGCATCCTGCAGCAACTCCATTTATATGGCCTGCGGGGTCGCCTGTAATGCTTTCTTAAGTAGTTCCTCAGTGGCCGCAGTTTTTCTGTGAGGGTTGGTACAAGCTTGCTCTTGACAGGGTGTCACATTGGGCTGGTTTTCATGGGTTTCTAATTTCTCCTTGCTATGCACTTCTGCCGCATCCGAGGCATCCACCCCGATCCGGACTTATACATGTATGGTCATCAGATACGTTGTGTCGAGGAGACTCGCTTTTTGGGTCTCCTTTTTGACAAACGTTTGACTTGGGTTCCACACTTACATTCACTTAAGGTCTCTTGCCTCAAGGCTCTTAACCTGTTGAGGGTCCTAGGCCATACGTCCTGGGGGGCTGATCGGGCCACCCTCCTCTGCTTATACCATGTTCTTATTAGGTTAAAGCTCAACTATGGGTGTGAGGTGTACTCCTCAACTATGGATGCCCGCCTCAGAGTTTTAGACCTGGCTCATCATGCTGGAGTACAGCATCCCTCATCCCCAGTCTCCTGGAGGATGCTAATGAGCCACTTCTTTAACTCAGTCGCCAGTCCTTGATGGTTCGTTGTTGGCATCGATTACATCGACTTCCTGACTCCCTTCCCTGCTTGGTGGTGTCATCTGATATCATGTCTCAGTACTACCTTTTACATCCTCGCATACCTTTTGCTTCCGGGTCAGAAAGGGTATGGAGGAGATGGGCATTGATGACTTCCAGATTTGTCCTGTTCGGGTCCCCAGGGTGGCTCCATAGCTTCGTCCAGAAGTTTTCCCTTGAACCTGCATTTCAGACAAGAAGGAATCTCTTCCTCCTCCAGTGGCTCGTTCCCTCTTTTTAAAACATGCCTCCTCTCACAGGGAGTCCCTCCCTGTGTACACTGATGGTTCAAAATCTAATTCTGGAGTTGGTTTTGGAGTTGTCTTTCCTGACTTTTGCAGAGGTGGCAGGGTTCCTTCTGTTACTTCAATTTTTACTGCCGAGCTCTCAGCCATTTTATATGCCTTGCAGGTCTTATACAATTTTAACTCTTCCCGTCCCCTGCTGTTGGCTATTCTCGAGTGGCATGTCCTCCTAGGTCGTTGTGACCGCAAAATCACATTTTGTTGAGTCCTGGCCCATGTGGGTGTCAGTGGGAATGAGCTGGTTGACGCCCTGGCTGCGTTCTTCAATTCTCGGCCTCCTGCCGGGCGTCATCCCGTTCCTGCATTGGACCTTCGCCCCTACATAGACACTGCCGTTCATTCCTGCTGGCAGGACAGATGGGACACCATCGGGGATAACAAGCTCAGCAGCATCCGCCAGCGCCTTGGTTTGTGGAGCCACATCTGCCAGTCTCGCCGGCGGGAGACAGCTCTTGTCCGTCTCCGCACTGGCCACACATTACTGACTCATGGCTTTTTAATGGAGAGCTATCCCCCTCCCTGCTGTGATGATTGTCTGGTCCTTCTGACAGTGCGGAATCTTATTGTCGAGTGTCCCAGCCTTGGAGACCTTAGTCGTATGCACCTCTCTGAGTACCAGGTTGGTGATGGTTCTTACAGTCTCTCCCAGGTTCTCGAAAAGGAGGCTTGTAGTGTGGGAGGAAACACCCTCTCCTATATGGAGGAGGCTGGCCTCCTTCACAAATTGTGATTTTATTATATTTATGGTTTTTAGATGGTTTGATGATTTTTTTTATTTTGATTCTTTTATAAATGTTACCTAAGTTGACGGGTTCTTTAACTAAAAATGTGGTTTTTAGTTTGTGTGTCTTTTTAATCATGCTACCTCTCCCTTTCGGGTTAATGAAGTCTATTTAATGTATGTTCATGTTTTATTAATTATGTAGATGACAATTTTATGTTGGGCGGTATATGACAAAAAGCTGTTGTGCCGCCAGATGCCTAGTTGTATCAAGGAATCAATCAATTAATCAATCCACCACGTTAACAATTCCCAGGACAAGTGGCAGCTGTTCCGAAAGAGCCGCTTCACCAATGCGAGCGTTGAAGAAAGTTTAAGACGAAAAAGAGTATTGCAAATCGACACTCACAAAACAGAATATTGTCAGGCACTCCAGCCGTACAGGGGTGAAGCCAGCGTTGTCCTGTCACAGTGAGGATGACCCAACAACAAACTGAATTGTATGTGTACTGCAACTATGTCACAAACGTACTCTCTTTAGCTATGGGCAGAGGCAGGGAAGAGTTTCCCAACTTCTGCCAGGTATATTGCACAATGTGAGCTAGTCTGTTTAGTCTGTCTTGGTGTGTTCAACACTTTTTAAAGTGTACACCTTTGGTACAGCTGAATTATCGCCTCAGTACTGTTTTTAACCAGTAAAAACAGCTGTGATTTGTTCAGCTAGCCTCCAAATGTCAGTAGGTCCGTTAATGCCTTCAGCAGGAGTAGGATGCCCCTGCCTGGATGCAGCCTCAACAAGTTGGCAGAGTCCAATAGAAACTCGCTGCAGCAGTAGTGCTTCTCGCAACAGCTGTTGGAGCAAGCCGTCCTGTAGGTGTAGTGTCTACCTTCAGCAGGAGGATGATTCCCTTAGGAATGGTCTCTGCAGGAGTGTCGTCGTCGTCGGTGCCGCTGTGAACTGCTTCACACAGATGTCAGGGTGGCTTTCGAATAGAGAGAGAGAGAGGAGAGGAGAAAGATCCAACAATTCCACTGACTCGGGAATCGAACCCGGGACCTCTCGCCTACCCCAGTTTATATATATCTCAGCCAGGGATGCCAGATACCGCTAACTGGTATGGGTGAGAATCTCACTGCACAAAGAGCCTTTAGAGTAGGAAAGGTTATTCTACCGTACACCCACCATCTGGGCTTACGACCATATGCCTTTTATGGGCTTATTCCATCACCCAACAGTTAGATTTCAAAATTTCCTTACTCGAAAGGTATTGGTTATAATATTTAGGACATATTAAGACACGTTTCCAAATTATCAATTATTAGTCAAACATTTATCAGCCCCCCCATAATTAATTCTTGTATTAGGAAGCTTAACAGATAAGGAATAAGTCTCTTGAGGAGTGAAAGCATACTTTGAATTAATTTCTGGAGTGTTTAATAGAGGAGGAATCGTTGGAGATTTCATGGTTAGAAAATTAATATTAACTTGACGGATCAAACAGGAGACCTTGAATCGAATATATGTTGTGGCGAGGTGGACCAGGTCAAGGAATTGTCTAATCGACTCTAATGGATCCCTCCTAGTAAAAATGATAAATGCTGGCCAAGTTAATGATCTCTTGAAGATAACTAAGTTTCATTGTTGCGATGTTGTTTACTCGATTCCTAAGTCCATGAACCATGCAAGGGAGTTGTCTCCTGTAGGAAGTTCCTGTACATGGAGGAGGCAGATATTTCAGATTAGGGGTAGAGATAAACAACCCAGTGTCTGTCTTCAATACTTCGAGGCACTGATGGAATATCTGAGACCGTTGCAGACAATGATTGGATCATTGGACCGATACCCTCAGGGAAGTAACAGTTAAAAGAGAATAACTCAGGTTGGGCCAATCAATTGCAGTTTCCAAGAAATGCCCCAGAAATAGATACTAATTATAATCAATTTATGACAATACTATATTGAGGACAGAAAATGTAGTTTTCAAATAAATAATTTAGGAAAAGTAATGATGACCCCAGGTGGTTCAACAATAGAATAAGACACCTCATAGCAACTATAGGATAAAATAGATGAGTATATAAAAAGATAAAATGAGGTGAAACATATTTAAATAATCATTTTACTGACTTCAACAGACAGGTTACAAAGGAAATTAAGAGAGCCAAGAGAAACTATGTGATAAATAGAAGTAGAAAATTCAAGGATTTCTCTCAGATATATCAAATAATGGACAAGAAAAGAATGGACCATGATAATAACAGAGGGGTATATATATCCTTCCGTAGGTGAGGAAGGGGGCGGGGCTGCCATTTCAGCAACCGGGCGCTGCGTCTGGGGGTGTGGTGTTCGTCCTGATGGTGCTTGTGAGGTGTCGTTTTCTGGAGGGTAGTATATAGAGGTCTTGTGTCTGAATGTTTATGGAGGGTTGTAGGATTTCTGTGTATATAGCTTCTAGGTAGGAGAGTTGTCTGCTGTCAGTTTCTTTGTCTAGTATGGTAGTGTGGTTTACGAGTGTTTTGCGTGTCAGAGCTGGGTGGTCGTGGGTAGGTAGTGGTCCTTAATGACTCCTGACTGGATGTGCATAGTGAGCCGACGAGACAGTGAAGTTTGTGTTTTACCAACGTAGTTGTGAGGCTCGCAATCAACACTGTTACAAATGTGTTTGGTAAATAACATAGGTTTCTGTGCCTATAGGATCACAGCATCTTTGCTTGTATGCACGGGGTGAATCCCTCCCACTAATCGCTCTGGGGTCAGGA
Organism: Petrolisthes cinctipes; assembly: GCA_033782935.1. NCBI lineage: Eukaryota > Metazoa > Arthropoda > Malacostraca > Decapoda > Porcellanidae > Petrolisthes > Petrolisthes cinctipes. Next base: position 1,660,267 of record JAWQEG010000033.1, read on the forward strand.
TAACCTGAGACGAGGCCACCTCGTAGTGTCTTGAGGTGCGAATTGCGCATCTGGGACAACTCCCATGACAAATGTCAACCCCTTCATTATTAAGAAGGTGATTGACTATTATTGTGGCGAGGTGGACCAGGTCAAGGAATTGTCTAATCGACTCTAATGGATCCCTCCTTGTAAAAACAATAAATATTGGCCAAATTAATGACCTCTTCTTGAAGATGACTAAGTTTCATTGTTGCGATGTTGCTTACTCGATTCCTAAGTCCATGAACTCATGCAAGGGAGTTGTATCCTTTAGGGAGCTCCTGTACATGGAGGAGGATGACATCGTCCATGAAATGAGGGATCAAAATGTCATTGCTACATTTCGGGTTTGGAGCATGGCGAGAGAGTTACGACTTCTTTTGACTTTTGGAAAGGCTTCTTTACATGAATCAATCCGAGTGGAATACGAAATTTTTAGCCGCTCTGTTCTGCCGCTGATAAGGATTGTACTTCTGAGGCTGAGAAGTGCGTGAACTGCAAAGGTACCCATCCTTCTTCCTTTCGGGCATGTCCCGTGTGGGAGGTGGAGAGGGGGATCTGCGCGGTGAAAGCTACTTCTAGTGTCTCGTATTTCGAGGCTATGAAGACCGTTATGGTGTCGCATGCGACACCGACCCCTAACACTTCGTATGCTTCGGTTGCGAAGGCCCGACCTGTGATTAAGACAATCTGTATGCAGACTGAACTTGTTCCGGACTACCACCATTGTCTGAGATTTTCTCTAAGACTTCTGACTTAACACCCTCAACTTCATCTTCTTCTTCCTCTGAACATGTTTCACGTCGTTCTCAGTCTAGCTCTTCAACCACTGATGACTCTTCTCTGTTATACTCTGATGCTATTTCTATCATTCTATATATAGCTCTGACACCTCGCTCCCTCCTGGAACTCCTCCCAAGGGGGTGGCCACGGCAGAAGTGTCTCCAGTTTTCCTTGTTCCAACACTCCCTCCTTACTTGGTCAAGCCCTACTCTATCCCTCACGTTTCTCTTCCTTACATTCTCTTCCACTCTGTTCTGCCATGTAACCAGAGGTCTACAACTTCACTTCCATACACCTTCCTTACAAACTCCTCACCTTGCATTCTCTCTACATGTCCAAACCACCTCAGTGTATTACGCTTCACTCTCTCAACCACTCCACACTCAATACCAATTGAATTCTCACTCATTCCACATCTCTCATACACACTATCATTACTTTCTCCATCCCACCTAATCAGTCCACATGCTCCTCTCAAGTAACTCATTTCAACAGCACCTATTCTAGACTGTTGAACCCGACTCTATGTCCACGTCGTTGATGCATATGTCAGTGTTGGCTGGATTATATTATTTCGTAGTCCCCATTTCACTTACGTATTCACACTTCTACCCTTCATAATCCTCCCCAGTGATCCTATGACCTGTTTACCCCTCACTGCTCTCTCCCTAATTTCTCCTTCCATACTTCCATATTTACATAGAAATATACCCAGGTACTCTACTTAAACTCCTTCAATTCCTCCATCCTCTCACCCTCTAGAGTTATCTCACATTTAGTCCCAGTTGGTACTCCCACTCTGTACGGTGTGGCAAAGTCAATCACTTCAGTTTCTGCCCTCTCAAATACCATCACTTTACTTTTTCCACCATTCACCTTCAATTTCCTTCGTTTACACACGGAGTGAAACTCATCCACCACCCTCTGTAACTTCCTTTCACTCTCAGCCATCAGCACGGTGTCATCAACAAATAAACTTTCCACCAAGGACCAATTTACTTCATTCAGCCTCAACTTCACCCCCAGGCCATTCACTTTGGCAAGAATAATCGTAAAAATGAATTCAATATGACCACCCTCAAGAAGCAATCCACGAGCAGTTCTCGCTCCAGGGAAAGGGACATGGAGGTGTCCATCGACAACCGCCGATCGAGGCCCGCTGGTGGAGGTACTCCTCCAAAGGTAATGAAGAAGACTAAGCACTCTTAGGCTCTTCATTCACCCTCTTTAACCTCCATCATGTATAATATTCTTCAGTGGAATTGTAGAGTTAATAGGAATAAATTAGGAAGCACCACAATTAGCTCCCATGCTAGATCAACACGTGTCTCAGGTAGTTTATCTACAGGAGACGTAACGGAGAGATCAGGCTGATCCTCTCCTTTTTAAACACTACCAATAGCTTCTGGCTAGCACAGTGGTAGAGGCTGTGGCTGCAATTCTGTGGCCCAGTGTTCGATCCTTGCTCGGGACACATTAAAAATGCAACTGATGCCAGAGGTTACCACCCCTGTGAGCAAGGGGTGGAGAGTTTCAGTCGGCTGTCTGAGGTCTTCCTGCTTATGCAGCCATAGCCGAAGCTGACTCGGTTCTCACGTGGGTGGAGAGGTCTCTGGGCCACGCATCATCCTTGTGATGCGTGCCATAGTTGTGTTTCATACACACAGGCTTCAAAAGCTGCTTCGAGCTGGTGTCGTGCGACTGCAAAAAAAGGCTGTAGAAACCACTGCAAATGCAAGAAGGCTAATCTGCAATGCACTGGACTGTGTGCTTGTGCAGGAGAATGCCAGTAGACAGACTACTAGTAGACACAATCTGAGATATCGGCCTAGCTTAGAATGTGGAAATGCAAAGTCGCATTGCCTGTAAAGTGTTGATTTCTTGATTCAGAGCCAGTGCACTTGAGCTCGGAAACTCGTATTGTACTAGACGGATGTATGCGTGTACCACGTGCCCTTGTAAAATGGTAGTTCGACAAGAAACCGGAGCCGCTTCACTTCAAAGTTGCAATAATTTGACTATATTATCTGAGTTTGTCATTAATACGAGTATCAGTCCTCTTTTCAAAATGCAGTAGGGTATGTAATCTATAATGCAATTTTTGTTGACTTCAAACCAATTGAGTGTGATGAATATCATTTGACTCATGTTCTCTATGCAATAATGGGTACTTTTAAGCAAAACATTTCGGGAGAGCAGCAATTTACAAATCAAATAATTGATATTTTCATAAAAATAATGGCTCACAATATTTAGAAATGCCTTTTTAAGGTCAATTTAATGAAATGTACACTTTCCATATATCTACCACCAATACAATAAGAAGAAAAGCATACATCCCTTTTTGTTAAAATAGGATGCAAGCCATTTTGGAAAATGGCCGCCAAAAGTGACCAAGACAAAATCTCGAGGGGGTCCTTATCTAAAATTGTTCAGAATACACTATTCTACACGTGTACCAAGTTTGGTGCTTTTATGAAAAGTTGAACAATTGATCTGAAAAATCAGTCTATGCTGCTGCACTATCTGTCTTTCTTATTCATGCGGCAACTTTCGGCAACCACCACCACTACCAAAATTTAAATATAAGAAAGCAGATTGGGGATACTTCTCAGGGATCGCCAATCTATATATCTCGGGGGGAAATATAGACGAAAAAGTCGAAAACACACAGACATCCATTTTTACACGCAGCCGAGGCTGCTATTCCTAAAACTCCTACAACGCACGATAGTCGCATAGTTCCTTGGTGGACACCAGAATGCCGACAAGCACTCACTAAACGTAAAAGGCGATACAGGATATTCGACAGAGAGCCAACACAAGCTCACTTCATTGCCTGTAAGGCAGCAAGGACTAAGGCGAGGAGAATAATTAAGTCAGCAAGACGAGACTCCTGAAGGAGTTTCGTGTCCACGGTGAATCGTACCACGCCACTAAGTCAGGTCTGGTCCACAATATTTTAACCAACAAGTACACACGAACGCCCATCACCACCCATGAGGTGGGCGGTAAAATTACCGACGATCCGATCCCGTGGACATAGCTAACTCCATTGGTAAACAATTTGCTGACGTATGCAGCTCAGCTAAGAACGACTCCCATTTTCAAGACCATAAACGGGAGGCTGTGCTGCGAGACATAGACTTTGCCACAGAAGACGTAAATTCTAGCTACAACAAAGAGTTTACGATTAACGAACTTCTCCTCGCCCTGAAATCCTGTAAAGGCTCCAGTCCGGGCCCCTCAGCCATTACGTACGGTATGAATCAGCATCTTACTCAGGACAACCTGAGTAAGCTGTTAGCGGTGTTTAATGAGATTTGAACGTCTCGAACGTTTCCAAACTTATGTCATACTGATACCTAAACGAGAAGGTCGCCTTACGAATCCCAGTTTGTTTCGTCCAATTGCGCTGACTGACTGCCTATGTAAGGTCATGGAATGTATGGTAAATAAAAGACTGGTTTTTGTTTTAGAGTCGAAGAATGTGTTAAATGTTCAGCAGAGTGGATTCCGTCAACATCGGTCCATTTAATGCATTTGGAGCATTGTATTGCCGAGACATTTGCTCGGAAACATTTCATGATAGGTACGGTATATTTTTGGATATTTAAAAAGCATACGACATGACATGGCGTACGTAACGGACTACTACAGAAACTCTACCCCTATGGCTTAAGGGGTAAATTGCCTATATTTTTAAGTAACTTCCTTGCTGACAGGAAATTTTATGCCATGTTGCCCTATAATGTAATATCCGACATATTTGTAAAAAAAACAAAAAAAAAATGGGGTGCCCCAAGGAAGTGTTCTTAGCCCGACGTATTTCAATATTGCTATTAATGATATTCTGTCATCAACTTCTGTTCCCGAGAAACCTTAAATTCTCACTGTTTGCTGATCATTGTGAATTGTGGCACCCATCCCCCAATTGTTCGGTGAGGCAGTTTTCGGCGAGGCAGATTCAATTAGCACTTGACTTTGTCCATCATAGGGCCTCGCAGTGGGGTTTTAAGTTTTCTGTTTCTAACTGTGTAGGCATTGTTTTCACCCACGAACGTAGAGTACCTGATTTGTATATTACTTTAGATTATCAGCCGATACCTTTTCAAAATTCTGTAAGATTCTTAGGCCTACATTTTGACAGTAGGCTTAATTGGAAAAGTCATATTTATTATTTACTTGTGTGTTGTAGAAATAACTGAAATGTCATTATATATTCATCTGGTAAATCATGGGGAGCTGACAGAACATTTTTATTGATGATGTATAAGGCCCTCATACGTCAAAGCTTGGGTGTATGGGTCGACGTCTGAGGCGATAATCAAAAGATTGGATGTATTTCAGAATGAATGTTTACGGTTATGTCTTGGAGCTCTTCGATGTACTCGTGTGGAGTGGATAGGTGACCACCTATTATTGTCATACGGTATTATCACCAACTGGAAACGATCGCTGGTGTATCCGCGCCTGTAGTCACGTTCGCGATACATGATACACCCATGAGTGGTGGAACATACCGTTAAGGCTAAAAGCAGTTCAAACCAGTTTCATTAGACACAACATCATTTCGAAAAGTGCTGAGTGGCAGCGTGAGGGAATCTTCGATGCTGAGCTGCTGATTGCTAGATTTCACTCTGTAATTATCTGTATGTTAATCTCTATGCTATAGTCAACTCCATATTGTCATCTTGTATGTAGAGAAAGGGACAATATATATTTACTCACATTATTCTTATATAAACTTGTATCTAACTTGTCTATACTTCATATGTAAGTTAAGCATTGTAAATACCATCATTGCAATCTATCATCTTAGGAAGGGTGTGGCACTGTGTGGTATGTGCATGCACCGTGACGGAAGAGAGGCGCATTTGGGGCCCTGCCTTGGCGAGAAGAGGTTCACCTTCCTACATTATCTTAGAGAGACACAAGTTGTCTAGTATAACCTGTAACCGGTACCTGATATACTGCAGTAAATTGAGACAAGTACACGAGTTTACTCTAAACCTTGAGTAACTAACTTAATTCCTCAGGAAGACTAGAGGGGTAATTCAGACAACGGTGGTAAGTTGACTGAAGCCAGAGGTCTACATCGGGTGGTAAGTGAAACCAGCCCAAAAGGATAAGTGAGAGTTTCCAGCAGGTATTTCCCAGTAGCTGAGACTGAGTTGGACGACCCCACGAGTACATGATGGTGGCAGCGGTAAGGGATACGTAACATTCACAGTGTCCTGGTTATTTATTCTATATTCCAACAGAATAGTATTGTGTATGTGGGGGCGGCTTGGGCGCTTTCCTCGTTGGCAACACTGACGGAGCGAGAGCGAGACCAGAGCGATACCAGCTGGGGGATTGCCAGCTAATGGTGGGCTGTGTAACCTATACTACTTTAATCAAGCATTTTCCTTGTGTGATTTTCCCAGGGAAAGGGAGGATTTGTCTGTTGTGGGTACTCTCATCTGGGAAGGAACAAGGACGGACTTAAGGAAGGGTGAACCAGAAGAGTGAACGGGAGCTGTGAGAGGAACGACTGGCCAGCGTTTACTCTGGGGGTGTGTGGCATCTACACATTCCTGTACTTATGTGTGCTGAGCATCTCTAATCTTCAAATTCTCCATCGGTTAGCTATTTAATTCTATACATATACACAGTGAACATACACACACAATAGTAACATGTTGTTGGGGTATTTTTGTATGCCTATGTATTTTTTATAATTTTTATTATATGTTGTGGTGAGTGTATAGGAATTAATTCTAACGGGACATGTTTAAGAAATTTAGAACAACAAAGGGGATTCACCACAGGACTCAGACAGTAGTAGCAGTTTTGAGGGGGAACTAAACTTTCCACCTACTCTCAATACCACTAATATACATGAGCAATTGAGGAGACTAAATAGTCCACTGCCAGGGCAGATAAGAAGCGGATATCAGTTCCGTGTAGAGGGAAGTGACGTAACAGAGGAAACACGGGAAGACATGTGTAAGTTACTGCCAAGAGGGCGAGGAAAGGGTAATAAAAATACTACAGTTGTACAAGCTACAATTCCAATGGCGACTGCAAAAACCAGTGCTGTTGGGAGAGCAGCCCCTGTCAGGCGACAGGGCAGAGTGTCACTAACCCTAGTATACAAGGCAGTTTGGTAGGTAGCGCCCATGGGTATCAGCCAACGAATATTTTGAGACTGTTTCCCGGTTAAGATTCAGTCCCAAAGTTTGATGGGGATCCAAATAAAAAGTATACAATAGAGGAATTTATACGGAGACTCGATCAGTCTTTCGTGGAGTATAATATTTCTGAGGATAGAGGTAAAATATGATACGCAGACTCGAGGATTGAAGGGCAGTCTGCAAGGCAGTTATTAACTTCTAGTTGTATGTTGGGGAGGTCGTCAAAGAAACAACAGACGTGGGAGGAGTTTAAAAAAGCATTAATTGTAGTGTACCGAACGGTGGCTCCAGAGGGATGCTCTGCGTGGGCGCATAAGGCAAGGGAGTGTGGCATTTGATTAATGAGTTAAAAGGGGAAATCAGAGATCCCACGGCTTTTAGACCGTTTCGCAATCAAAATGCTACGAAGGTACAGACTTCTGTATTGCAAACGGAGGTAGCTGACAAGAAATCAGAGGGCGGGCCGCAAACAGGCGTAAATGCGGTCGCTGGACAAAAGAATACAAGGGGGGGGAAATTCTTATGTGAGGTACCAGATAGAATGTTTCCATTGTCGTAAGTGGGCCATCTAAAGGCCGACTGTCCTCAGTTAGAGAATAGATCTCAAGGGGATCAATATAGAGTTTCAATGAAAAGGCGTCGGGCATACTCTAGAGGCGTGTAGTGTACCAGGCCTTCCACAACACCCATTTCCTGTCATTAACATATCCTCTTGGGCAAACACTCCTTAAACCTGGTCAAGTAATTATAGGATCATTATAGGATTTACCACTGCCTGTCACTACCAAGATTAACTGAACACTTTGGGGATAGCCTCCTCCTTCGCCACCAAATTAAAGTATTAAATATATATCTCTCTATGACACACACACACACACACACACGCACGCACGCACTAATAAATACGGCGGAGCACATACAGATAGTTAGTTCGCTACCAGTCACGTTGGACCGCACACCATTCCCATACTAGTGCCCATACCACCACAATAAGCAGAAGTGAATACTAGTTAAACAACTTGTACCAATATTATAATCTGTGGAATATTCCATACTGTCCGCACTACAACAAATAAATACTGTGAACTCTGTGCTGTGTATATACAACCTTCCATAGTGTGAGAAGAAAAGAACTTAATAACCCTACAGGCGCTGCCATGCGGGCGCGTGGAGGAGGCTAGAGGACGTGGTAGAGGGTACCACTATTCACATCAGGATAGTTATCATCCAGTAGGAGGTTATGTGCCTCACGGACAGAGTAAATAGTGTGAAATCCATAAATGATCTAATCATGTAACGGCAGACTGTGGAGTAGTAGTACGTGCCATACACGAGGAAAAATCAGAAAAATCACGTATGGGGGTCAGGCGATCAGGGTCGGATGAGGCATTATGACAAGAAGATGAGAGGAGGAAAACGCCTAGAGATTTAGACTTCTCAATAGTGTAGGCGATCAGTAGAAATAATCACTTCGCCGTAAGAAATGTAAGAATAGGGGAGTTCCGGGGGCACTTTTGATTGATATTGGGGCAGTAGTCAATCTAATATCAAAGGAGACCTATCAAAATATTAGAAAACATCATTCTGGGAAGAGATATTCATTGCAACAGCCACAATACCAACTGAGTGGGGTATCAGGAACTACAGGGGAGGTTCTTGGAGTTGTGAGGTTGCCAGTTCATTTCCGGGGTAGCTCAAGTTTTGCTGCAGCATTTTATGTTGTAAGTAAATTTCATCCTATGGCAAGCGGGTTGCTTGGTTTGTCAACCATGGCTGAAAGGAAGATTGAGGTGTACCCAGGGGAAGGTTTAATTGTTCATGAAAATGTACCTTATTTGTGTATCGCAACCCCGCAATCCAAACACTCAGACAAAGAGGTTAAAACGGTAGGTTATGTAAGGGGCTTTGAGGAGAAGTCAACCCAAGGGATCACGAAACAAGATAGACTATGCAACACTTCTAGGGAGGAAATCACGCATTGAACTGTTGTTTCTGCTGTTGTACCTGGTGAGCACATGCTGCAACCGCAATAAATTATTCAGCTCAAGGTGTGTTTGAAAGGAGTGAAAGAAGGAATAAATGTGGTGTGCATGTCGGAAACATGTAAGTTAAAAGGGGTGTCGCGAGAGCCTACCTTGACTACAGTAAGGTCAGGGGGTGAGACTGTGGTACTGGCTGTAAACAATACAGGAGTAGAGATTGAAGTTAAGCCAGGAAGTCAATTGTGTGATTTTCTTGTATACCATGGTACAGTATTAGAGCCAAAGCATAATATACCAGTTGTGAGTGTTGTTGGTTGTATTGATTCATCTCCTTCGTCGGAATTGAGAAATCAAGTTAAAACTAGGGGAAACTCAGAAGGTAAAGAGGAGTTGTTACAGTTACTTCAAGGGTATAGGAAGGCTATAGCTCTTGCAGGGGAATCATTAGGTAGTACAAACCTAACTTCACATGTGATTAAGTTAAAGCGAGAAGCGCAACCCAGTTATATAAAATCATATAGGCTCCCCCATTCACAAAGACAGATAGTGGACGATACGGTGAAAGATATGTTAAAACAGACGGTTATTGAACCTTCGACCTTTCCTTGGAGTAGCCCCATATTTTTGGTTTCAAAGAAGAATGGAACATATAGACCTGTTATTGATTATAGGAGAGTAAATCAGCAGACAGTCCCTGATAAATACCCCATGCCTCATTTGAATGACCTGCTGCCGGCTATAGGTGAGGGAAACAAGGTTTTTTCTACCTTGGATTTGCTGTCAGGATATTGACAGGTGCCAGTTCACGAGCGGTCTCGTGAAGTGACGGCTTTTTCCACTCATAAGGGTCATTATCAATTTCGCAGAATGCCATTTGGGCTCTGCAATGCCCCTACGACTTTTCAAAGGCTAGTGAAGAAGGTGTTGGCGGAGTTAATTGGGAAAGATGTATTAGTATACCTGGATGACATAATTATTTTCTCAAAGGATGTGCCTACGCACTTGGAGAAATTAAGGAAGGTATTGGAACGCTTAGGATCTGCGGGTTTGAAGCTAAAACTTAGTAAATGTGAGTTTCTGAAACAAAAGATTAAATATTTGGGGCATGAAGTAGACGAATCTGGTATACATGTGAATCAGGATAAGATAAAGGCTATCTTAAAGTTTCCAACACCGACCAAGGCAGATCATGTACGATCTTTTCTGGGATTAGCGGGCTACTATAGGAGTTTTGTATATCAGTTTTCTAGCAAGGCAGCACCTTTGATTAAACTGTTAAAGTAATCAAATAAGTTTGAATGGGGTCAACCACATGAAGAGGCATTTAGTATATTAAAGGAGGCTCTGACACAACCACCTGTTTTAGCTTTTCCAGATTTCAAGAAACCTTTTATTTAACTTACAGATGCATCGGGGGTTGGACTTGGGGCAGTGTTGGCACAGGAAGATGAGGGGGGGAAGTTAAAACCCATTGGCTATACAAGTGAGGCGTTAAATGATACAGAGGTAGTAGTATCAGGTAGTAGGGGTTAGGTAGCCCCACCCAGGGAGGTACTACCGCTGAGGCAACGGGAGATTCAAGGAAGTACCTGATTCCATTTTTTCCCCCAGGCCTCAGTTGCTGGTTACACATCTTCTGCCTCACACATCTATGGGGAGCCAGGTAATCCCTTACACTACACACACATCCATACAAACTACATTCACTTACACTCCTATCCTTGACATTAACATACCAACTTCTCACAACTCAACATGAAAAACAATACAAGCGCAAACACATTTTAAAACTTCATACCATGGCTGATGCAACTCTTAGAGCAAGCGCGGTGGTTTCTCGGATGACCACCACCGGCAGGGCGGGGTCTTTCACACAGGGCCCTCCCGGTCGTCATCACGCGACTGTGTCAGCACCAGCCATGATACATAAAACAACTGCTCGTCAGCACAATGAATTAATTATGTTTGCAAGTATTCGGGGGCTTCACTCCAACATTAACTCGGTACACTTACTTCTTCAAACCGAAACTCCTAACATTCTTTTCCTCACTGAATGCCAGGTTACTCTCTCTTCTGACCTGACTAACTACAACTTTCCAGGCTATATTTTAATGTCAAATTTTAGATCAAAGGGAGGCGTTTGCTGTTTTGCTAGATCAACAATATCCTTGGAGAACATTTTCAATCTCGCATCACCAGATTTTGATTACTCAATTTACAAGCTAAATTCTTCAGGCTCAGTTAAATATTATTGTTGTATTTACCGATCACCAAATGCCTCCCCAGATAATAGCCTCTTTGATTCCCTGACCTCCATTCTTTCTGATTTAAACATTAATGCTGCATCTGATATATCCTTACTGGGTGATTGTAATGTCCACAATGTTGAGTGGCTCACTCATTCGGCCAGAACTGATGAACCTGGGCTTGAATGCGAGTTATTCGCAGACTCATTCAATCTCACCCAACTAATCAAGCACCCCACTCGCATACCTGATAATCCAGAACATAGACCGCACCTACTTGATTTGTGTCTTACTACCAATCCCGACAATTAGATAAAATTCAAAACAGAGCTATCAGACTGATCAATAATCCTATGATCACTAATGAATTCCCTCCCTTATCAGTACGTAGAAATGTTGCTTCCCTTGCACTATTTTATAGATACTTTTATAAGAAATGTTCGGATGAACTTGCCCTGATTATACCACCCCTTTGCGTCTTCCCACGGAGGACTAGGGCAGCTGAGAATGCGCATGAGTTCACACTTTCTCCTCCACGTTGCAGGACAACTGCTTACAAAAATTAATTTACTCCCCGTACTACTTCCTTGTGGAATTCTCTACCAAGGGAATGTTTTCCAGCAAGTTATAACCCCCAGCAATTTAAATCCAGTTGTTTTAAGTATTTTATGAGTGGAGGATGCCAATAGGCAAATAGAACCATTTATTTATTTGTTTTTTCCTTTCCTCCACTCACTATATGTAAACAAAAAAAAAAAGAGAAGAAATATAGTGTTACACATCAGGAGGCATATGCTATAGTGTGGGCCTTGAAACATTTTCGTCCTATTATTTTTGGTTACCCTATTACAGTTTGTACTGATCATCGACCATGCCTCGAGTTGTTCAAGGGGAAGAATATGACTGGGAAGTTAACACGATGGCATTTGACTATTCTGGAGTTCAACCCTACGTTCAATTTTGTACCGGGTAAGATTAATGTAGTTGCAGATGCATTAAGTCGCCAAACTGTGAACTCCGTAGCCACATTAAGTACAATATCTCCACAGAAATTAAGGAAAGGGCAAAGTGAAGATCTTATGTGGAAAAGGGTAATTTATGGTCTAGAGTCAGGGGAAGACGTTGAAGTTCCTGGGCTACCGCTAAGGACAACAGATTTTATCCTTAGGGATAATATTCTCCACAAGGTAACTGTAGTTGATGGGGAAGAACAATGCAGAATAGTAGTGCCAGGGTCTCTGATAGAAACAGTATTAAGGCTTTTTCACGATGCTCCGCAAGCAGGTCATAAAGGGAGGGACGCTTGTTTAGAAGCTAGATCGCGGTATTTCTGGTTGAAAATGCGCAAGGACATAGAAAACCATATTAAGAAATGTGTGTCGTGTGCGAGGAATAAGGGAACTACGGGACCACCCGCTCCCAAGTCCTGCTAAACCTTGGGATGTGGTAGCCATAGATGTGTTGCAGCTACCTACTAGTCATCAGGGATCAAAGTATGTGTTGACTTGTGTGGATCACTTCAGTAGGTTTGTTGTGTTAGTCCCTCTGCAAGATAAATCAGCTCAATCCATTGCCCATGCGTTAGTAAACTCAATGTTTTGTACATACACTATACCCCGTTTGCTGTTGTCAGACAATGGGACAGAATTTAGAAATAGTGTCCTAGAAGAAATCTGCAAGCTCTACAACATTAAGCAGGTGTTCACGGTTGCATACCATCCTCAAAGTAGTGGTATGGTGGAGAGAGTAAATAGGAAAATGTTGGAGGTACTTAGAAATCTAGCAGGATCAATTCAAGCAGGCTGGGAAGATTGGTTATGCCAGGTAACCGCCTGTATTAATAGCTCCATACATTCTTCACTCGGCAAGATACCACATTATATTATATATGGTGAGGATAAGGCCCTACCATATGATATATTGGTTGGGAGATCAGGCCCTGTGTACAATGTAGATGACTATGTGAGTGTCCAGGGACACGCATTTACAACTATTCACCAGGAAGTAAGAAAGCATATGGAGGCCTCACGGGCAGAACATATTGCAAAGCAACATAAGATTACTAGGGAAGTAGATATTGAGGAAGGAGATGTGGTAATGGTAAAAACTCCAGAGAGGCAGAGTAACCTATCTCCTAAATTCAAGGGTCCATACATTATAAACAAGGTATTGGGAAACAAGTTAGTAATTCATGATAATATAACAGATACTGATAATCAGGTACACGTAGATCGGATAAAGGTTCCAAAAGAAATTATCCGAGTGGGAATAGAAACGAAGTCTGAACATGAGCCAAGAATGCAACTAAGATCAGGAAAATACCTTGCAAAATAAACTAATATTGAATTTGTTCACAAACAATCATGAGGACATTGGGAGTGTTCTGCGTGGTGTTGGTCGCGGCGTTCGTGGGTTCCTAGGGTTCGGCTGACCATATAAAACCAGGTGCCTTAGTGGGTACAGATGGGAGACTCGAAGTGGTAACGGACGTGATAACAGTAAGACTCAACCTTGGCACTCTGTTGGATCTAAGGACAAGGGTTGATGATTTCCAGTTGAGATTTCATAGCGCTATAGAAGTGTCTTTTGCTAAACTTGGTAAATTAGTGCATTTGTCGCGGCTTCTAGCCGCTTAAATTGTATTTATTGGTTGTGAAACCAGCACAGCTGATTTGCTATAGAATAGGCCCCTTCACAAGCCCAGGCCCCGTATAGGCATAATCTGGGTTGGAAGGGTCAATTCCGTGACGTTCATCAGAAGTAAATAAAATTCAAATCTGGCGCTGTACTGATAGTGGAGCCACCTGGTGGTGGTGAGGTGAGGTATTAAGCCCCTCCTCCGCTGAATACCGCTCGCCCACTCCAATGAGAAAGAAGTGAGTGCCTGCCGCATCGGGAGGTGGGTGGGACAGTAGAAGCTGTGCTGGTTTCACAACCAATAAATACAATTTAAGCGGCTAGAAGCCGCGACAAATGCACTATTATTGGTATAGTGAAACCAGCACAGCTGATTTGCTATGCATGCGATGCAGTAGGTGGGAGGTGAGGTGGAGGCAATCACGTGCTAGTTAAGAGTGGTTGAGAGCGGAGGGCAGGAAAGATAACCGAGCCCGGTGAGGCAGCAGCTAACGCCCCTCCCGACACTGGCTAGGTGAATAGCCGTGGTGGGGGAGAAGTAGCTTATACCATATAACCGTAGACCATTCTGTTATAGACCAGAATTGTTACACATAAAGTCTTTATAGGCAGACTCGAGGGTTCGGGCCTAGGAGAGGAGGGGGGAGGTACCCATGGCAACCCCCCCCTCCCCCCCCCCCCTATTCAAGTCTTCTGAGTTAGGGCTATGGCCCTCGCTCAGGTAATGTGATCCCGAGGGGATGAAGGAGGACACTAGGATCCAGATATCCTGTGTAATAATATCTCCTGTCACTCATCGTAGTAAAGTAATTGTTTGGAAAATGAATACACAAGAATTCCGTAACAATGTAATTTATTTTAGTCTCTCTCACCATATGTACACGTAAAGAATGGGGATGAGTATGAAGCTGTACAAGATGTGGATGAGGTATGGGATGATGTGACGGGACTTAAATCACCCGACCTTTTCTCTTCGGGCGGCCCCTCCCCCCCATGTGTCTCCCGCGGGGACCCTGGGGAATAGAAGGTGGAGTACCCATAGCCACACAGGGGGTAGGGGAGAGCGAGTGGAACAGGTACCTCGTCCTGAAGGAGGAAGTGGACGCCCAGCCCCCCAAATCCCTGACCCTCTCCACCGAGTGAGTCCTGAGGAAGGCGAGGGAGGCGGCCACGCCCCTAACGCTGTGAGCCCTTGGGGCGTGTCCGGGATCCCCGTTCTCTATCACTCGGCAGAGAAGGCGAGCGATTGACCTAGGGAAGAGAGGGTTACCGGACCTAGAGTTGTAGAAGAGGTGGTCCAGAGAAGCCCCTCTCGTCGCCTCCACGTATGCAACAAAGGCGTGGACTGGGCAGAGGGGGTGGAAATTTCCATCCCTCAGGAACGAGGGTACTGCGAGAGGGCCAATTTTGTCGTCAGCCTGCTCGTTCTTAGCTAGAAAAGCAGGAGAGGGGGAGATAGTTAAGGAAGTAAGGTTAGGGGTTACTGAAGAAAAGGCTGTGTGACGGGTCAGGGCTGCCAACTGAGAAGCCCTGTAACCTGTAGCTAAGGCGAGGAGGAAGAGAGCTTTCTGGAGGAGGTGACAAACCTCCAGAGGGACCCCCTCGAAGGTCAGGTAGGAAAGGACACGATGAAGGGACCAGGAGGGTGTCTGGGCCCGGTGAGGTGCGGTCCCCGCCCGAATCCCCATCCTCAGGAGAGAGAGAGGCCTCTCCGAAACCTTAATGTTAAAACCCAGGAGGAGGGGATCAGACAGGGCTGCGTGATGCGCAAGCACCGTCGCCGGGACCCTGTTGGTGGAATCGGCGAGCCACGTGAGGAATTCCAGGACTGTGTCCTCCGAGATGACCCTGGAGGGGTGTCTTCGTAAGAAGTCCTGGAATCTTTTCTAGCACGATTCGTATTGTCGTACCGACGACTGACGATGAGCCCTCAACATCTTGTCCACTGTCTCCTTAGTGAACCTTTTGCTGAGGACTCCCCGTAGAAACTCCAAGCGTGTAGTTTCAGTGACGCTTGGAGTGGTGCAGACAGGGTGCTGGAGAGGCACGCCGATCCCAACTGAAGGGGATGAGGGCACCACCGGGACAACTCTCCGAACCACGGCTGTGCTGGCCAGAGGGGGGCTATGAGGAGAACCCTCCCCCTGAACGTGCGCAGCTTGAGGATCGCCTTCAGGAGGACTGAAGTGGCTGGGGGTGGGAAGAGGTAGAGATGACCCCACCTGTTCCAGTCCTCCGTGAAGGCGTCCGGGCCTCCCGCCTCTGTTCTGGATGAGAATGTCAGGAACAGAGGGAGTAGGGCCGTGGATAGGGAGGCGAATAGGTCCACCTCCGGTGTCCTGTAGCGAAGGCAGAGAGACTCGAACACAAGGGGACGCAGTTGCCACTCGACTGACGTCCCCCTGAACCTGGATAGGGCGTCCGCCCAATCGTTCTCCCGCCCTGGCACGTAGCGGGCCGAGAGGTGAATGTCCCTCTTGGCCGCTATTGCGAAAATCTGTTCTGACAGGGACAGGAGAATTTCCGACCGTGTGGTGCCCTGTTTCTGTAGGCACTGCACGGCCTCAACGTTGTCCATATCGAAGCGGACGCCTATCCTGGCAAACTGAGGGTGTCTGTTGAGCCATTCCTTCGCTACCATCAACTCCCGGGCGTTGATGTGCAGTAGCCTTTCCCCTTCCTTCCATCCCCCGCACCGTTGATGTCCCAGGCAAGACTGGTATCCCCAGCCTACGTCCGATGCGTCTGTCGCCACCGTGATCCCCGGGGGAGGGAACACCCAGGGGACCCGCTGACGCAGGGCACCGGGACGTAGCCAGGGGCGAAGGAGGCGGTGGAGAGAGGGGGACACTTGCCTGGGAAGGTCCCTGTGTGCGGGGGACAGGTGGAGGTTTACCTCCCGCGTCAGCCTCCTGTGTTTCAATCGTCCCAGGGGCATTGCAGGGGCCGCGAAATTTAGGGACCCGAGCAATGATTCCCACTGGCGGCGAGAGAAAGTACGGGAAAAATGCGCCTGGCGGACGTGGCGGAGGGTCCGGCGGGCGTTGTCTGGAGCGAGAGAGAGGGTGGCCGAAAGAGAGTCCCACTCTATTCCTAGCCAACACAGCTTGCGAGTGGGGGTGAGAGAGGACTTGGGGATGTTCAACAGGAACCCCATTTCCTCTAGCACTCCCCTCGCTACCCGGACGTTGTTTGCTACCTGCTCCTTGGAAGGGGCGTGAAGCAACCAATCGTCCAGGTACATGAGGGTGGGAACACCCGCCTCTGCCAGACGGGATGCCACCACCCTCACGAGTTTTGTGAAGACTCGCGGAGCTAGAGAAAGACCGAAAGGGAGCCTGGTAAACTGGAACGTCTCGGTCCCCACCTGGAAGGCCAGAAAGCGGCGAAACCTGGGGTGGATCGGGACGTGCCAGTACGCATCCTTGAGATCCAGGGATGCTAACCAGTCTCCCTTCCTCAGAACTGTGCGGACCTGAGCAACCGAAACCATCCTGAAATGTAAAGTTTTCACGAATTTGTTTAGCTTGCTCAGGTCCATCACTAATCTCGTTTTTCCCTGGTCCTTTTTGGGGACCGTGAATAAACGAGAAAGAAAGACCCTTCCCGTCGCCCGCTCCACTACCCCTTTTTCCCGCATTTCTAACACATGCGGGACGACCGAAAGTGACACTTTGGTTGAGGCAGGAGGTAGACGTAGTGGCTGTAACGGGAAGAGACAGGTGTCAGTGAGAGTACCGTTAATCCTAATCCCCCGGGGCCCGAGGGACCCGGGGGTGGTTGGGGGGTAAATGACAGGAGAGGCAGAGATTTTGACCGCAAGGGAAAATCTGATTTTGACCTAACAGTAGCCCAAGGATGGGATTAGGCATAATTCATATGTCAGAAAGGAAAGATGACAGTTACTCACCGGAACAGTAATCCAGGGCCATGACAGGCCCTGGCGAATTATCCTTGCTGCCCAGCCGTGGGTGGGCCAGGCTGCTGACCACCCTGTGAGGCAGCCCAGAGTGGGACCCTCAAGTGGCGCGGTCCTTCTGGGAGGGGTGGTTGAAGGAGGACTTGGGCTTCGAGTAGGACTTGGAGCCCTGTCCCCTTCCCCGAAACGGCTGCTGGCCCCTCTGGGAGGGCCTGTTGTGTGCTCTCGGGGGAGTGGGATAGGAGAGCCTCGGTAGCCTGGAGGGCTGGGAGGGCCTCCGGGGCTGGTAGGCTGGTCTGGCTGGCTGTGGGGCACGTGGCCTACAGACAAACAGAATGATTAGGAACCAAAGTAGACCCGAAAATCCTTTCATTTCACCCCCGTGACAACTCGGGTAAGACGAACACGAGAGGTACTTACTTGGAGGTGGAGGGTTTTGGTAAATTGATTACCGCTGGGAGGGAGGCGAAGATCGTGTCTGTCGCCGGTTGGTCAAAGAGGGCAGGGGACAAGGGGGCAGCTCGCACCACTCCCCTCTGTGCCATCTCCGGCGCAGATTTAGCCGCCGCCTGGCGGGCTGCCAGTCTTGCCTCGGCGAACGCCTTCGCCTCCTCCCGCATGAAGTGGGTCGCCATCGCCGCCACGCCCTCCATCACGGTGGCCATGGAAGAGAGGGTGTCACTGTAAGGGGTAAACAAGGAAAAAACCGAGCGAACCCGGGGATAAGTACCCGGGAGTAACAGAGAGACCCTCTACCCAGTATCCCTAAAAAACATGACACACGAGTAAGGTACTCACGCTAGCTGTACACCCGACATCTCGTGGTTAGGGCGTTGAGGCAGTCCCTAATCAACGAGGCGGCTGCCCCCGTGGAGATGGTGTGGGCCAACTCTAGACGGGTAGCAGACTCCGCCTGTCGCAACTTGCCATCGGGCTCCTTCAGCTGATAGGGGACCGGGGGCTCCTTCTCCGTCTTCCACTGGCACTCCCTCAAGCCCGGGGGGGCCTGGGAATGAGGGAGGATGACGGGGAAAGACGGAGGAGGGGGCTTCCTGGGCGCGTTGTTTCCCTGGTGGTCCAGGGACTTAAGGAGAAGGGCTGGAATGTCCAGGTCCCCTTCGCCCTTATCCCCCGGGAAGTATGCGTCCGGGGAAAGGAGGAGAGCCGTGTTACCGTGGGAGCGGTCAATCCTCCAAGCCCCGGACAAGTGTAGCTGGCTGTACTCCACCAGAAAACCCATCGCGTCCAGGGTCGCCGCAGAGGACACCCTAGATGAAGTGGGTACGGGCGCTGAGATAGGACGGACCATGTAGAAGGGAATAGCCTCGCCCTTCTCATCCGCCCCCCACTTCACCAGGACGTCATCCCTCCGGATCCACACGTCTGGTTGAGCCGTGTCCGGAGACCAAGCCACCAGCCTGCCCTCCTCCGAGAGTGGGTCCAGGTAGGAGGGAGAAGAGACCAAGAGTAGGGAAGGTATCCGTCTCCCGAAGGAGGGGGTGACGGGGACGGAGGTGCGGAGGTAACCAACTCCTCAGCTACGTCCCCCGACGGAGACTCGAGCCCCGGGGAAACGGGAGGCACGAAAAGGACTCCCACATCCCCGGGAGGACTCGCGCCCTCGACGGGAGCAGCAGCGGGAGGCGGGGGAAAAAGAGTGGGTTCCGTTGCGACAGCCGGAGGCTGCGCGACGGAAGCCCCAGGAAAAGCGTGAGGAATAAGGGCGTGGAAGATCTTAACTATCTTCCTCGACGAGGGGCTGTCCCCCCCCCGCTTACCCTTGCGGGATTTGCGGGCGGGCGAAGGAGAGCTCCCCAACGACGAAGAAGAGGAAGAGGACGACGAAGAAGAGGAGGAAGGAGAACGGCGACGAGCACGGGACTTCCTGGAGTGGCGGGACCTCTTAGCTGAACGCTTGCGTCCTCTAGAGAGGCCTGAGGAGCCAGCTCTAGCAGGAGGCGAAGCTGGGGGTTCCCTGCTGGGCCCTTGTACCGGTGAGGCAGTCGGGAGAACCAGCGCGACAGACTCGCTCGTTTCCCGGGGGGATAAGCCCCGAGAAGGAGTCGTAGTACCGCCTAGGGAAGGAGGCTCAATCTCTCGGGCCTCAGGAGGTTCTAGCCCCTGAGACTCCGAGAGACAGGAAGAAGGGTAACGGGTCCTGAATAAACCCAGGTCCGCTCCCAAAATCGGGTCCACCCACGCCAAAGAAGAACCGTCTCGTTTGTGGGCCATCTTCCTAGCCCTCGTCCACGCCATACGAAGAGAAGCAAGGGCAGGGAGCTTGGAGCGGGCAGAAGTGGAGGTAACCCGACACAACTCAGCCCAGGGGCGGCACACACCACACGCCAAAGGGTCGTAACCCAAGGGAGTGAAGCAGGGTGCGTGAGGTGAACAGTGCAGGTGTCCGTCAGGCGAGACCCGCACGGTACATCCTGAGGCAGCACAAAGGGCACGAGTAGGCTGAGGGAGAAAAGAATACACAAACATGGGTTAACACGTGCAAACACTGGAACACAGAAGACACTAAACCCATCCTCCCCGAAGGAAAGAAGCGCGGGACACGCCCGCTGTACCTGGGGACCAGGACACGATCCCCCACACTCGCGCAGCCGCCCAGGGAAAAACCCCGTAAAACCAACAGTCCGCCACATGGAGCGGGTAAAAAAGGGCCCCCCGGACAGAATGAACCAGAAGGAGGGGTAGGAGGGGACCCGATAGCCTGAGAAGAAACACTCCAGGCTGAAAATAATGGAAAAACCCCAAAAATAAAATAAAAAAACCCCGCCCGGGAGAGGAAGAGAGAACCAGGGCACAATTCTCACTCCTCCTTACCGAGAGGGGACACATAATAATCGGGGAAGGCAAGAGGAAGGGCTGCAAAGACCCCATGTGCTCACCACGTGGGGCGGAGAAGTCCCACGTGGCGCCCACTAACCTCGCTAAAAAACCCCAGAAACCCTGATAAAATACACACGAAGCATGTACTAGTGGCAGGAGGAACAGTGAAAGGGGGGACAGACGGAGAAAAACTCCGAAAACAGGGGCTGAAAAGCCCCCTTCGCTTAAGGAAAAGAGAACTAAGTCCTAACGAAGAAAAAACCCCATAAACACCTAAAACCCTCCTAGAAAACACACATGATACATCTGCAAAGCAGGCTAGCCACTAGAACACAAAAGAAAAAAATTAGCAGGAACACGTGACACAATACCATAGCGTAGCAGCGAGGAGCGTAGATTTTGACTGAGACGTGTTCCGCGACAGAGTGGGCGAGCGGTATTCAGCGGAGGAGGGGCTTAATACCTCACCTCACCACCACCAGGTGGCTCCACTATCAGTACAGCGCCAAATTTGAATTTTATTTACTTCTGATGAACGTCACGGAATTGACCCTTCCAACCCAGATTATGCCTATACGGGGCCTGGGCTTGTGAAGGGGCCTATTCTATAGCAAATCAGCTGTGCTGGTTTCACTATACCAATAATGATGAATTCGAGCTACCATCTGGAACGGCAGATAAAAGTACAGTTGGAAGATAGATATCTTCAAATACGGGATATGATGAATTATTCAGAACAGAATCTACCCAATTTTTCAAGTGAAGTCAGGAAATTAGCTCATTAACAGATTACAAATAGCAGATCAAAAAGGGGATTATTTGACATTGGAGGAATAATTGCTAAAACTTTATTTGGTACAGCTACTAGTGACGATGTAGAAGATCTGGGACGTAGACTGGAGATTTTAAACCAAGTTATTGAAGAACAAAATCGGGTAATAGACAGTACGTTTTCTCTGGCATCTGATGTGGCTGAAGAGGTAAATGGAGTTACTGAAAAGGCAAATGAGGTCATTAAGGAATTAAACAGGTTGGCTAAACATTTGGATTTTACAACTTTTCTTTTGAACCTAGATCAGTATTTAAATATAGTTGAAAATTACATCAGTGGACTGAATACTCAAACCAGGAGACTACTCCATAACCTAAGAAATGCAGCGCTGGGTAAGGCAGGCGCTGACCTTCTGTCAGTGGTTGATCTTCAAGGTGTGGTTGATGTGGCTAGGATTAAGCATGGTTTGAATCCATTCTTTGAAGGGGAATATGTATCTTATTACTATCTACTTTTGGAATCATGGTTAACAATCAAAACCATCCTTATTCACATTCAAACAAAACATCAGGTTCACTTTAACATATGGTCGGAGAAGCCATTTCCTTTGAGGTTAGGGGCGGAGATTATTATGTTAAATGTGGACAATGACTATATCATTGCATCTCAGGATAGCTCACTGGTGGTTGCAGTAACAAAGGATCAATTAGAAGGTTGTCATACAGCATATTATCATTTGAAGGTGTGCCCAGATCTAAATTTTATTTTTACAGGACCCGAGGAATCCCAGTGTGAATTGTCGTTAATCCAGGCTGATGCTTCCGGCTCCGTTAAACATTGTGAGTACCTGAGACCAAAAAGGAATTCAGATGTTTATGTGACGTATTTTCAGGGCATTGCATATTATACCTTCACTAAGCCCGCAAGAGCAACTATTATTTGTGAAGATGGCCCTTCAGGAGCAAAACATGTGTCTGAGATGGGTACGTTTGTAATTCCACCTGTGTGTTCATTTTTAAGTAATACAAAGATCGTTCTGGCCACGAAGCATCATCTTGGATTGGTCCTAAATAAGTCTGTGGAATTTGTGAAAGTCCATCCTCCTCTCCCTGCAAACTTTTCTACTGTTAATACTGATTCTGAGAAAATAAGATTTATGGAATTGTTAAACATGTCTGATGTTCATCCTGTAATTGAATCTGCTCTTCCTTTCCATCTGCAACGGGTAGCTGTGTACCCTTGGTCAGGAGTGACTAGTTTATTATTTATATTGTCTTTCATGTTCTCTTGTTACCTATTCAGGAGTTTGAGGGTTTTGAATTGTGAGATTAAAAAGAAGAACAATAGAAGATCAAGACATATAGAGGTCCACCATACTAAACCTAGGGAAGATGAATTGTAAAGGTAATTTTAAGTACACCTCAACAACTAGGTAGTACACTACACGTTTAGTGATAGGGATTTAGAATTAAGGAATTGTATGAATGTGTATTATATTTTATTATCCATGTATAAATACTTAATTTATCCATTGTAATTATCCATTGTATCATTCACGAGCTCAACAATTTATTTTTATTTTATGTTAATTCATCAATTGTATATATATTTCATCTTGTATATATTTTATATATATATATATATATATTACCATGTCAAGAGTCAATCTAATAATCAGGAAGGCTAAGCATTGTTTTAAAGTAAGTTTAATGCTATTGTGAACTGCGAGGAAACAGTTGTTTCAGCATGGCCGAGCAATGTATCCGCGCCTATAGTCATGTTCGCGATACATGATACACCCATGGGTGGTGGAACATACCGTTAAGGCTGAAAGCAGTTCAAGCCAGTTTCATTAGACACAACATCATTTCGAAAAGTGCTGAGTGGCAGCGTGAGGGAATCTTCCATGCTGAGCTGCTGATTGCTAGATTTCACTCTGTAATTATCTGTATGTTAATCTCTATGCTATAATCAACTCCATATTGTCATCTTGTATGTAGAGAAAGGGACAATATATATTTACTCACATTATTCTTATATAAACTTGTATCTAACTTGTCTATATTTCATATGTAAGCTAAGCTTTGTAAATACCATCATTGCAATCTATCATCTTGGGAAGGTTGTGGCACTGTGTGGTACGTGCATGCACTGTGACAGAAGTGAGGAGCATTTGAAGCCCTTCCTTGGCGAGAAGAGGTTCACCTTCCTACATTATCTTAGAGAGACACAAGTTGTCTAGTATAACCTGTAACCGGTACCTGATATACTTCAGTCCACAAGTTTACTCTAAACCTTGAGCAACTAACTTAATTCCCCAGGAAGACGAGAGTGGTAATTCAGACAACGGTGGTAAGTTGACTGAAGCCAGAGGTCTACATCGGGTGGTAAGTGAAACCAGCCCAAAAGGATAAGTGTGAGTTTCCAGCAGGTACTTTCCTATAGCTGAACCTGAGTTGGACGACCCCACGAGTACACTGGCCATCCATGCTTGTGGGATCCTCGTGCAATGGGAACATCTGCTGCATGGGGCCCTCAAGTCGGTGGCTGTGCGGCTTCACTTCCTCTGTCAAGCGCTAGGGTTCGACTTTTCTAGTGGGGATCGACTCGTCCTGTTAAATATAGCGCCCTGTGAGTCTAGTCCCACCACAATTATTACTGACTGGCTCTCCACCGCCAAGTCCCAGGCGCCGAAGGTGGAGGTCAGACAATTGTTCCGGAAGATCCTCATTAGAAACCTAGCGTCATTCCACCTGTACACCGATGGCTCTAAGGTGGATGAATATGTGGGTGCAAGTGTGTCGTCAGAGGACTGTCAACGTAGATACCGGTTGCCCGCATATACATCTGTGTTTACTGCTGAATTTTTGCCATAGTCAGAGCTATAGATATTGCTGAAAATATTAGATTACGACAGATTTGTCATCTTTTCGGATTTACAATCAGCCCTTCAATTAATTTAATCTTGCAAAACGACTTGAAATTAAATCCTAGGCAATATTATCAATAAATTACATGTGTTTGCTAAATCCTTCTCTCTGATCTGGGTGCCTGGTCATTGTCGAATCTTCGGTAAGGAACAGGCTGACTTACTTGCAAAGTCGACAGTAGAACTTGAGGAGATGTGTGAATTCCCTCGGGAGCTACAGTCGAGTCTCTCTTTTTGTAAGAAATCAATTAATCTTCTGTGGTAATGTCAGTGTACCGACCTGGCTATACCGACCATCAAGCCACAAGTTAAAGACTGTTCCTCAGCATATCGCCAACATCGCCGTGAGGAAGTTATTTTAGCAAGATTAATGATGAACAGCACTCTTTTAACTCGCATGTTACCTTAAATTAATCATAGCTTCCCACCACATGCAATAGCTGTGGTGTGGTGCTATCAACCAGTCATATAATTTTGCACTGTAATAGATATATGTTGGGAAGCGTCAGCCTCTGGCTGCATATTGCAGGGTAAATCAAGTCCCCATAAATCTGAAGTCTGTCTTGGGTGATGGGGATCCTGGAGTGACTGATAAATTGATGACTTTCTTGAAAGAGACCGGACTACTCAGATAAATGTGACTTAGATTTTATTATAATTTATGTGTGGGATTGTTTTGGGGGGTTTTATACATACCTCAAGATGTTCATTTTCACACTCACCAGCGCATCCACATTCACACCATATCGCTCACGTCAATATATCTCACCATATATCTCACCACGTCTATATATTTCACCATGTCACCTTACTCACTACATAGTTAACTCAATCCACATATTTTTTGTATATAATATAATTATGTACAATGGATTTTAATTATCAGGACTAAAGCTAAATGTATTTTATATATATATATATATATATATATATATATATATATATATATATATATATATATATATATATATATATATATATATATATAAATGTATATATATATATAAATGTATATAAAAGATAAATCTAATATACAGCAATATATATATGTTGGTAGGTTCCATGACACATAGGTGGAAATGGGTGGAGTAAGAAAATCCTGGGTACACTCCTGGAGTCTATAATAACGTTTCGCTTATAGCTTCATCAGAAAAAGACTGAAGTCTTGTCCTGATGATATATATATATATATATATATATATATATATATATATATATATATATATATATATATATATATATATATATATATATATATATATATATATATATATATATATATATATATATATATATATATATATATATATATATATATTGGTGTATATTAGATTTATCTTTTATATACATTTATATTTATATATGAAATTAACTTGCAATGACTTGTAAATTTCTGTATTTTATGCCTTTGAATTAGTATAATGATGATGAATACAAATGCGTATGCGAGGAGGTGCTTATCTTGAGGCAATCCTCGCGTACTGATGTGTCTTTCATTGTTCACATCCCCTCCAGCGGAACCACCTTGACGTGGTGGGGGGGCTTGCGTGTCTTTGAGACCTGGCGAGCTAGACTAGAGGGGGCTTCGGCCCCTAATCTGCCCCGATTTTGGGGAGAGAAGGCTTCCCATGCTAGAAAGGTCGCCAGTGAGAGACCAAGCCACTATAGGTTTTAGGGACCGTGAATCATCGTATTTTGCAATTATCTTCCAAAGTAATTGCTGTATCGGATTGGTTCTTTGCCTCAGTGTA
Organism: Petrolisthes cinctipes; assembly: GCA_033782935.1. NCBI lineage: Eukaryota > Metazoa > Arthropoda > Malacostraca > Decapoda > Porcellanidae > Petrolisthes > Petrolisthes cinctipes. The sequence goes on from JAWQEG010000033.1 coordinate 1,686,324, forward strand.
CAACACACCTCAACCTATTTTTTGGCAATGTAGTGCAATGGCAAATATTGTTAATTACGGCGTTTACTTTTAGCGTTTAAACTTTAGAGTCAAAGTCAAATGAGTCGGCATGACTAATGTACACATTCGAATGTCGACTTGCGCCCATCCCATCCCTTCCCCCCACCCTCTCTTTTCCTCCTCCCTCTCGTTTACTTCCCCCCTCTCCTGTGTGTGTGTGTGTGTTCCGGGTGCAGCACTTGTTTACCTTTGGTCTAGGGAGACTGATTGCTCATAGCTGTCATGGCCAACATGCTACATTGTCCACGTTGATGCAGAAATGGACTCGCTATACGTTGTAACGTTGGGAGGCCGTTACTACCGAAGGTGTATTGTAGACTCCAATACAAGGCACGGATTTATTACAGAGCAACACAGGGGTAAATATACAGAGAGAGTGGACCCAAGCCGACAGGATGCGCAGGTATAACATAGAGAATGGGAAATCCTAGTGCTTGGGTGACTACAGTACCCTCCCTCCCACAAGAAACAGGAGGAGAGGTGGAGGTCTGTTACATACAGTAAGATGACGATAAAATTACATATAAACAATAAGTACAGCTCCGGACAGATCAAGGGTCCACACTTCTTCCACCAGCGACTTGGTTTGGGCCTCGTCGGATCTGGCAACAGTTGCAGGTGGAGGGAGGGGGTATGTACATGGGAGAGGAGGAGAGAAATGTGGGCGGAGCTATATAGGAGGTAATGTGCGAGGGTAACGAATGATCAGGTAGAGAAGACGTGTGTCAGGAGGAATGAATGAAACATACACATTGAAGGGTATCGAATCACCAATACTATAAAGCAGGGTTCTTCAAACTTTTTCAGTCGTAACCCAGTTTTTACTATGACATCATTCTCGAGACCCATATATTCTTATATAATGTTTTTTAATATATAATTTTTTTATATATATATTTTTTATATAAACAAAAATTATACAACTTTTTTATATAATTTTTTTTGTTTATATAAAACTTTTTGTTAATATAAAAATTTTGTTTTATATAAATTTTGTTTTTATATAAATTTTTTTGTTATATAAATTGTTTTTATATCAATTTGTTTTATATAAAAAAATATTATATAAAAATTTTGTTTTATATAATTTTTTTTCACATATAAATTTTTTTAATATATTTTATTTTTTATAAAAAAAAAATTATATAATTTATTTTTTATTTTGTTTTATATACAAATTTCTCTTTATATAAAAAAAATTGTTTTTATATAAAAATATGTTTATATATATTTTTTTATATTTTTTTTAAATATTTTTTTTTTTTTTTAATTTTGTATATATATATATATATATATATATATATATATATATATATATATATATATATATATATATATATATATATATATATATATATATATATAAGAAAATATATAAAACATTTTTTATAATTTTTTTTATACTGTATAATTTTTTATATATATTTTTTTTTTATTTTTTTATATAATTTTTTCATATATATATAAATTTTGTTTTATATAATTTTTATTAAATATATATTTTTTTCTTTATATAAAAAATGTGTTTTATATAAAAAAATTAATATAATTTTTTTATATATTTTTTTATTATTTTGTTTTATATATATTTTTTTAATATAAACAAAAAAATTATATATTTTTTTATATAATTTTTTTTATAATTTCTTTTTAAATAAAATTATTTTTTTATATAATGTTTTATATAATTTTTTTATATAATTTTTTATATAATTTTTTTATATATTTTTTATATATATATTTTTTATATATATTTTTTTTTTATTTTTTTTTATATATTTTTTATATTTTTTTTATTTAATTTTTTTATTAATTTATTTTTTATATAAAATTTATTTTTATATATATTTTTTTATATATAATTTTTTTTGTATAAACATTTATTTTATATAAATTTGTTTTCAAATACTTTTTTTTTTAAATAAAAACAAATATGTTTTTTTATATAACTGATTATTTAAAAATATATATATATATTTTTTTTTTTATATAAAAAACAAATTATATATATATATATATATATATATATATATATATATATATATATATATATATATATATATATATATATATATATATATATATATATATATATATATATATATATATATATATATATATATATATATATATATTTATAATTTGTTTCATATATAAAATTTGTTTTATATAAAAATTTTGTTTTATATATATTAGTTTATATAAATTGTTTTTTCATACAAAAATTCAGTTTTATATAAAAAAAATTGTAAATACATTTTTTAGATTTATATTTTTTTTATATACAATTTTTTTCAGATAATTGTTTTACCTAAAAATTCGTTTACATATATATAAAAAAATTATATAAAAAAAAATTATATAAATATTTTGTTTATATAAACATTTTATTCTATATAAATAAAAATTATATAATTTATTTATATAAAATTCTTTTTATATAAAAAAAATATATAATTTTTTTTGGTATATACATTTTTTTTATTAAATTTTTATTAATATAATTTTTTTTATTATATACATTTTTATATATAAAATATATTTCTTATATAAAATATATTTCTTATATAAAATATATTTCTTATATAAAAAATTTCATATAATTTTTTTTATAAAAATATTTTTTATGTAAAATTTTAGTTTTATATATATTTTTTATATATTTTTTTTTATATACATTATTTTTGTATTTACATTTTTTTATTTTTTTTTTTAATATATTTTTTTTATATATAATTTTTTTTATACAATTGTTTTTTTTTAATATATATTTTTGTTTATATAAATATTTGTTTTCATATAAATTTTTTTTATATATAATTTTATTTATACAATTTTTTTTATATAAATTTTTATATATAACTTTATTTTTTATATAATATATCTTTTATACATTTTTTATAAAAAAAAATATATAAAATTTTGTTTTATATAAAAAACATATTTATAAAAAAACATTATATAATTGTTTTTATGTAATTTTTTTTATATAATATTTTCTTATATATTTTTTTTTTATATAACATTTTTAAATATAACTTTTTTTATATATATAATTTTTTCTTTTTATAATTTTTTTTTTTTTATAAGGTTCGAACAACTGTGCGTCTCCCTCTAACACACAGTTGTTCGAATAATCCAATCTTGGCTTGTTGCGATCCATCGTGCCAAGGGATCAGGACACAATTTCTGACCGCAAGTGTACATTTCTTCTCTCCTATATCCACCTACGTTAATGCAGTATGCACTTCTTTAAACCCAGGTTCTTTAAACTACGGGTCCCGAATTCCTCCAAACTGGGTCGCAGGCTCACAAAAATAAATACATGAATAAAATAGAATGATAATGATCGTGACAATAAAATAAATATGAAGTTCATACATGAATCCACTTAACATATTTTTATAATCGAATATTCAAATATTTAATTATCAATAAAACAAAATCATTGCACAAATATTATCCTTCTTGAGAGAGAATGAGAGAGAGAGAGGGATTGGTACGTGAGGCAGTGTTGATAATTCTGGTTAGAATGCCTTTTAACCCTGGAACCTCATCGTCGGGAGATAATCTCCCGGGCCTCGGTGTGGTCACGTGATTCCGATTCAAAATAATGGGAGATCACGCATGCGCTCCCCAGTAGCTGTAGGTCTTTGTTTGGCGTTGTGGAGGGTGGGTGTGCTCTCTCTCTCCGTGCTTGGAATTTTCCACTAGGGTGGAATGTTTGTGATTGTGGGAGAATATCACCCGACGTTGTGGTGACTGTGAGACTTTTTACCTCTCGTCGCCGACCTCCTAAACAACTGTGGGATGACCCTTGTTGGCACAGTTCGAGCCAACAAGGCTGAAATTCCACACGAGATGAAAGCAAAAGAAACAAGACAGCATAGTTCGAGTGCCTTCCTCTTCACAAAGGAAATGACGCTGGTGTCGTACATGGCACACACATCCCGTACTAAAAAGAAAATAGTGCTGCTCTTGTCATCACAGCACACCCAGCTGACCATTGCATCAAGTGGCAAGCCAGAAATAATATAATTTTATAATGCAACAAAAGGAGGGGTCGACACATTCGACCAAATGTGTGCCACCAGTTCCTGCTCTAGGAAGACAAGAAGATGGCCCCTCTGTCTCTGGTATGGCATCCTGAATACAGCATGCATCAATGCTTTCATTATCAGCTGTGAAAACAGAGCAAGGACAGGCATCAGCATACCTAAGAGGAGGTCCTTCATGATGAATATGGGGAGGACACTCATCACTCCATGGGCCCAGTCACGCCTGGCATCACCAGTCCTGTCCCGCCAACTGCACACATTGATTACAACTGTGTGTGGCCTCCCTTCACTGGGCCACGCTGCCGGGTCTCCAGGGACGTCATTTGCTGATAGCAGGTAACCCCTGGTACGGTGTTCTGACTGCCCTTCCAGGTCAGACAGGAAGACCCGGCACCGCTGCACTAAATGTGCCAAACCAAAGTGCCCTCGACACCTGTACCCCAGCTGTGGTGACTGTGTGTAGAAGGTAAGTTTATTTTTCATTGTGTGTCTTTATTTTGTGTTGAAATAAGTGACTATCAGCTTTGGAAAATGTACTGAAAATAAATGAAATGAAAAATTAAACACAAAAAAAAGCTATTTTTTGCGTGTCTCCCATACAGCTCCCAGTGGCAGGAGAGGACTGTACCACACTCAGAGGAGGGTTCAAGTACCTTTGAACCATAGCACAAGAGGAGAAGTCTCCAGCTGCATTACTTTTTTTTTCCAATTTTTTTCCCCCAGTGCATAAAAAAATTTAGTAAATTTACACTAATTTACCTTAAAATCAATAACAATGTTAAATAAAGTACAAATTAAGTTTACCACTAATCTAAACAAAGGTAGAGATTTATTTTTTATTGTGTATTTTGCAATAAACTTTAGTTGAATTTTTTTTTTTTTTTTTTTTTTTTCCAAAAACGGGTGAAATTCTCCCGGGGATGTGGTTAGTGTGACTCAAAATGAACGATAGGGTTCCAGGGTTAATCATAAATATTACGTTTCAGTTTCTGGTCTTGTATTTTCTTAGGTTGATAATTCTAGTCAATTGTAAAAGATCTTTCTGTATGGGTCGCGAGAATGATGTCATAGTAAAAACTGGGTCACGATTGAAAAAGTTTGAAGAACCCTGCCTTAAACTACTGGTGATTCGATACCGTTCACTGTGTATGCTTCATTCAATCCTCCTGATACACGTCTTCTCTACCTGATCATTCGTTACCCTCTCACATTACCTCCTATATAGCCCCGCCCACATTTCTTTCCTCCTCTCCCACTAACATCACCCCTCCCTCCACCTGCAACTGTTGCCAGATCCGACTAGGGCCAAACCAAGTCGCTGTTGGATGGGGTGTGGACCCTTGATCTGTCCGGAGCTGTACATAGAGAAAATAGCAATACATACATGGTAAATAATAAATCAATAAACAAATATACATGGTACATAAATAGAAGTAGAAATTTAAAAAAATGCGTTGCACAGAAGTGTACGTGGAAAGTGTGGAGTGTAAATTTGAATTACAAGTGTGTGAGTTGATAATAAATGGTAGGCGCGGGTGGCAGCATGTGGAGTGTGCACATGTTTGTGTTGGATATAGATGCGGTATATTTGGCCAGACGCCGAATGGTGAGTCCCGACAGAGAAGGGAATCCCTCAGGTACCAAAGCCGGCTCTTTGTCCCGTAGCATGTTGTGTGGCGAAGGTGGCGTCTCAGGGTGTGGTGGGGGCGTGAGGCTGCGGCGAGGGCTAACGGGACGAAGAGGTGTGGTAGGTATAACGTGAATGACAGGTGGCTGGTCCTGATGGATACTAGAAGGGATAAAACAATCGAGGCATGATCAGGTGAGGGCTGGTCAGGTAGAGGTAACTTATGTATGGAGTGGTCAGGTAGTGGGATAGAGTCTGGAGTGTGGAGGTCTGGTAGTGTGTGGTCAGGTAGCGGGAAAGGGTCGGGAGAAGGGTTGACAGGTGTAGGCGAGGGGTCGGTGTGTGGAGAAGGAGAAGGTTCAGGAAGGTCAGCGGTGGAGGGGGGTGGCACATCAGGAAGCGGGGGTGGGGTAGGTTGGTCGGGTTGAGGAATGTTGTCGGGGAGTGGTTCGGGTGGAGGAGGAATGAGAGGATTGGGTAGGTGGGGTGGGATAGGTAGGTCGGGTATAGGCACGGAGTTGGCGAGCGGAGAGGGAGGTGAAAGAAGGAGTGGTATGGATAGGGTGGGCTGGGAAGGAGGAATGGGGATAGGAAGGGGGACCAGGCTGGGGTGGGGGAATGGTGGGGTAGGTTGGGGAGGGATTAGGGTGGGAGGAGGTGATGCGTGAATGTTAGTGTGGTAATGTGAGGCGGGTAGAGGCATGGTGGGGTGAGTGGGAGAATGAGGTGGTGGTAGGTCCCGATATACTGGTTTGGTGGTGTGAGGTGTGGTATGAAGGTGTGGGTTGTAGAGGGTGTACGTGGGAGGATGGTTGTACATGTGGTGTGGGTAGGAGTGGTGGGCGGTGAGTTGAGTGTGATGTAGGTTGTGTGTATGGTGAGTTAGGCATGTGCGGCGTGGTGTCTGCCGGTGTATGAGTTAATGGGTGGGTATTTAGTGGTGTGGTGTGAGGTGGTGAGTTAGTGGTGTGGGCCAGCCTTACTCTCTCCCAGGACGTGACATATGCGTCGGATGACAGTGGCGTCCGTCCTGGCGAGTACGGGGTCAGAGCCGGTGTACAGCTGCTGCCTGCAGCGGTGTGAGGTTCGAATCAGTCCTGAGTAGCAGAAAGGGTGCAGTTTATAGGTCGGGAGGTGTGTAGGTAGGCCTGGTGTGCTTGCGTGTAGGCGTATTTGCGGCGTTTGCGATGGCGCGTTTGAGTGCCGGCAAGAAGGAGAGGCTGGATGTGTCCACGTCAGGAGATGTTATCTGGCCTGGGAGGCAGAGGTCTTCATCATATACAAGCTCTGCTGGAGAGTGATTGAGGTCCTTTTTCATAGTAGTACGGATGGTGTGGAGGATGGGTGGGAGTGCATCCATCCACTGGTCCGGTTGTAGGGCACGGAAGGTGTCCTTGAGGCGGCGATGGAACCGCTTTACCATACCGTTGCTGGAGGGGTGATAGGCGGAGGTGCGTTGGCGTCGTGTCCGCAGGGCCGTTAGCATATCTTGCCATGCCCTCAAATCAAATTGGGTGCCTTGGTCGGTGATGATCACTGAAGGAGGGCCAAAGTTTGACACCCAGTCAAAGGAAATGGTGGGCAGTCCCTTCTACAGTGACGTAAGACATGGAAATAGCGGTACACCACCGTGTTGTCCTGTCAACAAATGTCAACAGGTAACGGGATCCACGCGAAGAGGGTAGTGGCAAGGCTGTCTCAATGTACAGGCCGCAGTGTGGGCCAAATCAGCTGATCGTGACGTCACAAGTGGTGGTATAACACATCGCGTCGGGACGAGTATCCAGTGTCCAGTGTTCTACCCAGTTGGCGGTTGCAGCGTTCGTGTACATGGTGTTTCAGGTAAATTTACACAATTTTCACAGTATAATCTTAATGAATCTTAACTCATTCACCTTATGGACAATTAGAAGCAATTTGCATTCTTAATTCTTATGTGTATTTTAATAGAAATATCGAAAACAAGCCCCCAAGAGAAAAATTCAAATACGGTAAGGTATAATACTGGCAGTTGAGTGTATCTGTAGAAACGTGTGTATTTCTAAGAAAGTATCTAGTTTATTCTTTTCGTTTCTGTGTTCATGAGTGCCACAGGTATTTGCGATACTGTATTTATCATTACATATCTTGAAAAAGCAGCTATATAGCATCGCTATAGGCTAGTGTGTGCCAGTGAAACTCCTGGATTTTATATTTAATTGTAATAAAGTGGCTCTCACGTTGCTTTTTTCTATTATTATATTCTTTATTCTTGTATAGTAGTCTTAAAAATCGAAAAATATAAACAAAATAATTAAATAATTGGAACCAGTATGATACCATAATGACATAATCTAAAACAATCCAGGCCTGTTTAAGCAGGACACAATAAGCTATGATATAGTGCATTTTGTTATTGATGTAATTCAGACAATTTAAATACTATCAACCAAAGGCTAGTGAGATAATGGAAACTGACTATAACTAACGTAGTATGTTAACAACTGTTCTCCTAAGTTAGGTGTACAGTGTATGGTGGGGTAGTTTGAATTTACATTTTACATTTTACAGTACTGTACTCAGTATACTGGTCTATTTGTTATAGTTCTGAGGTCAGGTCTTTTCGATTTGGTGACAGAATTTCTCCATAAAACCTTCACAATTAATGTAGTTTTGTGTACTGATTACAGATACCATTCATTTTCTGAAGAAATCAAAGGAAGTAACTGAAAAAAGGTTAAGTTAGGAATCTTTTCTATTTGGTGATAGCAACATTTTCCTATAAAACTTTCAAAATTAATATAGCTTTTTGTGTTGATTACAGATAAAGGATGATGTGCTTTAGGCCTAGGCCAACTAGTTTAGTGTATGGCTGCTGGTACGGTAAATTGACAATCATCTTTCATTTTCAGGGGCCATGCTGCTGCTGCAGATTATGTAGGCTACATTCCAATTGAGTAATTAATGATGAAGGGTGGTATAGAGCAGAGTAGAAACCCTATATTTTATATAGGGTCTGTAGAGCAGAGAAGACCATCGAGTTATTAGCGCGAGAGCGACGAGAGTCTCGTCTTTTGCTATGACTATTGGTGTGACGTCACAACATTCACACTGCGGCCTGCACATTGAGACGGCCTTGGTAGTGGGCCCACAATATCCACGTGTACCGTGTGGAACCTGCTGGAAAGGACAGTGAATTCGTGGAGTGGCGGACGGGTGTGGCCGCCAACCTTAGCTAGCTGACAGGGAAAACATGATGTAACCCAGTTCTTTATTTGTCGCCTCATTCTCGGCCATACTGCACGGCGGCTGATGAAGCGGAGCATACCTGCTACACCTGGGTGGTTTAGGGAGCGGTAGTGTTGGAACACTGGCTGCCTGACCTGTTCGGGGATGTAGGGGCGTGGTATACCGCAGGAGGTGTCGCACCAGAGCTGGGTTGTTGAGTCGGGAGCTGTCAGGTACTCCAGCCGTAGCCCCGTTTTGCCTGAGAGGAGTTTTTAGAGGTGCGTGTCGGCCAGCATTGTGGTGGCTCCAGGCATTTGCTGTAGAACGTGATAGGTCTCAGTATCCCGTCAACCTCCTGCTGCAGGACAGCTCCGATGGCGTCATTCGATGCGTCAGTGTAGATGGAAGTTGGCGCGTGAGGAATAGGGTATGCCAAGAGTGTAGTGTCGGCCAGCTTGGTCTTGATGTCGTTGAATGCAGATTCTGCAGATGGGGGCCAGATGAGTTTCTTTTGTGAGGACTTCTTCAGCCCCTTCAGGCGGAGACAGCATGGGGGATGAACCGGTGGTAATAGTTCACCACCCACAGAAATTCCCTGAGTTTCCTGGCAGTAGTAGGTAGGGGGAATTCCCTTACAGCCTCAACCTTCTGCAGCAGGGGTGTGATGCAATTAGGCATCACACTGTATACAAGGACGTCGAGATGATCTACCACGATGACACACTTGGATGGGTGGATCTTGAGAAGAGCTCCCGCAGGTGCTGCTGGTGCTGATGCTGTCCGTGGAACGTTTGTGCAGCATTCTGTAGTCTGAAGTTCATGGCTGAGAACTCAAACAATCCAAAGGGCTTGGTGATGGTGGTCTTCTTGATATCCTCATCAGCAACAGGAATCTGGTGGAAGGCACGGATAAGGTCAATTTTTGAGAACACCGCACATCCCTGGATGTTGGATTGGAAGTCCAGGACATGAGGGATCAGATACCTCTCGGGGATAGTGGCAGTGTTGAGAGCTCTATAATCTCTGCATGCCTTCCACTCTCCTTCCTGCTGGTTTGGGACCATATGATGAGGCGACGCCCATGCGTTGTCCGAGGGTCTGGCCACGCCTTGCTGTATCATCACATGGAACTCTCGTTTGGTAGCTTCGAGACGTTCCGGGGGCATCCTATGGTGCTTGGCGAACACTGGAGGGCCCGTCGTGGTAATGGTGTGGCATATCCCTGGGTCGTGGGTGTGGTGTGAGGAGTCTGTAGAGATTAGTTGTGGAAAGTCATGTAAAATGAGTTAGTATGTGTTGGCGTGTAAAATGGGTGTTATGGTAGGTGTAGTGTGGCAGCAGTGTTTGGTGGGAATAGTGGCTCCCGTGGGTTGGTGTATCAGGCGGTATCGCTTGGCATTAATAAGTAGGTCATGTGCCGTCAAGAAATCCAGGCCCAGTGATAGGTGCCTGAACGTCAGCCATGACAAAGGGCCACAAGACGTATTCATCCTTGAGGAGGGTCACCCCCCTACTTCTGGTGCCTGTTTCTTTTTGTCCTTCTCCCAGGGTGGAATGACAATCACCTCAAAGCCTGAGTCGACAAAGTAGTTGTCGCCCGACACGAGGTCTTCCACCCACAGGAGAGTGTGAGTTGTGTGGTGAGGTGGTGGGCAGGTAGTGGCCGGGAGTTGCTTCGTGGGTAAGAGAGGCGTGGTGGCGAGGTTGGCAGCCGTTATGTGGTCCGAGGCACGTGTAGAGGTGTGGTGTGGTGCCGTGAAGTCATCCGTGTGTGGGAGATGCGTGGCGGCATTGGTGTCGCGTGTGTTGCATTGTGCGGTAGGTATGGGCATGTGACGAGGAGGTGCATAGTGGTGCTGGGGCACAAGTGGCGTGGTGGCATTGGTGGCGCGTGCGTTTCGTGGTGAGGTAGGCGTTAACGTGTGGCGAGGAGATTTTCCGAGGGTACAGGAGGAAGGTTATATGGGGAGGAAGTGTAGGGTCTAAGGAAGGGAGAGAAACAAAATGGCAGAAGAGAGAGCCAAGCTGGGATGTGGCGACGGAGGAGGATGCAGGAGGAGAGAATGATCAGGGGGAGGGTGGTAGGGATTGGGGAGTAGTGGGTGTTCGAATGCCAACGTTGGCAATGCTCAACCGCAGCCTTAGCCAGGGCATCAGCCCACTCATTCTCATCAACACCCACATGAGCTAGAACCCAATTAAATGTAACTCTGCGGCCACGACGATCCAGGAGGATAAACTAATTGAGAATTGCCAACACCAGAGGATGGAAAGAGTTAAAATTGTACAAGGTCTGCAAGGCACTACAGGAATCACTAAAAATAGTAATAGACGGCTTTGGGAGAGTAAAAATAACTTAGAGGGCATATAAATAGAAGAGAACTCGGCAGTAAAAATGGACATGACAGAAGGGAGACTGCCGTCACGACAAAAGTCAGGAAAGACAGCCTCAAAACCAATTCCAGCATCTGATTTTGACTCATCAGTGTACACAGGGAGGGACTCCCTGTGAGTGAAGGCATGTTCTAAAAAGAGGGAACGAGCCACTGGAGGAGAAAGAGATTCCTTCTTGTCTGTAAAGCAGGTGCAGGGGAAAACTTCTGGAAGAAGCCATAGAGCCACCCTGGGGACCCTCACAGGAAAAATCTGGAAGTCATCAATACCCATCTCCTCCATAGCCTTCCTGACCTGGAAGCAAAAGGGCCATATTGTACGAGAATGTAAAAGGTAATACTGAGACATGATATTAGATGACACCGCTAAACAGGGAAGGGAGTCAGGAAGTTGATGTAAACGATGCCAACAACGAACTATCAAGGACTGGCGACGGAGATCAAGAGGTGGCTCAATAGCGTCCACAAGGCGACTGGGAATTGTGGACGACCTGAAGACTCCGTTCGCCAGACGTACTCCAGCATGATGAACCGGGTCTAAAACTCTGTCGAGATTTGACCTAATAAGAACATGGTATCGACGAAGGAGAGTGGCCCGATCAGCCCCGAGGACGTATGGCCCAGGATACTCAACAGGTTAAGAGCCTTGAGGCAAGAGACTTTAAGTGTATGTAAGTGGGAAACCCAAGTCAAACGTTTGTCAAAAAGGAGACCCAAAAAGCGAGTCTCCTCGACACAACGTATCCGATGACCATATATGAATAAGTCTGGATCAGGGTGGACGCCTCGGATGTGGCAGAAGTGCATAGCAACTGTCTTGGAATGAGAAAATAGAAACCCATGAGAACCAGTCCAACGTGACACCCTGTCAAGGGCAAGCTGCATGCGCCGCTCTGCCACTGACATTCGGGAAGCAGCAAACCAGACTGTTAGGTCGTCAACGTACATCGAGTTGGCTATACCGTCCGGAACGGATGAGGCAATGGCATTAATTGCTACTGCAAACATTGTGACACTGAGGACGCTTCCCTGGGGGACACCCTCCTCCTGTGCAACAGATGCTGAGTGGGTTGTACCAACCCTCACAGAAAAACTGCGACCACTGAGAAACTCCTTAAAAAAGCGTAGAAGGCTACCCCGCAGGCCATATAAATGGAGTTGCTGCAGGATGCCATACTGCCATGTAGTGTCATACGCTTTCTCTAAATCAAAGAATACATAGACAAGGTGTTGATATCGTGCAAAGGCCTCACATGCAGCAGCTTCCAACCTGACCAGAGCATCTATAGTAGAACGGTGTTTACGAAAGCCAGACTGGGACGGAGAAAGAAAATCACCCCGTTCCAAGAAGTATACCAGTCTGACATTCACTATCTTTGCAATTACTTTACAGAGACAGGAGGTCAAGGCAATTGGTCGGTAATTGAGTGTAACACCAGAGTTCTTGCCCGGCTTGAGGAAAGGAAGGATGGTAGCAACCCTCCAACCAGAAAGGAAGACACCCTCCAGCCAGATTATGTTATATAAAGCTAAGAGAAATGAGATCGTCTCCTCACCCAAGTGTCGCAACATTGCATATGGGATGTTGTCTGGCCCAGGAGAAGTGTCGCCGCAGAGAGAGAGAGCAGAATGCAGGTCTCTCAGGGTGAATATATGGTTATAACTTTCATACTCGTTCCCTGAGAAATCCAGGACAGTGCGCTCCTTGGCTCTTATCTCATGCCTGAATGCCAGAGGTCGAGAGTCACAGCTGGAGACTCTTGCAAAAGAGTGGAGAACTAGGAGAAAACTTCCCCGCCATCTTACGGACTCTCTTGAACACTTGGGTGAGTGGAGTTTTAGTATTAAATGAAGACACATAGGCCTTCCAAGAGTCACTTCGTGCCTCTTTTAAAACTCGTCTAGCCCAAGCCCTTGCCCGTCGGAGGTCCTCTATTAGAGTTGGGTCCCCACGATTACGTCGAAAGCGAGAGAAAGCAGTGTGCTTCTCCTGCACAGCAGTGGTGCAGACTGGTGACCACCAAGGGAGAGGACGTTTGGGAAAGTAGCCAGAAGTTCCTGGGATAGAGTTGAGAGCAGCAGAGTGGAGCATATCAGTGATTTATGTAACAGCAACGTCAGGGCTACCAAAATCGGCTATAGAAGGGACCGAAGAATTAACTCTCTGAAAAACTGCCAGTCAGCCTTCTCTAATTTCCACCTAGGAAGACGAGACTGTGGTTCATACCTAGTAACTTCTAAAAGTATACAGAAATTGTCACTGCCATATAAATCAGGCAACACTCTCCAAGTAAAATCCAACAGAGCACTGGGTGAGCAAAGGGAAATGTCAATGGCGGTAAAAGTCCCAGTAGGGCTTATAAAATGTGTCACACCTCCCGTATTTAAAACCCCTAATCCCTCATCCTCATTAAAAGAAACCAATAAAACACCCCTGGGGTTGACCGAACTGTCACCCCACAGAGGATGACGACCATTTAAAATCACCCAATAAAATAAAGAGAGAGGGAAGGTCCCGTACAAGACGGTTGAGATCATTCCTCTCAACTGTAACACTAGGAGGAAGGCAAAGACTGCACACAGTGTACGGACGGTCCATAAAAACCTGAACTGCAACAGCCTGGAGCGAAGTGTCAAGCTCCAGGCTCATGCATGGAATTTCTCGGCGAACTAGGATGGCAGAGCCACCATGGTGACCCTGCCCTTCAAATGAATTGGAATAAAATGCAGAGTATGGTGGAGGACTGGCAGGAATGTATTCTACAAGCATTGTCTCTTGTAGAGAAACACATGCAGGAGAGAAACTAGAGAGAAGAACGTGCAGTTCCTCCCAAGAAGCACGCAAGCCACGGCAATTCCACTGAATGACCTTGAAAAGTGTTACTTTATTACTGATTTCTTAGAAGCCTCACGGAGGTATTTCCCACTACCGCCTCGACAAGAGGGTTTACTCAAATGATAAGATTTGTCTAATCCTGGGCCACTAGAAGAGCGAACCTGAAAAGTAGTACTTGGGGCAGTAATTGGGACCAGTAGACGAGTCCCTGAAGCATCTGATATGTTAGAAGAAGATAAAGGTATATGAGCTGGGATAGTCTTTGAAACAATTACATTGGTATTGTCCTGTACAGCAGTAGTATTACTGACACAGGTAGATACATCAACATCCATAATACAGGTGGTAGAATCACTCCGCTGATCAAGCGGAAGAGAAACTGAATCTTTTGAAGTCACAACAAACGTGGCATCCACATTAACTTCACGCCCTTCTGATGATCCCGAAGGAAGCTTACAAGGAGGAACATCTATGCAGTCAAGTGCCTCAGAGGAACCACGAAGGCGACTCTGTGGCAGTTTAGGTGACTTAAGTTTCTTTTTTGGAGAGCGTGTGGCAGCGTGAACCTCTACCACATGGACACCTTTAGCTAGAATTAGAGAATTGTCATCAGTTGAAGGGTCACCTGAATGAGTGTCTGATAAAGATTTTAAGACAGAGAAGCTATTATGTAGTGTAACCTCAGAAACGCTCTCACTAGAGCAAAAAGTAGCTGCCTCTTGAGAGGGTTGAGAGGGTGCTGTTGCCCGAAGTTGAGTTGCAGTCTGGCACTACCAATGCTGATGAATTGGGTATTAGCCAAGTGGAGGATATCCTGCTCAAGGAGGTACATCTTACATTAGCGAGAACGCAAGGAGTAAGCATCTCTGCAGTAAAAGCAGTAACTCTCTGGCCGACACTCAGAGGTAAGATGTGAGTCAAGAGCAGAACAATTACCACACTGGGAACGGTTGTTACAGTTCCTCCTTTCATAACCAAATTCATAACAACAGAAACATTGTAGGGGACGTTCAACAAAAGGCTTCACCTCAAAAGAGGTGGGGTTAATGTTAATGCGATCTGGGATATGCGAGCCATAGAAAGTGAGGATGACCATATTTTTAATGCCTTTCATCTTTTTTACTCGTTGGACACTGTCTGAGCACATAGCAAGAATGTCCTCTTCTGAAAATTCATACAGGTCCTCATTATATACGCCCCTTGCTATAATTAAATGTTCGATGTGGTTTAATAGATTCAGACATGCTATCAGAAGGACAGGGGAGATTGAGGAGCATCATGGCCTGTGTAAGATCTTTGGCTCTGATTAAAACGCCCTTACCATATTTCTTTATGTGGCCCATTGGTAATAATCCAATTTCTTTCTCCAGATACCGGGAAGCATGGCTAAGGGTACCACGTCCCCCTCCCTGTAGTAAGCCACAAACCAAAAGGGTGTAAGAATCCGACGTTCCTTTGGGACATGCTCTACAGAGTCATCAAAGATGTTAGAGAGAGATATTGGGGCTTTTCTTTATCCATATATCATTGATTTAATGTTGTTGGCCCCAGGAGCCAATAGCTACTACCTACCGGGCAGATGAGGGGACCGAGCGCTGGTCGCCGTGGGCGGGGTACCTCTTCCCCTACGGGGCCACTCGTTTTAAAAAGCAGCCCCAATGGCTCGAAAGTTTGCCCACGACGGTGCTGAGACCCCCTTCCCCAACATCTCCCGGCCCAGACACCCAACCATCCAACATAGAACGGCCCCTAGAGGGCAGTCCCTCTGGAGGGCAGCACTGTTGGCCCGTACTGACAGCCTAATGCATGGGAACCATTTAGTCCGGTCTCTCACTGGCGACCTTACTTGCATGGGAAGCCCTCTCCCCCTAATTCGGGGCAGAGCAGGGGCCGGAGCCCCCTCTAGTCTAGCTCGCCAGGTCTCAGAGACACGTAAGCTCCCCCAACACATCAAGGCGGTTCCCGTTTGTGGGGGACCATCACGTGAGAGGTATATTACTTTGTGAAGGGGGTAAAATTGATTTAATTTTTACGATTCTTCTTGCCATTCTGATTTAGAGAAGTAGTGATAACATCAGAGTACAATATTGAAGAGTAGAAGAAGATGAATTAGAGGGGGTTGGGTAGTCCAGGAACAGGTTCAGTCTGCATACAGATTGTCTTCATCATAGGTCGGGCTTTCACAACCTAAGCATAGGAAGTGTTTGGTTTCGGTGTCGCACGCGACGACATAGCGGTCTTCCTAGCCTCAAAATACCAGACACTAGAAGTAGCCTTCACTGCGCAGATCTCACTCTCCACCTCTCACACGGGACATGCCCACATGCCCAAGAGGAAGAAGGATGGGTACCCTTGCTATTTCCACACTTCTCAACCACAAAAGTACAATCTTTATCAGCGTGATCCTGACAAACACCTCCCACAGACTGAAACAACAGAAAGGCAAGAATTCATACCATGTCCAAATTTCTGACACTTGAAACATCTCAAGGGGTTGGGAATGTACCGTTTTACGTTACAAATTTCGTATCCCACTCGGATTGACTCGCGAAAACAAGCCTTGCCACAAGTAAAAAAAACAGAAGCAGTCCTAACTTTTCCCCGAAGATGAAATGCGTCGTGCAAGAATGACATCCTGATCTCTCATTTCATGGACGATGTTTGTCTCCTCCATGTACAGTTGCGGAACAAGGAACCTGAACACAAGTGGCGATCCCTGGCAACCATTTCCATAGTAAACTCGGAGGTGTTTATCAGTAATTACCAGTGGCGAAAAATATTTAAGATATTATGTGTCTTTATAATACAAAGAGAATAACTATACCTCAACTACGTGGCATCTTCGTACTCATAACCTTCTTCAATATATAAATACATGGCAATGAGAGACGGTGATGCATCGACCAATCACACACGTTGCCCCTCCATTCATGATTTTATACTATCACCACCGTGTACCGGTTATAACTACATATAAATTACATATAATAATACCTACATGGGTAGTGACTCACATACCATGTACCCTCACATGATCGCTCAAACTAGCTGACCTGGACATAAACGGGTCCATGGGAACCAAGCTTCCTCAGCAATAAGTGACGTCACAAGTCACACAGAGAGCTCCTATTGTTCTGGTTAAACCTACAATTAAGAGGCTACTTATAATTACTTATACTCACTTACAAGAGTGAGTCACACATCGCATGATGCCGTGAAACTGCTAACATAGGCTTGGATACAAGACCGTATCTCACTGTGGGAACCATTAACACGTTAGCAGATAGTGATGTCATAGGTCATAGCGATGCCTTTTTCCCACTCCACAAGCCTCAGTTAGCTATTGATAACCATACCTTCAACAGGTTACCTTAGCATACAATCTCTCTATAAAGTTAGCTATCAAGTCTAACTTAACCCAAACATATTTGTGAAACTGTACTCACTCGGGTTATCAATAAATTGTGCAAACTACAGATGCTTGCTACATCTCCTACACCATATAGTTATAGAAAACCTTATAATTAAAATCAAACTCCGAAGAGACTAATAAGACTACAAAGACTATAAAAAGACAAAGACTACAACAACCACGAACCAGTCGCCAGCTACCACGTTCAACTATCATCACATGTCTGGAGTAAGTAAGTCTTTCTTGCCCCAGAACATTTGGTGGCAGCGGTGGGATACGAAATAAATGATGAAAAACAAAGGAGAAATACAACAGTTAAAAAAAAAACAAGTGATAACCGAGAAAGAAACACAAAATAATAAAAGGGTTAAAAAAGAGAAATAATAGAGAAGTAAAGTTAAGTGAAGATGAGAGAGAGAGAGAGAGAGAGAGAAAGGAGAGGAAAGTGTAAGTGAACGCTCAGCATTTACAACTCAAAACAAAACTCTAGCCTCTCCCGAGCTCACTGTAGCAGACAGTGGTGACGTCATCGAACTTACCACCTCACACACGGAGGGGTTATTACGTCACCGCTCTACTCATCACTCACCAGCTACCATACCACACTTCATTCACAAGGAAGGACGTGGGATGGTCTGGTACGACATCACTACACCACCACTATACCTTCTATACTCAATCATGCAGCATAGCTGAGGGAAGTGATTAACTTCAAACTTCATCTAGACGGGATTCTTAAAAGTGAAACTCAACGTAGTGCAACCATACGACTCGGAAGGACGTCGGCTTGGTAATGGTACCACGTCGTGGACTACACATAGTACTGGAATACAATCCAATTAATTATCAACGCCACAACAATGATCCATGGTCAGTAGCTAGGTACATATAATTATATATTACAAATATATAACACAATCCTAACATCATCACATTGAGATATAATATTATATGTAAACGTATTAACAATATATTTCCTCATTACACATTCTATTTATTCATAATTGTGGGTATTATATGCGTACGCCTTCACGTATATAAACAGAAGAGTGTCCTTTGTTATTCTTCAATCAGAGTGACAGGTAATGAATGAGATAAATTACCGTACCGCACTGGACTCACTTCGTAAACTTAAACATAGTTTATCAATATTTAAAAGTAGTGAAAGCTTAATCGATGCAACAGAAATCACTATTTTAAGCGTAAGTACTATAGAAAGTGTAAGTTCTCCCTTGAGTAAAAATATTCTTGCACTAGATTTAGACATAAAAATAGACAGAGTAACAACTAATACTCCTTCTCTTCCTAGATCTACCTCACTAACTGACTTGTTTGCTAGTGTTACAACTAACATATCCATACTTTTCTAAGGGTTTGTGAAGATAATATGCTTACTGCAGGAATTACAGATGACAAAGGAAAGATAAGGTTCGTACGTGGACATATTAAACCAGATTCTCAAGCTAGTACATTGCGGACTGCAACTGCCTTCACTGATCCAGATAATCTAAATAATTTTAAGTAGTTTAGTGAAGACCTGATAGATGTTTTCGGTGGGGGGCAGTTTGGCGGTCCACTAGCATGGACACATAGAATGGTTAGAATGACAGTGAGTAACTGTGGAACAGCTAATTCAAGTACGGCTCTAGCGTTAGCAGGTTCGACCATTAGCGATGCTAAACAACTCTTAACAGGGTCAGAGTGGTTGAATGCACAGAGTAACATGACAGGGGACAATGTGTACAAGCTAATTGAGTACATACAATATACTTTACTTTTAACAGAGGAATCCAGGCTTGAAGCTGCTAAAATAGAATATAAACCAAGTGACAGATTGGTCAAATATGCAGCAAAGGTTAGTCAAAAAGAACCTCTAAACGTACTGTACCTAGAGCCCTACCTGTCGCTGTGATCACTGGAACAAACACTCACCACAGCACTTCACAGACACAACACACTACAAACTTCACACCACAGAATGCGAAGAAGAAGCCTTATTGTAAAATCTGTAGAAAATATGGACACAGCCCACATAAGTGTTACTTTAATAAGAATAATCGCTCAAATGCCAAAAGTAAGGATAATAGAAAGGGAGTAAGGGAAAGTGACAAGCCAAGTAATAAGTTCTGCATTATTCATAACAGTGTAACACATAACACAGATGAATGTAGAGTTACGTTGAATGCCAGAAATGAAGTAAATAACAGACGTGCAAATACAGGTGACGATTAAAAAAAAAAAAAAAAAACTTCAAATTAATCGCACCTAATCAATTAAATATACTTGTTGCTGCTTTGGGTAAAGTGGATGTACTTTCACTTCCTTGTAACATTGGGAATACAAATATATCATTAGCTGTGGATACAGGAGCTTGTGTCTCCTTACTTTCTGAAGTAACACTTAAACGGCTGTTAGAAGGAACGATGGACTCTCCAACCATCAGAATTAAATTTAACTGCCTTGTCTGGTAGTAAATTAATCATTAAAGGAATGATACAATTTCCTATTACACTTTTACAAAAGAGTCAGAGAATAAAATGCATCTTTTATATCTGTGAAAATTTCAGTTTACCAACTTGGGTTTAAAAGGATTGACAGAGCATAACCTTGACATTGCAATCTCACTCCAGTCAATTATCTTTCAGGGGCGAGTGTACCTATGTTGTCCTATGAGTCAGCAGCAGTGCACAGCTGTAGGCTTGGGGACAAGGGTCAGTGACTCACAGACTAGACTGGCAGGCACTGTCAAAAGTACGGTACATTTACCAAGTAAGGGGTTTGCTATCATAAAGGTGCAAGTGAAAGATGGTAATAACTATGAACGAAATCAAATCATATCCTTAAGTGAAACATGTAAAATAAATAATGTCGGTATGGAATCCATATTATCTCTGATACAAAAAGACAACTTCATCGAAGCTCTAATTTTTAACAAGGTTGATCTGGCAGTGAACATTAAACCAGGTACTTACATAGGTGACTTTCTTGTGTTTCTTAAACCCATACAAGTGGAAAAAGAATCTCCTCCCTTAGCCAACATACACATTGTTGATGAATTACAACTTAGGCAAACTACTAATGAATTATGTGAGCATGTAAAAGTAAATGATTTTCCTTCACATAGCACACAGCCTTTACACACATTAGCAAATCACAGGTCGGCTATTGCCTTACCTGGTGAGGATTTGGGGAAAACAACACTAGTTAAACATCACATAAAATTAACTGACACAGATCCAGTATATGTGAAAGCTTACAGATTACCTCATAGTCAGAGACAAATAATGAATAAAATTGTGGATGATATGTCAGCAGAAGGAATCATTGAATCTTCAAACAGTCCTTATAACAGCCCATTATTCT
Organism: Petrolisthes cinctipes; assembly: GCA_033782935.1. Classification (NCBI taxonomy): domain Eukaryota; kingdom Metazoa; phylum Arthropoda; class Malacostraca; order Decapoda; family Porcellanidae; genus Petrolisthes; species Petrolisthes cinctipes. Next base: position 1,707,280 of record JAWQEG010000033.1, read on the forward strand.
TAGTTACTAAGAAAACAGGTGATTTCCGTCCTATTATTGATTTTAGGAAGATAAATGAGAAAACTGTCAAGGATAGGTACCCATTACCTGTACTTAAAGATATCCTCATGGAGAATGGGGAAAATAATGGAGTCTTTACTAGTCTTGACCTAATTAGTGGTTATTGGCAAGTAGAATTAGATGACTAATCCAAACCTATTACAGCTTTTTGCACCCCAAATGGTCATTCGCAATTTATACGAATGCCCTTTGGATTATCCAATGCCCCCTTAACATTCCAAAGGATGATAAATACTATTTTCAGCGACATGACTCAAGACGTTGTTGCATACTTAGATGACTTAATTATTGTCAGCCCTGATGTCAATTCACACCTACAAAAACTAGACAGAGTCTTACAACGACTGCAGGATGTTGGATTAAAGGTTAAACTGTCAAAGTGTACATTCCTTAAGGCTGAAATAGAATTTTTGGGTCATAAAGTAAATAGTAAAGGAATTCACACTTTGGATTCCAGAATTAAAGCAGTAAAGGAATTCCCTCAACCTACTACAGTAAAGCAAATAAGGAGTTTCCTTGGATTATGTTCATACTACAGGTCATTCATAATGAATTTTGCTAAAATAGCCAGCCCACTAACAAGACTCCTAAAGAAAAATTTCGAATTTAAGTGGTCACAAGCAGAGCAAAACAGTTTTGATCAATTAAAACTTAAGCTCACAACTGCTCCAATTTTAAGTTATCCAAACTATAACCTCCCATTTTCTCTCTGTACTGACGCATCACAGGATGGTCTAGGCGCAGTGCTTATGCAGCATTCCACTGAGGGTCGTTTCAAGGTTTGTGCATATGCCAGTCGTGTTGTGAACGATGCAGAGAAGAAATATAGCGTCACGAACCTAGAGGCTATGGCGGTAGTTTGGGCCTTAAAGACCTTCAGGAAAATAATTCCAGGGTATCCTATCACCATATATACAGATCATCAACCTGTGTGTGGTCTCTTCCATGGTAAAAATTTGACAGGTCAGTTAGCCAGATAGTACCTAATAATCTCAGAATTTCAACCTACAATTAAATATCTTCCTGGGCGTTTTAATAGAGTTGCAGATGCCTTATCTCGCAATGTATCAGCTGCTGCAGTTATTCCCACTTATAGTGATGTAGACTTCAATGTGGAACTTGTTAAGACTGAACAAAAGAAATTGGGTTGGGTAGAGTGAACTCTAAGTTGTTACCTTTACGACAGTTGCAAGCAGCAGTGAAAATAGCTATAAATACTTATAAGCTAACCCCTATATTTACCATATCTGACGTGGAATATTATTACCCCATCATTGGATCAATTCTAACTGAGTCGAGTATCTTATTAATTATTCCTTTTAAGTCAAAAACGTAATTTAATATTTGGGAATTACGACCTTTTCCAGTTAGAGTAAATAATACCCTGCTGGTTGTTGACAAGTCACGTCAGTACATAGTCGCATCTGAGGATTATACTGCCATAAACACCTTAGAAAAACATTCATTGGATGACTGTCTCACCTCATACTTACACTTGTATGTATGTCCTACGTATATGTTTACCTTCAGTTTAGCAAACAAGGCACAGTGTGAACTTTCATTTATAATTCCTGAATCAACTCTCCCAACATCTTACTGTACTTTCAAAACTGTAAGTAATAATACTTCCTACCATGAGCACTTCGGTACTAACCACTACTACTATTTCCAAAAGAGAACAAGCGTGACATTAATTTGCAATGGTAAAGTCCAACACATTTGGGTGGATGGTTATTATATGGCACAGGACCATTGTGAGATTAGGAATGAACATTTCCTTAACTTACCTACTCATCACCATAAAGCATTTGTGTCTACACTTTCTACAGAGTTACAATCACTTAACCTTGTAGTAAACATCTCTTTAGATAAAATCACTATTGTTTCAGACAAAATCAAGTTCCTTCAGTATTTAAATGACTCAGAGTTTACCTCAACATTGGATGAATTGTTACCTGTAGATCTCTCTAGAGAAGTTGTATTCCCTCTACACATCATACCTGCACTAACGTTGATTGTTTGTACTATTGTGTTTAGCTGGTTTATACGGAAGGTGTACGCTCGGTACCAACAATTATCGGCTCGCGAACGACAGAGACAAGTGACAGAAGGTAATGAGGATACAAATGTATAGGTTAGTTACACACTCCTACACATTTAGACAGGATGTATTTTACCATAATATATATTGTACATGTTATAATCATTATTATCTGTAGAAATAATAAAATAAAACTATCTACAGATTGCATGTATTAAAATAAGAATATATATATTATGTATATGTGTAATATTCCTTCGAGGGCGAAGGATGGTAGTGGCCGAGCATTGTTCCGGTTAAACCTACAATTAAGAGGCTACTTATAATCACTTATACTCACTTACAAGAGTGAGTCACACATCGCACGATGCCGTGAAACTGCTAACGTAGGCTTGGATACAAGACCCTAGCTCACTGTGGGAACCATTAACACGTTAGCAGATAGTCACGTCATAGGTCATAGCGACGCCTTTTTCCCGCTCCACAAGCCTCAGTTAGCTACTGATAACCATACCCTCAACAGGTTACCTTAGCATATAATCTCTCTATGAAGTTAGCTATCAAGTCTAACTTAACCCAAACATATTTGTGAAACTGTACTCACTCGGGTTATCAATAAATTGTGCAAACTACAGACGCTTGCTACATCTCCTACACCAAATAGTTATAGAAAACCATAAAATTAAAATCAAACTCCGAAGAGACTAATAAGACTACAAAGGCTATAAAAAGACAAAGACTACAACAACAACCACGAACCAGTCGCCAGCTACCACGTTCAACTATCATCACATGTCTGGAGTAAGTAAGTCTTTCTTGCCCCAGAACACTACTGTGCGCTCCTATACGGTAGTATGCTAGAGATACCCAATCGCTACACAAGGGGTCTCATAGCCACCTCTCTCTCTTTAAAGTTAGCTCCTAAGTCTAACTTAACCCTTTTGTGAATCTGTACTACCATTTGGGTTATTAATAAAATCTTGTTAAACACAGACAAGGTGTGCTAACTCTCCATACCATAATAATCACCTAACCTATTCTAAAAATATACTCCGAAGAGACACAGCCAGCCACGACTACAACAACAACAACAACGACATCAACAAGACTGATTTGTGAAGTGACCGCTCCACTAGCACATATTTGGTGAACAACGGTGGTGATACGAACATATATTGTTGAAAAAGGAGTGGAACAAAACAGTTAATAGCAAGTGATAACCTAAGAAAAAATACAAAAGTAAAAGAGAGGAAGTGAAGAAGTGAAGTGAAGGAGTGATAAAAGCAAGGGGTTAATTAAGTGAAGGACAGTCGAGTCAGCACAGCAAGCTAGCCTCGCTTACCGTCCTGCGCTACTACCACTGGTTGCGTCACTCATCCTACCACACACTGGTTGCGTCATCACTACCACACTACCAGCACCATACTACTACTCTACCAAACGAGCAGTACTACCCCTACTACTATACTTACACTACAGTATAGCCTAGTGAGGTGAATACTTCAACTTCAACTACAGTGAGAGACTATAATAACAGCTCAAATAAACTACAGTGCAGCTACACAGTACTTCAATTAACATTCAACATTCTTCAATTGACAGTGCTAACATCCAAGAAAGGACGTTGGCTTGGTAATTGGTACGACGTCACACGACTACTGGAATACTATCCAACTAATAATTATTATCAAAGCCTACTCAACTATCCATGGTCAGTAGCTTAGGTACATATATTTACAAATACATACACATCCTAACATCATTACATTAGGATATATAAATATATAAATGTATTACCAAATAATTATCTCCTCATTACAAATTATAACTAGCAACAGATTGGCAAATGGCAATGCATGAAACATATAGTCCTTCAGTTTTATTAAGGCGAAATGCTGTGGCTGGGATAATCCCGTCAATAATGCGTATCTGCCAACACTTTCATTCTAAATAATTTATATATATTTCCCCATAAATCTCTAGTTGTTTTGTAAATTCTCTATGTGTTAAGAACCAAATCGGTTTTAACAACATAATACGAGCCGTAGTTTTTTGCTTCATATAATTGGACTATAGGTGATAAGCGAGAAAAGCCTATGTCATTAAAACTTTGTAAGACCGAATGAGAAGGTTAAACATATGAAAAAGAAAAGATAAACAGTGTGAAAGGAGGGAAGAAGCGAGAGAAGGAGAAGGCAGGAGGGAGGATGTGTGAGGTTGCCAGTTACATGAGAGATACTGTAATATATGAATAAAATTGAAAACATTATATAGCCTCGCCTATTTAAGCTTAACATCCATTATTATTATTAGGGAAATGCATATTTGGAAAAAAAAAAAGCCTGATAAATAGATTAACGAAGGAGTATTTGCGAACAAATATGATTATCTAAAAAGTTAGAAAATTAAGCCACCTTCTGCCGAAAAAAATAAAAAAATACAGATCGGCGTGGGATAAAGTGATAAATAGGTCGGTAAACATCTTAATTTGTTGTCTAATATCCAAAGAGTAATAATCAGTAGTCTATCCTACTGCTGTGGTGAACTAAAGACAGTGCCTTTATTTGAAGGATGAAATGCAACAGATATTCAAATAAATATTTGTTTGTCATTACTTTACAATTATTCACCCTCATTAGTCTTACGGTGGTATTCTTAAAAAAAAAATTTTCCTTACATATATCTTTTCCTTCTAAGGATTTTTCCTTCCCTTCATTATGCTTAAAGAATTCTTTGGAAGGGAAGGGAAAGTTTACATGTTGGTAGCCCTGTGCCATGGAAATGATAAATGTGTGTGCGTTTGTACGTCTATGAGCCCTCCGGCCGCAAAATATAAAGAATAAACACAACAACGCTGTGCTCACGAGGTTTTGTTTTATGCGATGAAATGTTTTATAACATCATTAATTTAATATTTCCTGTAGAAAAACTATTATAATAATAGTGGTATAAATATAATGGGGAACTTTGTTCACTTCTACTCGTCATAATTTCTTTGTTTAATGTTATATCGAGTTGTGACAAATATATCTGGACACTACAATCATTGCTGAGACTAATGGTATACAAAATATTGTATATCTTGAATAAAAGAATGATAAATAATATACAAACCTATACCACCACGAGCATGGTGAGTATATGAACCAATCAGGAGACACCTTGCCAATGACGTATACATCCCAGTCCAACACAAATTTTGAACCGAGTATGGTAGGTCTTTAGAAATTTGGAAGAAATGCCTTATTTATTTACAAAACTCTTTTTACTTCGGTGATACAATACTGTTGCACGTGTTTCAAATATATTATGATGTTATAAAGAAAACATCAACAGTACATGATAAAATACAACAAAAGAATTATTGAAGGAATTAGGTAAATGTTTCCTTCATGTTCCAATAATATACTCGATTCAAGGGGAGGAATTTAAGGCCAGGAGAGGAAGGAAATCTTTAAGAATAGGAAATTTGTGATATATTACTTTCCCATGCTTTTGAAGAGAAAGCATTTTTTAAGAATACCAGCGTTACCCTCTTCATCCTCAAGGTCTCCTCATATCATTACATCCCCCCCCCATCTGCACTCCTGTTAATTTTAGAAGCAAAAGCTCTTTGCCATCGTAATCCTCGTTGGTTTTTACATATACTGACCAATTTTCATTACAATCCAGCAACAAATAATATTTTCCCCAAAATTTTTGAATTTTTGTTGGAAAAAAAAAAATATAATACATGCTTCAGAATAGCATAAGAATTTATGTGGACTATCCTCTGATATATAGCAACATTGCTATAGAACGAAAGTCCATTATCACTGCTATAAATGGGAAAATTCCTGGCCTGAAATTGTTGAAATAAATTTTCGCCTGAAATTTTGGGAAAAAAAATCAAAAAAAAAAAAATCATATATGATCGAAATCCCTCTTACATAATGTGCTCATATATACGTATATCACGTGTGAAAAGATTAATTGACATGATGTAAAAACCCTTCGTGTTGTTAGCTAATATACTGGATAAAAATCACTTGGAAACAAAATGAAATTAGAAATTCTTTAGTTGGTACTCTAAATTAGTAATACTTCCATTTTCTTTAAGCTTCCCCTATGCTATAGAGTATTGAGAAGTGGCTGGGTGTATGGTAAACTATTATTTTTTGGCGAATATTTTAATGCGATCAAAATTTTTGTTACGAGACGCACGGCATCGTATGACGTAAGACTGAGCGCTCCACTTTGTAAACTACTACTGATTCGACACCGTTCACAGTGTATGCTTCATTCATTCGTCCTGACACACGTTTCCTCTACCTGATCATTCATTTCCTCCCCTTCCACCAGCCAGATTGCTGCTTCTTCACCCTCCCACCTTCCCTCCTATATAGCCACGCCCATATTTTCTCTCCTCTCGATCCCATTGACATCCCCTCTCCCTCCACCTGCAACTGTTGCCAGATCCGACGAGGCCCAAACCAAGTTGCTGATGGATGGGTTGTTGTCGCTTGGTCTGTCTGGAGCTGTACACTCGCGGTCAGAAATTGTGTCCTGATCCATTGACGATGAATCACAACTTTGATGATTCAAACTACTGTGTATTGCTGGGAGACGCACCGTTGGTCGAAACTTCAAAGCTAGGCTGTTTGCGATTGATCTTGCCATGAGATCGGGACACAATTTCTGACCGTGAGTGTAGAGTAGATATAGATTATATATATTTTTAATCAATTTCCATGTTGTCTCCCTATGAAGAAGCCCATTTTCAATAAGTAATATTTTCCTATTCTCTGCATAAAATTCCATCGAGTCTGTAAATTTGCGAAGCTGGGAGACGAGGGATGGAGGAAATATGAGCAACTAGGCCGGTGGTATAGACGTCCTCCAGCCCTCCCAATTATGTACGCAGGACCAAAAGCACAGAAAGGAAAGACAGATTCCGGATATTCCTCCTGTCAAATGAATAAGTTATAAGTTATATAATCTTGATAACGAATACTAGTATACATGAGGAGTAGATTAACACACACACACACACACACACACACACACACATATATATATATATATATATATATATATATATATATATATATATATATATATATATATATATATATATATATATATATATATATATATATAAAGAGAGAGAGAGAGAGAGAGAGAGAGAGTGAGAGATACATAAAGAAAACACAAGCATCATCAAATATTATTATCTTTATCCAGAAAAATTAAAGTCCACTATTAAATCTCATTTAGTTTACACACACACACACACACACACACTTACCTTAGTCAACACCCACTTCCCTCTACGATGGGGTCTACCTAAATGCTCTATGTTTCCATAGATTTTGTACAATCAGTAGCATTAATTATTTACCCCTAAAACCACTTTCTTCTAAGTGTTCCTACTGCAATTGGAGATTGAAGGATTTATGGGATTATGATGCAATCAAATTCGGGTTATATGGTTGGCTAATGAGAGTTTATATATTTTTATTAATATAATGATCATAATAATAATAATAATAATAATAATAATAATAATAATAATATTAATAATAACAATAATAATAATAATAATAATTATTATTATTATTATTATTATTATCGTTGAACCGGTAAACTACCTATGTATATATTTTTCTCTTTAACACATGTAATCCAGTATGTACCATTGCTCAAAAAAGTATCTGAAAAATAGGGTGCAATGGCTCTCATAATGAACAAGACTTCACGCCTCATCCTCTACCATTTACTAGAACGTGTCGTTCGATTTGTCTTATTGTTGTTGCCGATTTTTTTCTTATACTTTTTTGAGCGATGGTACACATACACATATACACAAGAGGAAATCAAAATCATGTCAGAGCCAAGCTAAGCGCACAAGGGGATATGAGTTAAATATCTTGTCAGCATGGTGCTAGCCCAGTGCTTTTTATGCTTCTGAGTACTGACTCGTTCAGAGAGTTACCCGGGAAGCTGGTCGCTTCCACAACTTGGTATGTCAATAGACGTTCATTCTGATAACGAACCTCAAAGGGATAACACCAAATAATTCCCATATTCTCTTCCCGTTGTACAGATACTTCTCTTTCAATAAACTCTGACATAACTGAGAAGATTATCACTTCAAAACACCTTGCATCTTCTAAGAATACCGCCGACTAACGCTAGGCTACCATACTCCACAACCATCAAAATCACCTAATCATCGTTATTATCGTGTTTATTGATATCGGTATTATACTACTACTACTACTACTACTACTACTACTACTAATAATAATAATGTTTGTAATAATGATAATATTAATAATAATAATAATCTATCTATCTATCTATTGCCAAACGCCTCAATCCCCGAAGGGGTGACCACAAATGTATCGACTCCATGCACCGCTGTCCTCCGTCAACTGGCATCAATCCTGTCACCCAACAACACTCTCACTCATATACTTCTCAACTTCATCCTTCCACCTCACTCTCGGTCTGCCTCTTCCCCTTCATCCCTCCACCTCACTCTCGTACAATTTCTTAACCAACCTCTCGCTTCCTATATGCTCCATATGACCGAACACCTAAAAAGCATTCCTTTTCAGACTCTCGAGCACATCCACATCTACACCACATTTCTCAAGTACAGACGTCTTCATTCGTAAGTTTACCTCTCCATGTATCTCCACACGCACTTCTCAGTTTCGAGATTACCACACTATCATATAACATCTTCACTTCCATAATCATCGCCCAGTTCCTTGTCAATGCTTTCAGCATTCGTGCAACCCTCTTCCCCTGTAACAGCCCCCTCCCTCCCCCCAGCGGTAACCGCCTTGACGTGATGAGGGGGCTTACGTGTCTCTGAGACCTAAGGAGCTAGACTAGAGGGGTCTCCTGCACTGCCCCAATTTCAGTGAGAAAAGACTTCGAATGCTAGAAAGGTCGCCAGTGAGAGACCAGACTAAATGGTTCCCATGCAATATGCTGTCAGTACGATTAATTGATTGATTGATATTTTGATGCAAATAGGCATTTGCCGGTAAGAACCGTCACCCACCCGGTATTCGGAGAGGTGCCTACGACGAAGGTCTCCAAGGCTGGGACACTCGACAATAAGATGCTGTACTGTCAGAGGTACCAGACAATCATCACACTAGGGAGGGTGAGCCCTCTCCATTAAAAAGCCATGAGTCAATAGTGTGTGGCCAATGTGGAGACGGACAAGAGCCGTCTCCCACTTGTGGGACAGGCCGATGTAGCTCCACAAACCAAGGCGCTGTCGGATGCCGCGGAGCTTGTTAGCCCCGATGGCATTCCATCTGTCCTGGCAGCGGGAACGAACGGCAGCATATATGGAGGGTCGAAAGTCCACTGCAGGAACGAGATGACGCCTGGCAGGAGGCCGAGAACTGGAGGCCGCAGCCTTAGCTTGGGCGTCAGCCCGCTCATTCCCATTGATACCCACATGAGCCAAAACCCAACAAAATGTAACTCTGCGGCCACGACGACCCAGGAGGACAAGCCACTCGAAATTAGCCAACACCAGGTGATTGGAACACTTAAAATTGCACAAGGCCTGCAAGGCACTACAGGAATCGGTAAAAATAGTAAAAGAATGCTGAGGGAGAGTAAATATCACTTGGAGGGCATATAAAATGGCCAAGAGCTCAGCAGTAAAAATTGACATGACAGAAGGGAGCCTGACGCCACGACAAAAGTCAGGAAAGACAACCACCAGGAGACTGTGGATTGGGGACGACCTGAAGGCTCTGGTTGCCAGATGTATGCTAGCATGATGAACAGGGTCTAAGACTCTGAGTACACCTCACACCCATAGTCGAGTTTTGACCTAATAAGAACATGATATAGGCGGAGTTGGGTGACCTGATCACCTCCCCAGGATGTATGGCCAAGGACCCTCAACAGGTTATGAGCCTGGCGGCAAGAGACCTTAAATGAATGTAAGTGGGGAACCCAAGTCAAACGTTTATCGAAAAGAAGACCCAAAAAGCGAGTCTCCTCGACACAACGTATCCGATGATCATATGTAAAAGCTTGATTGTTGTTCTCCTTAATTTAATATTACTTATTTTTCTTTACTCTGGGAGGAAAACAAAAACCCACTGCCCTTAACAAAACAAAAAATCACCATTGTATGCTACTCTATCCTATTGCTGATCAACCGGGTCTGGAAAATCAAACAAGAGGCCGATGAGGAACTGGACTCGCCTTGCGAATACCAAAAATAAATCATACAAAGGACAAGTCCAGGGGTGGGATATTCAAAGCATCGTAACCGCAGTTATGATTCTCGTAGCGCCATATTTGCTCGTAAGTTGTTCATAACCGCTACGATCGTATCTTCAAAGCCTCGTAAGGGAGTTTCCGTCCGCCATTATGCGCCATATTTGCTCGTAGCGCTACGAGAACAGAAAAGCACCCTTTAGTCTGATAGCAGGGTCGCGTAGTCGATAAACAACCCTTAAATAGTGAGATTTGAGTTTATTTACACTTGGCGCGGCCGACACAGGCGACATAATGGTTGTTGTTGTTGTCACTTATCGGTAAATATAAACAAGAGGAGGGGATTCAGTGAACAGCTTAGGAGAATGGAGCTGCAAGTGTCAATTTAAACTGATGCACTGTGAAATAGAAAGTTACAAATACTTTTTTTGTGTATCATTACTTTTGGAGTGTTTAAGAATAATAGGATATAATGGTGACTTACTAATTGCAGGAAAGTGGCTTCCAGTTACCTGCAAACAAAGCAGAAATTCTTCATTGCATAGTTAGACCTAACTTAATCCATGTAGTATGAGTCTTTAATCCATAGTCCTTTGCATGAAGTGGATATTCTTAAGGTTAATAAACTTGATTGACTTTCTAATGAAAATATTACAAGCACATTAATGTGATGTGTGAGCTGGTAACATTTAAATAACTGGAATTATATACCTACTGATATATACTGGAAATGTGTAAAAGGTTGACCATATTCCCGAATCTAAAGACAAAAATATGTCTCAGAATTAACTAATGCAAATATTATCATGTTGTAAAAGTCTCAATAACATGTACCGTACATGAACCTTTCCAACCAATTCAATTAATTTTATTGAACAGTATAATTTAATACATAATTTTCACCTGTTCTCATATTACATAAGACTTGTATTTTTCTAAAATAAATGTTTTTCAACAGCATATACCAAATATGTGACTGGTATTGGTTTTTCTAAATGTTTTAATTATAGACTATAAAAAAACAAACATTTCATTTACATATAACACTTGTAAAGTTTACAGAAATCCGTGATACCTCCCTAGCTATTTGTACTATTAGTTTCCTGCATTATCACAGTTCATTACATTATATATACCTGAGTAAAAACCTGCAAATTTATTATATTGGAAAGCTGTTTGAACTCATGTACTTTCCAACAATGACTGAAAAAAAAAAAAAAACAATTCCTTAATGACTACAGTACTTGTTTGGCACTCTTCACATTGCTTGGACATATCACTAATATGGCAGAGATAAAATACAATAAGATTAAAGCCACAGTACGGCATAAGTATATCCTTATAGTTAATCTTCGAACCTTGATATGTAAATAAAACTAAGACATTAATATTATTAGCGAAAGATAAGAATGCATGAAAAAAAAGTTTATTTTACTCAAAGAATAATAAATCTAACATGAAATGTGAATGTTAAAAGCTATATTTGAAAGACAAAATATATAATGAAAATAAATAATGTAATTTCTTAAAAAACATAAGCAGAAGTTAACAATAATTTAGATTGAAACCTACACACAAACCACACAACTAAAAACATACTCGCACACTAATAACTCTGTCACAAAATATAACACAACTTAAACCACACTAATCATTAAAAAAAAAAATCACACACAAACAACAAAACACACTTGAAAACAAATCACCTTTTCTCGATAGCTTTTTTAATGTTCACCAAAGTTTCTGATATTGTGGCTATATTTTCTGCAAGATCCATCAAAATATCCCTTATAGTCTTATGGACAACTAGTATATCTGGAGCTAGCGTAGCTTCCAGATGAGCTGTCACACCTCCAGCTGACCTAGAGGAAGGGCGACTTGAGGCTCCAGAGCTGTGGTACGAATGCTCCTCACTTGGTGGTAGGTTTTACCAGCTTCGGTAAGCTGTCGCCAGTCAAAACCTCACAGTCTTCCACTGTAACTGGCCCGAAGTCCTGCCAACTTGGTCCAGGTCTAGGTGAAGGGGCCCTTGATGGCAGTCCTGGGTCATCCACATCACCTTATTATGAAATTATGAAAATTAGCAACTTTCATATAATTTTAGAGAAATATTAAGGATTATCGTTATGAATTAAAATTGTAAAGTCACTCTTAAAGAAAGCAGTATATAATTAGTCATACATATAAGTACAGCAGCAGTACTGCAATTTGTACTTGGTTAAAGTAATCATATGATACATATGAAATCCAACAAAGCATCACAAATTTAGTTTTGATTAACATGGCTCCAATTTTTTCGACTAAATGAAATGCTAACAGGAGTTATTTATATGATACACAAAATATATAAATCACTATGTACTGAGACTCCTGTATATTGGGTCATCACTGTACATGTACCGTATTTACTGAAGGTATGGATATACGAGAACATGCCCCTGGCAAGTACAGTGGTAACGCGCCTGCCTCGCATCCGTGAGGTCGGCAGATCGAGCCTCGCCCAGGCCCGAGAGTTTAAAACTGTTTACTGGGGGGTTACTGCCATGGCTGGGCACCATGGTGGGGAGTTGGGCTTGCCTGGCTGACGTTCAGGAGAGTATCTCATCAGAGATAGATACCAGAACTAAAACCCTGCAACTTTAACTTTAACTTTTATATTTGTTCCTAGGACTAAGTTACTAAGGCCTTATGATTTGCACTGTTTAACTTTGAATGGAATTGAGAGGTAATGCTGCTCAAAATGTATGTTTTATATATATAAACTCTCAATGTAATTACTTCACATAGTGCCAATGAGGGAAGATTTCCATATTACTAGCCTAGATGAACAGTAAGATATTTTTTACTGTTATATACTGTACATACTGCCTGGGTCTTGGAGTCCACAGAAATACCCGACACTTGCACTTCTTTAATGAGTTGAGCCATATCCTCTTCTATGTGGGTGAATGTCTTTGTGTCACTAGTGTCACCACCTGAAATATAACGAAAAATGGTACATAATTCAATAACAAAGCAGAACCAAGCAGAATAAATTACAATACCTGCTGGTTATCGTATTAAAATGGTACTGTATCTAAATCAGGCAATGGACACTCCCCCCCATCCTTCAACCTATGTGTGCCCATGCCAACAGCTGAATTCATAATATAAATAATGCTTATATAATTTATTTCCTTGATCTGTCTTTCAATAAAACTGTTTGAAGTCTTAGTTATTATATTGCACTTGCCAGATTTCACTACATATGGTATATTTCTGCCTGTTACTTGGTAATGGCAATCAACTGTACAGATTTTGAGATTAATATAGAAACTACTGTAGGTAGGTGTAAAGGAAATAAAACAGTGACAGTAGAAGTTAAAAGAATATGTACGTAACCTAACCTATCTTAAACTAAACTAGCCAAACCTAACCAAACCAAAAATCTATATACAATATACCAGTGATTGGCGTGATATTAAAAATATGCCCGGGGGGGCAGCTGCCTTATCTCCACTGTTGTGTTAAATGTTTATCAACACAGTATAATAATTCACTTACCTGTCTTTTGCTGTTAATTCCTGTCTGATGTAACTTGGTGACTGTGTCATCTCTATCAGCTGATGGCGAGACAATGTTTATTTGTTGACATTGTAATACTACGTTATGATTGGCTTACAGTACCAAGGACATATTGTTTCCTTCATTGTGATTGGGTGAGAGCCAGTCAGCTGGGTGGCGGGATGAACAAAATACACGGAACGAAACGGACAGCGACGCTCGCTACGAGGCTATCATCGTGAGCTACGATGGAGGTTATGAAGCTTTGGAGATACCAACTTATGATCCTCGTAAGCCACGATCAAATATGGCGGCTACGAGAGAGTAAAGGTGATCGTAGCGCCACCAACTTACGATACTTTGAAGATCCCACCCCAGCTCCTCTTTAGTACTGGGTATACGCTGCCACCACCAGACCAAAGTCGATCAGTGGAACCAAGTAAACACACACTGGAGGGGTAGCGTAGCGATACTTTATGGAGGCTCGTGAGTAAGTAACCCAGACTACAATTTTAACGGAGGTACGATCAGTGACGTGAATTGAGAATTAATATCTATATAGGAACACAGTCTATTTGTTATATCGGTGACGAAAATACTCAACCAATTATAAACCCGTTTATTTATAATATTTCCACACAAGTACATTTATATAGTAAGATTACAATAATATTTGCCCCCTCCCTTGTCAATATTTCCTACTCCCCGTTCTGTCAACTAGGACTGGAAGAATTACGTGTCTCGCCAGTTGAGAGAGCTAACCACACGTAAAAATATTACATGAAGTGTCTCCCCTCCCACAATATCCCAAATAACTCCTAATAATAAAATTTTCAATACAATACAATACAATAAAAAAAAATCACATCCTAATTTCCATATCATAATAGTGAACTTTAGAATTTGCCAGCAATGTTACATAAATCACCTTTAGGTACCACGTGGGTCACTATAAACCAAGGGAGAATGCTAATAATGCCTGTCACACCAGCAGATGAGAAAAGAATGAGGGCTACAACTATACATTATTCACTATGTCCTTACATGAACACACAATCTCCAATCACTGGACTAACTAATTACCATTCAAAATATTCACAATATATCCGATATATATCAGAAACACCAGAGCCTCATTTCGTTCCTACCTATCACACCAGCAGACGAGAAAAGAATGAGGGAGAGATAAGTCGACGTACTGCCTCCTCTCCTCCCCTTCACTCCCACCTTCAAGCAAAGTAGTGACCAAACGTATTTCATTTTCTGGCATTTCTACCAGTTCCACCCTTACTTGTGTGTATTCAGTTACATATTACCATTTACACCTATTCCCTTACTCAAATACATTGACTTCTTCCTCAGTCAAAGCATTAGACCACGGTAATACACACATACAAGGCATGTATTGTTCCGTGACTCTCCTAATGGACCATCCTAACTACAATAATTTTTCTAAGTAAGTTACAGTTTAAATGCAGGTACCATCATAGGAGCGTCAGGTTCGTAATTCTAAATTATAATTATAACTGCAGGCTACTCCCTATACTCCAATTAATATTTTTCATTCACCTCTTAATCAACACATATTTTCCTATCCCTATCAATCTACCTAGGTTTCAATTATTCCTCTATTCCACCCATTTACCCAACTATAATAATTATTTCTCTGGTTCTCACATAACATCTATTATAGTTATCATTTGTACTGTTCATCATATGTAACATCTTCAGAAAAAGCCCACCACCGAGATGATCATCATCATTGATAATCTCGGCCTGGCTACTTCGTACATTCTTATACCCGTAAATACTCCATATAACAATATATATAATAATAGGGGTGTTACACATATATGAATAAATCCGGATCGGGGTGGACGCCTCGGATGCGGCAGAAGTGCATAGCAACTTCAAAATCGAAACCCATGAGAACCAGCCCAACTCGATACCCAGTCAAGGAGTGTCGCGTTCCTACACCCTTTTGGTTTGTGGCTTACTACAGGGAGGGGCTTGGTAACCTCATCCATACTACAGGGATGGGCGTGGTAACCTTATCCATGCTTCTAGGTATCTGGAAAAAGAAATTGGATTACTACCGAAGGGTCACATAAAAGAGTAAGGTAAGGGTGTTTTAATCAGAGCCAAAGATCTTACGCAGGCCATGATGCTCCTCAATCTCCGTTGTCCTTCTGAATCCATCAAACCACATCGAACATTTATTTATAGAAAGTGGTGTATATACAATGAGGACCTATATGACTTCTCAGAGGAGGACATTCTTGCTATGTGCCCAGATAGTGTCCAACGAGTAACAGAGATGAAAGACAGTAAAAATATGATAATTCTCACTTTCTATGGCTCACATTGTTGAGCGTCTTTACAGTGTTTTTCCTCTTATGAGTTTGGTCATGGGAAGAGGTCACGGTGTAGTAATTGTTCTGCTCTTGACTCGCATCTTACTTCTGAGTGTCAGTCAGAGGGTTACTGCTATGTCTGCAGGGATGCTCACCCCCTACGAGCAGGATAACATCCATTTGGCTAACTCCCCTTTTGTCACCATTGATAGTGCCAGACGGCAGCTCAACTTTTGGCGACAGAAGGATGGTGGTGTGAGGACATACGCCTCCTCCCTTCGCCCTCATCATTTCAAGTCGACAACATCTAAATCGGATTCAGCACCCTCTCACTTCTAAAATGGAAACCCTAGTCAACTAAATTGCAACAGAGGCGTCTTCGTGGTTCCTCTGAGACACTTGACTCCATGGACGTTCCTCCTTGTAATGCAAACGTTTCTGTGGACTCATCCATATTTTCCTCTCAATCCCACCAGAGTCCGATGGTCTCTTCATTAAACAGATGTTCCCATTCGAAAGTTTCCTTTGGGAACATTAGAAGGGTGTCAAATGAATGTGGATACCTCGGATGTTGTGACTTCAAAAGATATGGTTTCTCTTCCGTTCGAGCAGCGGAGTGATTCTTCAACCTGCATTATGTTGATGTCTCTACCTGTGTCAGTGAAACCACTACTGTACAGGATAATATCAATGTGGCTATTTCAAAGATTATCCCTGCCCATCCCCCTTTACCTTCCTTTAACATATCTGGTGCTGCAGGGACTCGTGTACGGGTCCCAATTACTGCCCCAAGTACTACTCCTCGGGTTCGCTCTTCTTTTAGTGGCACAGCATTAGAGAAAACTTGTAGTTTGAGTAAAACTTCTGGTCAAGGTGGTAGTGGGAAGTCTCTCCAAGAGGCCGCCCTAAAATCCGTGTTAAAGTAACACAGTTCAAGGTACTTCAGTGGAATTGCAATGGTTTGCGTACTTCTTGGGAGGAACTGAGTGTTCACTCTCGCTTCTCCCCTGCGTGTGTTTGTGTCCAAGAGATAATGCTTTGGGAGTACATTCCTGCCAGTCCTCATGTATATTCCTTTGAAGGGCAGGGCCACCATAGTGACTCTGTCATCCTAGTTCACGCAATGTTCCATGCACGAGCCTGGAGCTAGACACTTCGCTCCAGGCTGTTGCAGTTAACGTTTTTATACACTGTGTGCAGTCCTTACCTTCCTCCCAGTGTTACAGTTAAGCAGGGTGATCTCAACCGTCTTGTACGGGACCTTCCCTCTCCCTTTATTTTGATGGGTGATTTTAATGGTCGTCATCCTCTGTGGGATGACAGTACGGTCAACCCAGGGGTGTTTTATTGGCTTCTTTTATTGAAGATGAAGGATTATGGATTTAATTAAGGGAGATATGACACATTTTCATACCCCTACTGGCACTTTACCGCCATTGATATATCCCTCTGCTCATCCAGTGCTCTGTTGGATTTTACTTAGAGTGTGTTGCCCGATGTATATAGTAGTGACCACTTCCCTATACACTTGGAAAATAACAGGTACGAACCGCAGTCTCGTCTTCCTCGGTGGGGATTAGAGAAGGCTGACTAGCAGTATTTTATAGAGCTTACTTCTCCGGTCTCTTCTGTTGCAGATTTTGGTAGCTCTGACGAGGCTGTGATCCATTTCACTAATATGCTCCACTCTGCTTCTCTCAACTCCGCCCATAAAACTTCTGGTGCTGTGCGGGAGAAGCGCGCTGCTTTCTCTCGCCTTCGTCACAATTGTGGGGACCTTATTCTTTTAGAGGACTTTCGACGGGCAAGGGCTCAGGCTAGACGAGTTTTAAAAGAGGCACGACGAGCATCTTGGAAGGCCTATGTGTCTTCAATTAATACAAAAACCCCACTCTCCCAATATTCAGGAGAGTCAGCACAGTGCCTTGGAGTTATCAGGGAACGAGAATGAAAGTTATAACCACATATTCACCTTGAGAGACCTGCACTCTGCTTTCTCTCTCTGCGGCGACACTTTTCCTGGGCCAGACAACATCCTGTATGCACTGTTGCGACACTTGGGTGAGGAGGCGATCTCATTTTCTCTAGCTTTTTATGACAGAATCAGTGATAGTTGTTTTTGTGTGAGGGTTTTTTCAGCCCTCTCTGCGTCATCAGTGTCACGTTGTTTGCAGTAGCAATTAAAACCATTGCCTCATCCCTTCCGGACGGTATAGCCAACTTGATGTAAGTTGACGACCTGGCGGTCTGGTTTGCTGTTTCCCCTCTATCAGTGGCGGAACGGCGCATGCAGCTTGCCCTCTATAGGGTGTCGTGATGGACTGATTCTCATGGGTTTTGTTTGTCTCCTGCCAAGACAGTCATCGGATACGTTGTGTTGAGGAGACTCACTTTGTGGGTCTTCTTTTTGACAAAATTCTGACTTGGGTTCTCTATTTACGTTCACTTAAGGTCTCTTGCCTCCAGGCTCTCAACCTTTTAAGGGTCTTGGGCCATACATCCTGGGGGGCTGATCGGGCCAACCTCCTCAGGCTATACTATGCTCATATTATGTCAAAACTCGACTATGGGTGTGAGGTGTACTCCTCTGTATTCGGAGTCTAATAGACCCTGTTCATCATGCTGGGGTACGTTTGTTGACCGGAGCCTTCAGGTCATCCCCAATATTCTGTCTCCTGGTGGACGCTGATAAGACAGCTCTTGATCGTCGCCAGTCCTTGATGGTTCGTTGTTGGCATCGCTTACATCAACTTCCTGACTCCCTTCCCTGCTTAGCGGTGTCATCTGATATCATGTCTCAGTACTACCTTTCACATCCTCGCACACCATGGCTCCTTGGCTTCTGGGTCAGGATGGCTATGGACGAGATGGGCATTGATGACTTCCAGTTGCTGCCGAGCTTTCTGCCATTTTATATGCCCTCCAAGTGATTTTTACTCTCCAGCAGCCTTCTTGTACTAGTTTTAGCAAGGCTTTGGCAATTTTAATTCTTCCCATCCTTGCTATCATTTGTCCACAACAGATGCAGTAGATGGAAAGCAAATCTACATCCAGAAGCCAGCTCTAACAGAATCCCTCTACTTTAATTACAAGAGGGCAATTAGTACAGTCCTGATGGCAGTAGCGGATGCAGCATACCGGTTCATCTTTCTGGAAGTTGAGGCCTATGGGCGAGAAAATGACGCGAGTGTGTTTGCACATAATGCTTCTGGGAAAACATTGGAGGATGGGACGCTGCTTCTTCCACAGGCGGAAAATGGGGAATTGCCGTACGTGTTTGTGGGGGATGAAAAGTTCCCCTTAAAGCCACAGTTTAATGCGGCCATATCCTGGTAAAGACGTAACAGAAAAGGGGAGTGTTTGTAACTACCACTTGAGTCGCATATGCAGGGTGGTAGAAAATGCTTTTGGGATTATGGTAGCAAAATGGCGTATCCTCTGCCAGCCAATCATTGCCAAGCCAGAACAGGTTGACGTTATTGTTTAGGCAATTGGTGTGCTCCGATTGCCGTACGTGTTTGTGGGGATGAAGAGTTCCCCCTAAAGCCACAGTTTAATGCGGCCATTTCCTGGTAAAGACGTAACAGGAAAAGGGAGTGTTTATAACTACTGCTTGAGTCGCTCACGCAGGGTGGTAGGAAATGCTTTTGGGATTTGGGATCATGGTAGCAAAGTGGCGAATTACCAATTATTGCTAAGCCAAAAAAGGTTGATGTTACTGTTAAGGCAATTGGTGTGCTCCATAACTTTATGAGGGAAACGAAGTGGCAATTTCGCATGGGAGGGATCAGTCATTGTTTCGTAGATGTGCAAGGCATATAAGTGGCCAATATGTACATTAATGCTGCACATAACATTAGAGATACATTTGAAGATAATTTGGTATCTCCATAGAGCAGTCTGCAATACCAAAATAATATCATAAACAGGGGACAACTTCATTAGCAAAGTAGAATTGTACAGGATGTTTCAAAACTTCACCAAGAAACTTTGTGAATACAGCATATCCCTCATGTGGTAACAGGGTACCACTCATCCTTATCTTGATTATATTTATGTTACATGGATAATTTATTTCAGGAGGCAAAAGGATGCATTTGTGTGATCATTAAATTTATATTTGTTTTATCAGTGGTAATATTCTACATGAAATATAAATCTTGTGTGTGTGTGTGGTCATTGGGTTCTCGTGAGTCCCGACTACCCTTGTGTACTGTTGCCTGCCTATTGACTGACGCAATGGCGCAATGAATTAAAAAAAAAAAAGACGTTTCTCATGAATTCGAACCTGGGTCCATGCCATTCGCAGTCTGTCACCATCTTCACTCTGCCATATATATATATATATATATATATATATATATATATATATATATATATATATATATATATATATATATATATATATATATATATATATATATATATATATATATATATATATATATATATATATATTGGTAGGTTCCATGACACATAGGTGGAAATGGGTGGAGTAAGAAAATCCTGGGTACACTCCTGGAGTCTTTATTAACGTTTCGCTTATAGCTTCATCAGAACAAGACTACAGAAATATGAGACTCCATGCCCCATATATATACAGGTGTCAGCCCGGGTCGCGGTTTCCAGGTCTCAATCGGATCTGTGGAGCTGATTGGATGACGGTACCAGACTCCACCCCTCTTGCCTTCATGATGATCATCCTCTCTGCGTTATTGGCCAATCTGTAGAATCCATCCCGATGATTGGTTGATCTGTTGGAGATTATGTATGCAGCTTCAGTCAACCTCCTCTCTCTCTTTGTCATACCTTTGTGCAATATTCTAACCTCACTCCAGTTAGGCAAATGATTATGTTCATCCACATGTACCACCAATGAGTTGGAAGTCCTATGAGCTCTAATATCCCTCTTGTGTTCACTGATCCTAGTTTTAATATCTCGCCCTGATTCCCCATAATAACTACTTTCGCATCCCCCACATGGTATTTGATAAATTATGCCTTTATCACATTTATCTGCTAAATTCTTATGTTTTACTAACTCCCCGATTCTGGTCCCTGCAGAGCTAGCTATTATTATACCTGACCTCCTGAGTGGCCTGTCTAAGCTCTCGGTCGTCACACAGTGGGGTGCGGCCAGGTATCTCACCTCCTCTAATCCCATCCTGGTGGGCTCATTATCCCCCAACGCACCTGTGGCGGACGCATTCTTCTTCCGCTCCATGATTTTTATTGCTTTCTGACGAAGTTTAACTAGAAAACCCTCCGGATACTTGAGTTTCATGAAAGCCTGCCTAATATAATCAAACTCGTCACTCAGAAACTCTTCACTACAAATCCTAATCGCTCTGAGATAGAATTCAATGACAACGCCTGTCTTTGTTCTCTTGCTGTGTCCGGATAGGAAATGAATAAAATCGTCTTTGTTCGTTGGTTTTCTATATACAGAAAACTTCGTTCCTTCCTCACACCTGTGGATCATCGTGTCTAGGAAAAGTATTTTATTTTCTACTTCTTCCTCTACAGTGAATTGGATGTCGTCATCCGCCTCATTTAGAAGCCTCAATTTTTCAGCTATATCAGTGTTCCTTGGAATAATCGCAAGTACATCATCCACGTATCTGTACCATAGTGCGTCGTTCCCCATGACTCTTACTAATTTTTCAGTTTCTAAGACTTCCATATACAGAGAAGCCATGACACAGCTGAGCGGTGATCCCATAGCTAATCCCCTATGCTGTCTGTACTCCTCTCCCTCAAAAGTGAATGCCCCAAATCTTACGCATAACGAAACTAATTTCATATAGTCTCTCTTGTTAACTGGTAAATTCGATACATCTAGGTCATTTACCACCTTCTTTACCGCCTCCAAAGCACCCTCCACTGGGACATTAGTGAACAGCGCCTTAACGTCGAAACTAACGAACTTCTTTCCCCTGACATCTACATCGCTTATTCTATCCTTCAGGTCCGCCGAATTCCTGAGATGAGCGCTGCTAAGACTCCCTAATGTCTCAGATAGGAGTTTAGCTAGCACTTTCGCAATTCTGTGAGGAGCGCTACCAACTCCCGAGGTTATGGGCCTAAGTGGTATACCCTCCTTGTGAGTTTTAGGAAGACCCCTCATTTTAGGAGGTCTGGGATTTTCTTCAATGAAATTCACTAGCTTTTTGCCCCGTTCAGTTCTTCTAAGTATTTTCCTAACTTCTTTCTCAAAAGCCTTAGCCTCGTATTCGGCACTGCCTGGGCTTCTCTTCTCATAAGTATTGCTATCGTTGAGTAAATCATTCATCTTATCTACATAATCCGTTTTGTCCATCATTACTACACCACCTCCTTTGTCCGCTTGTGTTATTAAAATCTCTCCACATTTTCCCAGACCTTCCAAAGCAGTCCTGAATCTTTTGGGGATAGTACATTGTTGCTCATCAGATAAACTCTTATAACAAAACAGAACTCCCTGGACAAATCCCTTGTCT